>OZ038455.1:16320140-16533136 GCA_964036195.1 Sphaerolaimus hirsutus | reverse complement strand
ATGCACTTTATTTACATTCACAGAGAGCTTATGATGTGTTGGGAGCAAATTACTTAGTCTGGCTGAAAAGCCCCCGGGCAGTGCTTACCATTGGTGCTAGGGGTATGCTACGGTCATAAAATTTTGACAGGTTAAGATATCAGGTGTGTCGAGTTTTCACCTAAAATTTTACCCCTCTAGCTCCACTCACTGCGGAACTGTGGGGGTTACAATTTCGGTCATTTTGTACTGATGTACACATGGTGCTCTAGCCAGGGGTCTCCAGGATTTTGGCCCTCGCGGGGGCTGGATAGATAGCAAATCGCTCCTCCGGAGGGATAGATAGCTGAAAAAATTTTCTGGGGGGGGGGCTTGGGGGGGGCTGGCGGGGGCACAATATAGGCTTTTTCAAGGTTAAGAAGGCAGAAAGGGGAAAAAATCGCTAAGAATCAGTTAAAAGTAGCCAAAAGTAGGTATAAAATGGCTAAAATAGGTATATAACCATGTATAAAGCCGGAAAGCACGATTTTGAAGGTGAAAAACTATAAAAAGGTGCGAAAATTGGTGATTTTGAGCGAAAATTGGGGCAAAATTTATCAAAAACCACTCCAGATAGATAGATAGCTGAGCGATTTGGGGGGATCTTTAGGGGTAGTAGCCAAAAAATTTGCCTCGGGATAGATAGATAGCTGGCCGATTTGGGGGGGGGCAGCCATTGCTCATTGCTGTTAAGGTAAAATAAATATGCAGATCAGGGTGATGTGCAAGAAACGTGGGAACTGTGATGGATGTTTTTGGTGATCATCTGAGATCATGTTGTATTGCAGTGATTTTAATGTTGTTTTGAAATGTGCTGTAAAGAAGATCATGGAGGATTATGGCAGAAGTGGTAGTCAGGTTGCAGAGGTGCATACACGCCAAGGGGGCTATTTTGAGGAGAGGCAGAATGATGAACTTGGTAGTGAGAGTAGTGACAGTAATGACAATATGGACAGTAATGACATCACCCTGATCTGCATATTCATTTTACCTTAATCCGTATCCAGGGGGCAGGGGGCTGCAGCCCCCCCCCCTCCCCGGTGAGACCTGAAAAAACCGACTTTCGGTACCAATTTTGCAGTTGTCATGAAAATTCTTTGCGCGCAAGTGCGCATTTCTTCATCGGTCAGGTATTATTACCAGCAATACGGTTCATGTACACAAATTCCCTATAAAATACACCTTTTGGCGCGCTTGTCGCTCTGTGTATGTATATTTACATACATATACAGCGGTTCTTGGCGCCATGTCGTGGCGCCCACAAATGGCGTCAGCGCCATTCCGTCACTGGCTAAGTAAAATTGGGTCAAATTTTAGGGGGGGGGGGCGAGCCTAGGGTCCAAACGGGATCCCGATCCCGAAAAATTTCGGGATTTTGTGGTCCCAATCCCGATCCTGACATTTGATAAAGCCAATCCCGATCCCGAGATTTTGAAAATACCAATCCCGATCCCGGAAAAATACAGACACAAAAGGTGCCAGAAATGGCACTTTTAGACCATTTTGTATGCAGTATGCAAAAATTTTGCGCGCAAGCGCGCATTTCCCCATCTCCCTCTCTATCACTGTTGTGTGGGCATGGACACCAGTATTTACAAATGAAGGGTGTGCTTCTAAAAGTACCGATCTACAAATTTTTCAAATTTGAGTTAGGACCATTTTTGGGGTCCCCATAAACATGCGCATCAAAAAATATATAATATGTGGGGGGTGCGAAAAAGCAAAAAAATCGCAAAATATGGTTTTTGAAATTTTAAAAGTACCGATCTACAAGCTTTTCCAGCTTTTGTGTCTTTATAAGTACCGATCTACACACTTTTTTCAAAATTGTTCTTTTAAATGTACCGATCTGCACATTTTTTTTGTGCTTCTAAAAGTCAGATCGGCGTCCGATTCAGCAAAAACTCATTTTGTGCTTTTTATTATGGGTAAAAGTACCGATCTAAAGCTGTCTGATTTTGTGCTTTAAAAAATACCGATCTACATGCTATTACCAATTTGTTCCTTAAAAATGTACTGTACTACAAAAATATAATTCACTAAATTTTATATAGCTAGTGTTATGTGTATAATCAATGATTATACCCATGCATGTGGATAGGGTTCAAACGATATATCGTATAGAATATGGAATATCGGATATCGACCATTTTTTAATATCGAATATCGATATCGAAAATTTTGAAAAAATATCGAATATCGAATATTGATATTGAAAATTTTGAAAAAATATCAAATATCGATATCGAATATCGACCATTTTTTCGATATATCGAACCTGTATTGTGTCCCCAAATTTACTTTTCATTTACATTTTGAGATGTTTATGGTTGATCTGATGTGCTTATAGTATTGTATTTGATGAGTAAAAGTACAGTATTGATAATGTCATTGTTGTTGGAGTGCTAAATCTGAAGCCAGAAAACGCTGATATACTTTTTTTGCAACATGCCCTTAAGCAATTAGGTTAGGATGAACTATAATATCTACCAATTGTTATTTGTCTGATACACTTTGATTCATCATGTTTTTCTTCTATTTTCTACCATTGAGTGATGTAAAGCTTGTTAAAATCACTCGCACCATTCAAATTTCAGTAAAGAGATGATTAAACATGTGTGCAACCACATGAAAATACAATATGCCACTTGAAATATGCCTTGCTATACCAAAAGCATATCGCAATATCGAATATCGAAATATCGAATATCGACCATTTTTTTAATATCGAATATCAAATATCGATATCGAGGTTCCATATCGTATCGATATCAAATATCGAGTTTCAAAACAAAAAATCGAATATCGATATCAAAAATTTTGAAAAAATATCGAATATAGATATCGAAAAGTCATATCGTTTGAACCCTACATGTGGATACCCAACAATATGGCAGAAATACCCATACCCAAAATTCCCATACCCAATACCTATGTATAGGTATTGCATACTCCAACTTTCAATTGCGATTATCTCAAAATCGATTTTTTGTAGATCGGTACTTTTAAAAGCACACCCTTCAAATGGACTCGATACAGTGCCGAATACCATAGTTTAAGGTTAATACACATGCATATATGGTAGACAGTGGTATGAATGCGAATGTCAGGCTGCCAATTGCGCAGTGCCTAAATGAATCCATAACATTGCTTTGGATGCCAATTTAATCTAACGTTTCTGGCATCCATTGTTTTTGGTGTTTTGGGTCATTTCGTGAAATATCAGGAAAAATACCCTGAAAACCAATTTTTTAAGGCCAAAATATCATCCCAAAAAAACGCCAATCCCGATCCCGATCCCGAAAGGTCAATCCCGATCCCGAAATCTCAAAAGCCAATCCCGATCCCAATCCCAAAATCTCAAAAAACCAATCCCGATCCCAAAAAGTCAATCCCGTTTGAACCCTAGCTGAGCCTCCCCCCATTCGCCGGGCCCCGTAAACAAGCAGCTCCCCACTCAAAAATCCTGGATACGTCCCTGACATTAACAGCAATTATGTTGATAAAAGTGTTGAATACTGTCAGCACATTGGCTAGTTTCACGATCACACACAGCTAAAGCAGCATTAAGCAGCATTGAGCTAGAGCACCATGTGTACATCAGTACAAAATGACCAAAATTGTAACCCCCACAGTTCTGCAGTGGGGGTCAATTTTTAGGTTATCTTAACCTGTCAAAATTTTATGACCGTAGCTTACCCCTAGCGCGAATGGCGAGCACTGCCCGGGGACTTTTCAGCCGGACTTAGTACAAGCACTGAGAATTTACATGGATTGTGAGTATACACGCACTGAGGCACATAGTCATTTCTGTCAGAAAAAAATCATGAAATGTGCTTTATGAACAAAATAACATGCCAGGGCACAAGGAATTGATAATATGCCTACATAGAGGCATTATTTAAGGATGGAAATTTTTTCACTCTTATACAGGGGATACTACTCATGAGGGGGAATTGTTCAGTAGGGGGAGGTATTCAATGAGATATTATTTAAGTGGAGTAGTTACTTGTAACTTACCAGACCCAGCCCCAATAGGTCTGCACACACCATTGAAATTTGGTAAACTCATAAATCTGTTTTGCACACATTTGAGTTACCCACAATGAGGAATCTGTCAACTACTGTTGATGGTGATAAAAAATAAATCATTCGGGTAAATGGTAAATCAAATGAGTTCAAAAAAGATTTTAGAGTCTCCCAACATTTTATGGTGTACTAGTATTCACAGCCACAATAAAAACATAACAGCACAAAACCTACGAGCCAACTAACCAGTATTTCCATTATTCTCACCATAGAGCAAATTGACCCTGGCAGAAGAGCCTGACCACACAAGCAGCGTGAAGCCAATGTACTGGGTGTCAGCAGTCTTGATGTCAATGCCCGACTGGCGCTCGCCTGACAGGCACGTGGCCGGCCAGCCTGCCAGTAGTGCCAGCTTTTGACATCATATACCGTATTACCTCGAATTAACCCCCCCCCCCTCTTGAATTACCCCCCCTCGAAATACCCCCCCCCCTAAAATTCGGCTGAGGAAATAATAAACCCCCCCCTCGAAATACCCCCCCTAAGATTGAGTGTAAAGAGAACGTGCATGACAAATACCGCAGTTTGTGATCTGTACAATGCAGAACACACGTTAAAACCGATGATTGAGTGATGTAAACACATCTACATCGATGTAATTGTTTGATTTTCGTACGTCTGAGTATTGGGAATTTCCGAAAATTTCTGGCAAAAAAATAGACCCCCCCTCGAAAACCCCCCTCCTCAAATTTTGCTGGCGAAATAATTAACCCCCTGGGGGTATTTCAAGGTAATACGGTATATACTCTAAAAATGGCACTAAATTTTTCCCAAAATCACATTTACCATGTACTGGCCAGGAACTGGGGGGAAGGGGAATTATTCAAGAGGGAGGGAGGCATTATTCAAGCAGATACAGATAGACATGAAGGTGCAGTCCACCTCATTCCACAAATAAAAATCTCTAAATTCAAGAGATACCCCTAATGGTGGGTCAGGCCTTTTAAGCATGTAAACCCGTCTAGGGATAGCTGGGTTTTTTTTTCAAAGGTTTAAAAAAAATTTTATAAATCATTACCAGTGGCAGAGCCAGGATTTTTGAGCGGGGGGGGGCGGATTGTATACGGAGCCTGGCGAACGGGGCGCCCCTAAAATTTGGCCCTATGATAGCGGAATGGAGCGATGGCGCTGGCGCCATTCATAGGCGCCGCGCCATGGCGTGATTGGCGTCGGCGTTGGCGCCAATGGCTACAATATAAGAAAAGTTTTATACCTAGATGTCTGAAAATTTGTACCGCATTTAGTAATTTGAAGCGGTATTTATACTAATGCGACGTACATAATAACAAGAGAGATTATGAGGGACGAAATGCGTGCTTGTGCGCAAAATTTTTGAAAACAACCTACAAAATCGGTATAGAAAAGTGCCATTCTTGGCAATTTTTATTTGCGGCCCGGGAAGGGGGGGGGGCGGCCGCCTCCCCCGCCCCCCCTGGCTACGCCACTGATCATTACCATCAAAACCATTTTTTAAACCTTGGCCAAATTTTTTAGTACTAAGCACTAGGTATTTAGCATTTTTTTGTGTGCAAACGCGTAATCTCACATGCACATCATCATTGGTGGTGGTTTTCCTTGGTTTTGAGGCATTTTTTGTTATAAGCTTCCATTTGTTGGTGCTTAATTGTGTCATAATAAGCCGTTATGTGTTAATGTAAATCAATCTGCCCGTATAAACTTTGGCAGTAATTTTTGATCATTGCCAATGTATTACACTCATATTGTAACCTAACTCAAACATTTTTCCATCCCCAACTTCACTTGAAGTCATCATGTATATTGCCTTTTGTCAAATGTTTGTGACAAAAGGCAATATACATGATAAGTCACATAAAACAGATATTTTGACAGAAATCACCACTTATAATGCTATCCCATGGCTCCACAGCCATTATGTGGCTATATATAACATCACAATCTACTGTCATCTGTCTGATATACCTGTACATAACCATGTTGACCATGTTTTCATATAAAAAATTAATGCAATTGCAACCATGTTCACTTTCTGATTTATATCGAGTTTTCAGCAATTCCTGCAAATAAAATTGTTAATGACTAACGGATTCATTAACGGATTGTGATTCACACACCAAATATGACACATTAATTACTTTTAAACATGCAAATTACTGACTTTCAAGCTACAGTAATTATATCACGTCAGAAAATTTATATGGCAAAAAATTTAAATGGTTTTAAATTCACCTACTAGGGGGTCTTCACGTGTGCCGGAATTTACATGTGTGGCGGGTTTACATGCGTAGAGGCACAGGGTTCTTATGGAAACTTGGCAGCTGGCCAAAAAGTTTGACATCACTATGAATATAAATAAAATAGGGTAAAAATAGGTATATAACCAAAGATATAGACGAAAATAACTATTAAAAAGTAGGGATGGCCAGTGTTTTTTTAACCGTTTTTTTAATATAAAACAAAAAGTGTTTAAAACAAAAAGAGGCACCGAAAAAGGTTTTTTTTTAAACGGCAGCCAACATTTTTAGTACTAAGCACTAGGTATTTTGCAATTTTTTTGATTTTGCCATTTTCATAACTTCATGTTAATCTTCTCAATCACTTTGACAAATTCCTGAAAATTACACAACAACTTACACAAAAAGGAACAATATCCGAAAATCTGCTATACCATCCTCAAGCCAAGCCGTAGAGCCAGCCGAACAGAGTATGGTTTCTTCTGGCTTAGCGCCACCAGAAAAAGGTCAAGTAAAATACGAAAGAATTTCGATCAGGTGCCTTGAATCTGCACCACTCGCTTGAATAATCCCAGGTTTTCCACAGCAATAATGACGGGAAAAAAGTTACCGTTTTGGTTGTCGTAGCTCCACTGCTGGGCGCTCGTCCGTCGACTGAACACAAGCAGAATGGAAAATATTATTGCGGGAGCCATCGATCTGCAGCAGGGCTTCATTATTTTAAGACGCGACAAGCAATTCTGGTTGTCTATAAAACGTCACGGCCGAAAATGAATAATCGCTTAATCGGCATAATAGATAGACCTCATGAAACCGGTTACTTTCAATTACCGTAACCTCTGATCCGCTCTTCACCTTGACGCTCAGGGATATTTGTTTTGAAATCTAAAACTTCTGTATTTTCTGTAGTTGAAACGGGAACCATGCCGTATGAGGACTTGGCGCGACGCCAACAGAGCAAATACACTGACCATTCATTGACGGCCCGCACACCAGTTGACACAAGTTGTGAACTCAGATTTCGGCTTCACGTGTCGTAGATGCTCCAAATGCACATGCCGCAACGTTGAAAAGTTTTGAAAAGGCAACTGAGATTGCTCTGCGACACGCGAAGCCGAAATCTCAGTTGACACGGACCAGTTGACACGCGTGTGTCAACTAGTGTGCGGGATATTTCCATTTCCAACTATTAGCGGCCATTTCTGGTCGCTTACCTAATCGCATTATGCGGCCATCGTCAGCCGAGAACTTGGTAGCAAGCCAAGTCCTCATACGTGGTGCGATACGTTGAAACATCGAAAATTACGAAATCGCCAAAAATAAGAATAAAACAGGCCAAAAATATCTAAAGACCAAAATAGCGATTATGTAGGTCAAAATTGGCAAAATGAAACACATTTCAGCGATTTTGAACAAAAATTTGGGCTTTCACTCTTGTTCGTGCAATACATACGCAACCGATAACTTGGACGTGGGCCAAATTGCCATAAATGACCCAATCTCTTGAAAGTTCTGTGGGATCCGGTTACGTATGACAAGTTGGACCATGTCCAAGTTACCGGTTGCATTATGTACTTTGATAATTTTTATTTCCAACTTGTGCTCAATATTGTTCTAACTTGCTCCACTTTGCAATTGTAACCACAATGATCGCAATTTTTGTCTATATACACAGCTATATACCAGTTTTGAGCCATGTCATTTACATTTATAACTATTTCGAAATGTTTGGCCGGCTGCCAACTTGTCATACGGGATATCTCCGGTCAGGGATTTACTATATGCTATCTTGGCAGCTTGCCAAAAAACAGTTTTTGGATACACCTGCAACATGCGAAATACCATAAACCATCCTAAACGTGCGAAGAAATACATTCCCCATTCATCGCTGACCCGCACACTAGTTGACACATGTGCATCAACAGATCCTGGTCAGCTCAGATTAAGTCACGTGTCACAGAGGGATCTCCAAATGCACAAGTAGCATTGCTGAAAAATGAATATTACAGCAAGTGCACTGGAAGTTTGCTCTGTGACACATGAAGCCGAAATCTGAGTTGACACAGACCAGTTGACACAGACCAGTTGACACAGACCAGTTGACACAGACGAGTTCACATACATGTGTCAACTAGGATGTCAGCCACCATTAGCAACCATTTCCAGTCGCTAATACTCTCGTTCGTACCATAGGTAGCTGTATCCAATACAAACTTGGATGCGGGCCAAGATATCATAAATGACACGATCCTGTTCTGTAAATGCTATTTAACCACCACAGTTGTACGAGATTCTACCCAGATCCGGCAAAAATAATCTCGCTACTAAAAAAGCAGCATATATAGAATGAATGTAAAGAAGATCTGTTCGAAAAAGTAATTATGCCTTTGTGATTATCAACGACGCTTTTTTCCAGTATTTTTTCTAGTTGTAAACGATTCCTCCAAAAATCTGCTATCCGCCTGAAAAAAGTACAAAAGTCAGATTTAACAAAACAAGAAAAGCGCGGTGGTGATCTGTTTCGCTCAAAATTGTGACGGTGCGCGCAATTAAATATCTCCCCAAATCGCAGATCGTCAAATAAGCGTCGAAATCTATATTTCCCAGCGCAAAATGACTAATTTAGCTCGAGAATATCACATGAAGTTCCTTGTCGCCGGAGACGCCGACGTTGGCAAGGATGACATTTTAGAATCCGTTCTTCGAATTTCGCTGCCGCAAAGGGGCGCCGCGTCAAAATGTGACAGAACTGATGACAAGTGCGACGGTGCGAGCACCAGTAAAGATGGGTGCAACGGAATGCAAATTGGTGAGCTTGGGGATTTGGTTGGTCGTTTGAATTGCCTGACGTGTTGGCGTCTCGACAGCTAGTGGATTGAATTTGGCGCAGTGCCAACTTGCAATCCATACCGCATATCACATCAGAACTCCACAAAGTAATGCTTGTTATGTGTCTAATGTTGCTTATCATGTGTTGTTTCTGGCGTGGAGAAGTGGGGGAATTTTCGACGCATGTTACACTGAAAACTGTGCCTTTCAATCACACAATTCCAATCCACCCAGCACCCACAACGTCAACTACAATCCTGCTAGAAGGAACACCCGTCCATATGCAACTTTGGGACTGTGGTGGCCAGGGAAGATTTGGGACCATTTTGAGAACCTACTCTAGAGGGGCGCAGGGCGTTTTGCTAGTTTTTGACATCACTAGGAGGTGGAGCTTTGACGGCATCGACCGGTGGATAGAGGAAATTGCTAGGGTTGGTTTTGAGAACTTTTGTTTGACAGTTTTGTAAAGGGAAGGTTTGGTGCACGCGTTTTTCAAAAACGCTTTTAAAAAACTGACCATTTTTAGTGCCAATTGACAAAAAAAACGTTGTATCTTAACACACTATGGAATAAGAAGTGTATCTCATAATTAAATGACAATTTCAACGCAGCACGCGCCGGGCATTCCAACTCTACTAGTGGGTAACAATCTGCACCTCGAATTTACCCGGAAAGTGCCTTATTCACACGCAATTGCACTGGCCAAAAGGCACAATTTAGGTTACATGGAGGTTTCACCATTGGCCGTATTTAATGTGTTAGAAAGTTTGACCGAACTCGCAAGAATGGTTTTAGTGAGAAATGGAATGAGACGCTTGTGGCCCGATACTTGTGGTGGGTTAGCATTTTTGTCAACCTGCATTAGTGATATTTCGTAAACACAGTATTCGGTACAGGGACGTATCCAGGATCCAGGATGAGCGGGGGGCTGCTTTATTACGGGGCCAGCGAACGGGGGGGGGGGCACAGCCCCCTATGTAGGGACGGAAAGGCGCTTTGGCGCTAGCGCCATACAAATGCGCCACGCCATGGCGCTATTGGCGTTGGCGCCAGGAACCGCTTTATATGTATGTAAATATGGATACATATACAGCGAAAGTCACAAAAATGTGTTCATTTCCAAGGATATTGGTTTACAGGAACCGATCGCTGAAAATACAATGGATGGGGAAGAAATTGCGCGCAATTATTTTAAGAAACATCGAAAAAAATATAGGAAAAGTCGCAGTTTCCGGGACTTTTTAGGTCTCACTCTGGGAGGGGGGGCTGCAGCCCCCCCCCCTGCCCCCCTGGATACGTCCTCGATTCAATAAATAGGTGGGGTTAGGGTTGGCACTTGATTTTTTCAAACTTGATTTTTTTTTAATCAAGGGGTGGAAACTGATTTTTATTTAAAAAAATCAAAATGAAAAATTTCTGGTAGATGTGCACTAGGTATTTTGCGCGCAAGCGCGTAAATTCCAATACACATACCGTTGGTGGTATTTTCATGGGCTTTGGAGCATTTTTAGTGTAAAAGATTGCATTTATTCATGCTACTGTGTAATAATAAGCTGTGATATGCTAGTGTAGTATATAATAGCCAGCCAATGTGCTCCTACATACTTCTACAGTGTGTAGCATCACTGACAATGTATTAGCCTTCTCTTACAGCCTTATTTAAGCACTATGCCATATGCCAAGGCGATATACGTAATAAGTCGATGTAAATTGAATATTTTTGGAAGAAATCACTGCTTATAATACTATCCCATGACTCCACAGTCATAATATGACCACAATAGACAACAATACACTGTCTGACACTTAACATACACATATTTTTTCTCTATACCTCCATTTTGGGCGATTTTAAAAAAATCTGATTTTAATTTAAAAAATCAATTTTTTTAAATAGATTTTTTTTAAATCAAGGGATTTTTTCCAACCCTAGGTGGGGTTCATAGGCTTTTCATGGTTAAGTCATGTAGGGTTGAAAAAAATAAAAAAATTTAAACGCCTTGATTTTCTATTAAAAAAATCAATTTTATTTTTAAAATTGATTTTTTAAATTAAAATCATATTTTTTAAAATCGCCCAAAATGTGGGTATAGATTAAAAATATATGTATGTAAGTGTCAGACAATGTATTGTTATGTCTATTGTGGTCAAATTATGACTGTGGAGTCATGGAATAGCATTATAAGCAGTGATTTCTTTCAAAAATATCCATTTTATGTCAACTTATTATGTATATCACCTTTTGTCAAATGTTCATGACTTTGAGTGAAGTTCAGCATGGAATAGTGCTTAAATACGGTTGTAAGAGAAGGCTAATACATTGACAGTGATGTTACACACTGTAGAAGTATGTGGGAGCACATTGATTTGATATTATATACTACACTAGCATATCATGGCTTATTATTACACGGTAACATGAATAAATGGAAGATTTTACACTAAAAATGCCCAAAACCCACGAAAACACCACAAATGGTAATATGTATAAGAAATTGCACGCTTGCACGCAAAAAATACAATACCTAGTGCAAGTCTACCAGAAATTTTGCCTTTTTTATTTTTACAAATTAAAATCAGTTTCCACCCTTTGATTTTTTTTAAAAATCAGATTTTTTATATAAAAAATCAGTTAAAAAATCAAGTGCCAACCCTAAAGTCACGTATTCAGTTTTGCTTCAAACGCTCTAACGATGAAAATAGTATATAATGTTATGAGAAGAGTTAGAGCTTATTGGTGCTTCATAAGGATGTCATGTTGTAGATCCAATTGTCGAATGTGCAGTCATTTAGACGGCACAATTAAATAATCACGCAATTAATAATAGTCTACTCCGCGCAGTGCGCAGTCTATCGGAACTTTGCTGCAGACGGGTGGTGTCGCAACTGAAATCGGCACACGAAATTGACAGGCTACCAGTGCCCTTGGCTGTCAGATTACACATTAAAAGCTATGCTAATTCGACGCAGTTGACAGGTGAATTTCTCGCGCCCTTTTTTGCCAGAAACGGAAAATAGATTTTGTTGCGGGATTTTGTAGCGATTTTGCATTTTACTCAGACTGCGCTCATGGCCAAGAGTATACACGTGTACAAGGCCAAGTGTCAACATTGGGAGTAAACAATAACATTTCACCTACACGGTGGCGGAATGGCGGGTTGGCGCTAGCGCCTGGAACAGCTGTATAAGTGTTTTTCAGCGACAAGCACATGATTGAGTGTAATTCAAGATATTTTTGTTTGAGGGGACTGATCGGCAGATAATACCATCTGCATGAAAAAATACCACATACATTGCAGAATTTCTGCAAAAAAACTGCATTTCCGAGCAAAAATTCTCCCTGGAACGGTGGGGGGTGGGAGCTGCAGTCTGCTTGCTTTAATTTTTATCGGATCGATAACTAAAACCAAAAAACGCCACAGGTGCCAACACAATGCCGCGCAACAGAAAATCGCACCTGAAAAGCCAGAAAAATGGACACCACTGCAGGGCGTCCAGTGATGCGCATTTGTTGAGCCCAGTTTCTGCAATTATGCATCTAAATGGGCACGATAATAATAACGATGGCAATAATACTAGTTGCGCTGGTATTGATAGAACGCCGAAAAGAATCGTTGCTAGCTTGGCCAATCCCCTCAGGAAGTGAGTTTTTTGTAAATTGACTTCAGTGGTGGGTGTGTTTTTCGGCAAAAGCCTCCAATGATTAAAGTTGGTTGCCACTAGCGCTTCAGATTATCATAACCAGTTGGCGGTAACAGCAGATGTTCAGTAGGAGGGTTGGGGTTAACCCCCCCAGCTATCTATCCCGGAAGCTGCTCAGCTATCTTTTTATCCCAGAGGCAAATTTGTTGGCTACTATCCCCTGACCCCCGCCCCCCTGACTGCTTATATACCTATTTTAGCTATTTTTCACCTACTTTTTAAAGATTTTTCCCCCTTTCCTTTCTTCTACACCTTGAAAAAACACCTATATATTGAAATTAAATTGAAAAGAGCCCAGTTATCCAAATATCAAACCCCCTTCATCTCAATCACTTCGAAAACAGGCTCACGTCCAGCTGCGCGGGCCGTCGATTCGTGCTGCGAAACACTAGAAATACGGGTTCAGTCGATAACGTGGCCGACCGGCGGCACGCGGCCATTTCGCGGGAATTCGCCGACGTCGGTCGAGATGATTCCGATGTCGACGGGGAGCGATGCGCCATTGCTTGATTGTCCAAAAGTGTCGCGCAGTTGACTGAGAATTTTGAGTTCGCGAGTGGCGAAATGGTATTTTAAAAATCGTGTTGTTTTAAAATGGGAGGGGTGAATAATTGTACCGTATATCCTCGATTAGTCCCCGAGGTAGTTATTTTTTGCCAGACTTTTTTGACTGGGGAGTTACTTTTTTCGTCGGTATGTAAGGTAATATCAATAATCAATGTAAGGGTCACCGTATTTCTTCTAATAGAAGGGCGGGTCTCCAATAGAAGGGCGTCTCCATAGAAGGTAAACGTTTTCGACTTTATTAAGGCCATGAAATCAATAGAAGGGCGGTCTCCAATAGAAGGTACAGATAGTGCTGGAATTGTGCCAAATGCATAAAAAAGTAAAAAATATAAGTAGACGCAGCGATTTAGTGGCTTTGGTCCATTGATCTGGTGGTATTTTAACAGAAGATGTTGAATGAACTCTTCGAATCGTCATTCTTAAAAATGTCTGTGACGTAACACCTTGAAAAACCTTGGGAGAAAGTGAAAAATATATGCTGAAAAAATGATGAAAGAAATAGAAGGGCGGTCTCCAATAGAAGGGCGGGTAAAAAAGTTGACGAAAAAAATAGAATGACGCCCTTCTATTAGAAGAAATACGGTAATTGGGTAAAATTAGTTGGTTTGAATTGGGTAAACTTAGTTGGTTTGAATTGGGTAAAATTAGTTCAGAATATAAATTCCATCACTCATCAATGCTAGTGAACATCGGCTGCGAAAGAATACATGTTTTATAGAACACATACATAAATATCAAGGTTTTTTTTATAGATGGGCGTCTTTCCCACCCATCAAAAAAGGATGGGGACTTTTTCGAGGGCGGGGTTATTTTGTCCTCAGTCAGCTAACAGGGGGGGGGGGTTACGAGGGGAACTTTATCGAGGATGTACGGTATGTAAGTATTCGGCATTTTGACATATACAATTTAATTCCAGATTCATTATAATATTCTGCAGCTTTTCCCTATAAGCATTTATGTATGTAAATATTCATTGCTGGATTTCTAAATGTTTCCACAATATTTTACAATCGCCACAGTAGTACAATTTGGACAAGTTTCATCCATTCCTCAAATTGTGTTGAATTTCTAATTTGTGCGTTGTCACTGCCAAGGTTGCTACCATTCGGAACTTGATTTCCGTTGTACATTTCCGAGAATGTGCATGTTTGCAGTGTAAAGTGGTGGGTTACTACATAAGACATTGTAAAAACGATCCATTGCGCGCGCCATTTTTATAAAATTTATTTGTACTGCCGCGAAATGTGGCGTGACAGTGATTGAGTCTTGACCCCTTTGAAGTTTTCGATTGTGTTTTTTGTCATTTCACACTTGTACGTATTTGCACCACCGTATTTCTATCGACTATGCATAAATGAATGTTTCGCTCACGTTAATTTTTTTCGGTAGCTGGTATTTCATTTGCATATGCGAGAAGCTGCGGTAGATCACAACTACGGATGACATTTGAGTTTTTCTAAATACAACAAGCTATTTGGAAAATAGATTTCCAATTTTATCCATCCCTTCACTATCACACTACTGGCGCTCAAATGGTTTTTCTTATACGCTACTACCATCCGCCCCCAATGGCCCCACACACTCTAGTTGACATCGACACCAAATGTCAACTGGTGCCGATCCCGATTCAAACGTTGCTGACGAGCCGACGAACGACATTCAAACGCAAGCTTTGAATTGCGAACGGGACCAGTTGACATTTGCCGCAACATTGCCGCATCTCCATTTGGAGATTGAAATCTGAGTTGACCTAAAACCGGCTAACACACACATGTCCATTATTTAATGGCGGGCCGCCATTAAATTAACTTTTTTCAAAAAAAATTTAAACTTCCACGATTTTTTGCATATGCAATTGTAAAACCTCTCCTCTGTGTACAACCATGCTATCCAAATGTCTTTGCCATCCGCGACACCACTATTTCTGTCTACTTCATAAAAATCTCGCCCAATTTTCAAAATCAGTCCAAAATCCCCAGGTGTTCCAAAACTAATCGGACATGACCAATCGCAAAGTCCAAGTGTACGTGTACGACGTTACAAAGGGGTTGGCGCGCGCCCTTGCCCCATCACTTTTGGGACGGCCCTTGGACGGGGTGTGGCACACGGCTGTTGTGGTTTATGGGGTTGAGTATTTCTATGGCGGCGATGGCATCAACACTGCGATTCCGGTTGGTGGGGTCCCTACGTGGTTATGGTGATTTTTATTACGCTGGCAGAAATGCCCCTGTGCCAGACTGGAAAAGACTTGAAATATGTAACAGACTTGAGACTGTAACATAAGATTTGGATACTTTACGGTCTTTATGACATTTTACAGAGGCTCGATTTGCTGTAGCTCGCAAGTTTTCGGGAAATCTCCCTTGTTTTCGGGAAGTCTTTTTATGCAACTGATGTTTGCACATATTTATGTACAGAGTTCTGTATTCCCCGCAGGAAGTAAGCTCTCAGCGCCAGTAATCTACTCTCAGCACAAGTAATTTACCCCCCCCGCGCAAGTAATCTTTCGGCGCATAGGGTGAGAGCTTACACTCGCGCTGAGAGCTTACTTGAGCTGAGAGTTTACTTGCGCTGCGGCACACTCCTACCGCGCGGCATTACGTTCACCCTATTTTCACGCGTTTTCTGTTTCAGGGCCAAGTGGGAATAGGAGAACCGGACCGAATTCTTGACATGGGCGAGACGGATATACCGCAGGACATCTTCGAGGAGTACCTTTTTCAACTGGGCGAGGATCGCTTTCTGTCGGTTCCGGGGGTGATGAGTCAAAATCTATTTGCCTGGGGGGGGGGGGTTCATGTTGGAATTAGGAATGATTTTTTATTTTTTAAATGTTTAGACCGCGTTTACACGGATTTTGTGTGACGACTAGTGATGGAAAAGCGCCAGGAAAAATGGCGCCAGGCGCCATGGCGCTATTGAAAAAATTGGCGCCGGGCGCCAGAGAAAATGGCGCCAGGCGCCAATGGCGCCATGGCGCCATCTGAAAAAATGGCGCCGGGCGCCAAAGGGCGCCAGAAACAATGGCGCCAGGCGCCAAAATGGCGCCAACAATAAAATTCACTATTTCAGCATATATATCATCACAGCAGCATTTTTAGGATGCAAAGTGTTGTACTGTTTTTTCTGATGGTTAAAAACCACAAAAACTCATTTTATCATGAATAAAATGTGCCATATTTCGTGGAAAGTGGGTTAAGTATTTCATCAGCAAATTTTGAGGGGGTCAATTCAAGGGGTTTATTCGAGGGATCTACAATTTCGCCAGTTAGATTTTTTTTTTCGCCAGGTATTTGCGCCCCCCCTCGCCATACCCTCAGGTTTGAGCGAACTGGGCAAAAATAATAACCTGCCTTGAATAATACCTCTCTGTGCCATATTTGTTACAAGGTGTTTACATTTGCTCAACTACTGAGTAAATACATTTATTTAAATTTCCTCTGAAAAAAGTACCTTTACTCACCTTTATTCACTTTACTCACTTTTTAAAAGTACCTGAGTACAGAAAATGTATTTCACGAATTTCGAAATGGGACAAAAGGTTTCTACACTGTTGTGAATTTACAAAAGTGCTCAGATTTTATATCAAAGATATATTTATATTAGAAAATCTATTGGAGATACTGTTCTTTGTTTACTTTTGTTTTTGTTTTGTTTTAAGATTTGCAGTTTGTGGTAAACAAAACAATCAACATGAACCCAAACTTGAAATGCTAGCAAATAATTTCAAAGTATAATAAATGTGTTTCATTCCACCTAAACACTATCATTTTGCAGATAACGCACCTGAATATGGAAAAATAATACCTCTCATCCCAGCATCTTGGCGCCATTTCTGGCGCCATCCAAAAAAATGGCGCCGGGCGCCAAACTGGCGCCAGCGAAAATGGCGCCAGGCGCCAAGGGCGCCATGGCGCCATTCAAAATAATGGCGCCAGGCGCCAGATGGCGCCACAGAAAAGGGCGCCAATGGCGCCATGGCGCTGGCGCCCTTTGGCGCCATTGAAGGGCGCCAGCGCCATGGCGCCATTCCATCACTAGTGACGACTCAACATTACTAAAAAGTTCAATAAGTTGACTAAAAAGGTTCCATATTCATGGGAAAACGTGATTACCTGTATATTCTACCTAGGTGAATATGCATGTCAAATTGCAGAATCGTGCTTGTAGCTTAGACCTATATACGTTTGAAACAATTTTGATGTTGTCGCTGGCTGTCGGGAGACTGTCCGACAATGGCAAAAAAATTTCAAACATCTTTAAGTCTAAGCTACAAGCACGATTCAGCAATTTGACATGTATATTCGCCTAGGTAGAATGTACAATTGACCACTTTTTCTCCTGAATTTGGACCCTTTTACTCAACTTATTGAACTTTTTAGTGATGTTGAGTAGGGTTCAAACGGGATCCCGATCCCGGATCCCGTGAAATTCCGGGATTTAGCAGTCCCGATCCCGATCCCGAAACTTTTCAAATCCCGATCCCGAGAAACTCCAAAGTCCGGGATCCCGATCCCGGAAAAATTACTGGAAATTATCAAAAGTGAAAAAACGACGTTTTTGCATGCAAAAATGTGAACGCAAACCCCCAGCGTTCATTTTATGCCACGTTTCTAGCATCCAACAGTGTTTTTAGACCTTTATGAACAACTGTGGATGCCAAAACATTGGCCAAATTCTCTATCCCAAGACCCCAATCCCGATCCCGAAAAAATGCCAATCCCGATCCCGATCCCGTGACCCCAATCCCGGCCAATTCCGATCCCGATCCCGAAATCTCAAAAAAACAATCCCGATCCCGATCCCGAAAAGTCAATCCCGTTTGAACCCTGATGTTGAGTCGTCACAAAAAATCCGTGTAAACGCGGCCTTAGAAAAAAAACGTTTTCAAAATTCTCCCAAATATGGTTATGAATCGACATTCACAGGGAATCAGACACGTTGCAGTACTTTATAACAAGGACGTACGCAGGGGGGGGGGGCGGGGGGGGCGGCCGCCCCCCCCCGTTCCCGGGCCGGACAGAAAAATATACCAGAAATGGCACTTGTCTGAGGCGAATTTGTGGGCACTTTGAAAAATTTTTTGCGCGCAAGCGCGCAAATCGCCTCCCCATTCTTTAATATGTATTTTCAGGTGTCAAATTCCATTACTCAACTGTCCAACAGTGCCGAAAGTGGTCCTAGTACCATATATATAGGTATAAATAGATACCTATATAGTTAACGTTGGCGCCAACGCCAACGCCAATACTGCCATGGCGCTGGCGCCTACAAATGGCGCCAGCGCCATGGCTTTATTCCTTTACTCTAGGGCCAAATTTTAGGGGGGGGGGCGCCGCCCCCCCCGTTCGCCGGGCTCCGTATACAATCCGCCCCCCCCGCTCAAAAATCCTGCGTACGTCCCTGCTTTATAATGTTATATATAGCCACACAATCGGTGTATTATGCACACATGGCATTGTGATTACTACCAAAAATCAATTTTTATGTTGCCTCGTTGCATAGATCGCCTTTTGTCGACTTTACGTGACTTCAAAAGAAGTTGGACACGGAAGAGTGCTTGAATAAGGTTATTTGAGAAGAAACTTCGAAAAGCGGTTTCGATGCTTGTGTTTAAAAAACAACGTTTTAAAAAAGCTGTAAAAACCCCGGTCATATCTTTAAAACTTTGGTATATTTTTGTGAGTGATGATCGCCTAACTCCGCCCACTTTCAGGGGATCAGCTTACCACTTATTGAGCCACAATTGTAACACATTTTCCAATGATGCGAGCCAATTCTTGACTGGAAATCCAATCCCTGACTACATAACTGGATTGCCAGAGGAAGTCCTGAACACGTTCGTTATTCGTTTTGGTTTTTGTTGCAATTTTGTGCCATGATGAGCTGGGAATTTTTTATTCTCGGTTTGAAATTCGTTTTTTATTACAAATAACTAAAAGCAACCGGTGGCGTGGCCAGGGTGGGGGGGCGCGATTTTTACGCGAAACCTAAAAATAACCTGGCGAAAAATGACGTCATAATTCTGCAATTTATTTCCAGGCCGTTCGGCCGTATGGTCCGACCATTTCTGGAACAGATGATGTCTCAAATGGGCGCCGCCGGCGACCCGCTCAGACACAGCAACCCAACGTCCCAAAATAACTCGGACAGTGATCGCGCTCATCCCAGCGCTCCAAGTGGCAATCAAAAACGGGACGATAAGAACCCGGCGAAAAATGACCACTTGGATTTGGACTGAAGTTACCGTTGCTTTTTTCGTGTGTTGATGTGGGCTAGTTTCAGCTTAGGCGTTACAAGTATAAGTTCGTAAATGATACAATTTCCCGAGACAGCGAATTATAGATACCATACAGTGACATATGCAAATTTCCGGGCCTTGTAGATTTTAACCTTCATGATAGTTCATATATTATCAGTAAATGATGGAAAAATGCGCTCTCGCGCGCAAAATTTCTACACAACACCTTGAAAATTTTCAAAAATTGCATTTTCCTTGAGTTGCATACTACTTTGAATAAGCCTACCTATATCAGTATTGTGTCATGCGACCCTCTCATTAACACTTGTTTTCCAATATGTCCCAAAAAAGCTGAAACTAGGCTCATGGGGCAGTTCCGCGGCCTGTGAAGTCAAATGCCGTGCAAATTATCAATTAACATAAACAGAAAGGATTTTTACTTATCTTTTGATATTTTTCATGACATTTAACAAAATTGTATGACTTTTGGATCACATTTTTTTAGACTTTACTTTGTGCGGGATTGCCACCAGGAGTGTTTCGTGTAGGTAGTTGCTACAAAAGTATGCGCTGTTTTTAATGGATATTTTTGTGGCTGTGACTTTAAAATTCCAGTCAAAATTGCTAGTCTCGGACACTGGGAGCAAATTCAATTTTCCCTGCAAATTTGTTGAACAGTCCGCTGTACAATCTTATGTTGTCCGACAACGAAAAAAGTTATGCACAGCGAGCAAAGGCGTTCGTGACACATTTAGAAAAAAATCAACACCGTTCAACCTAAAAAATGTTTAATCTTTGGTAATGTTTCCCTCCATTATACACATAAAATCGATGTCGTCATTAATTGGCAGTGCCCAGTGCCAGTGGGTCATTATTGTCTTTCAAATATTTTGTTGGGTGGTCTCTGCTGTTGCATGATGGATGTTGCTACCCCCGCCAGGATAATCTGTAGGACATGAACAGTGCCGGACAAGCGTATAGTTGTGATTAAAATATAATCGCATTCATATTTAAACAAAATATAGCTGTTTCCAAAAAAAAATTTGTTCGGCCAAAATATTCCGAAATACTTTTTTACATTTTTAAGTCAGTTATGTCGAACGAAATCGTTATCTATCTTATGAGCGGCTTCGCTCGCCGTGCATGACTTTGTAGCTGGCGGTATTAGGAAAATATTCGGACATAAGCGCTGTCCGGCAAGTATGTCGGGCGCCTTTGGTATTATTGAATTTGGGACCAGGGGCCAGTTCCGCAAAATGAGAAGTGAGAAGTGAAATGGCAAAGGCGAAGTAAAAGCACAAAGGCGAAGTGAAACGGCAAGCGAATTGGCAAAAGCGAAGTAAAAAATTAAAATTAAAAGTAATTTCTCTTCGCTTTTGCCATTTCATCCGCCAATTCACTTGCCATTTCACTCCACCCTTGCGCTTTTACTTCGCCTTTGCCATTCCACTTCTCACTTCTCATTTTGCGAAACTGGCACCAGGGGTTTAATTACATAGTAAGGTTATATTTATTTAAGTTTTATGGGTGAAATTTTACTGATGAAGTTTCATTGTTCAGTTTTCCGGAGACAGACAATTATGAGGGATTGCTTATTGTACATGTACATATTTACGTGTGACCCATTTTACATGTTATTTAGACTGTAGCCACAGCCTAGCATTTAATTAAAATTCGCGGTAAAATTTACTGCTTAACACTTGGTGTCGTGTCGTTTAGTTGTGTGATCTGTGTAGTCGGGCCACGCCCCTGTGCACCCCATTGTTTTTGCCACATCTTCTGTCAAGAATGTAAAAAAAATGAAAAATACCAATGTTTTTCTTAACTATTTATCAAATCGTTACTTTGGCATACATGAATAAATATACAGTATTTACATAAAAATTCGAGCATCGCCGCACTTCATCGCATTTGTCATGAAGGCTGAAAAATCAGCGGCTCATATTTAATTGATAATATGATAGGTGTGCTTCTAAAAGTACCGATCTGCAAATTTTTCAAATTTGAGTTAGGACCATTTTCGGCATTCCCATAAAAACGCGCTTCAAAAAAATATATAATATGTAGGGGTGCGAAATTCAATTTTAAGATATCGGGGGGTCAAAAAATATCAAAATACAGATCCTGTAATTTAAAAAGTACCGATCTACAAGCTTTTTTAGCTTTTGTACCTTTAAAAGTACCGATCTGCACAGTTTTTTCCAAAATTGTGCTTTTAAAGGTACCGATCTGCACATCATTTTTTGTGCTTCTAGAAAGTACCGATGTCAGATCGTTAGTTTTCAGCGCAAAAACTCATTTTGTGCTTTTCTATTGTGGGTAAAACTACCAATCTACATCTATCTGATTTTGTGCTTTTAAAGGTACCGATCTACATGCTATTACCAATTTGTTCCTTTAAAATGTACTGTAGTACAAAAAATACCATTCACTAAATTTGATATAGTGTCATGAATTTTCACCGGCTGCTTTTTACTCAACCAAATTCCACTATGGCAAACTGCCAAGTTTTACCGATCTCACACCTACTCGTTGGATGAGCGACAAAGTAAGGCAACAGAAAAGCGACTACCGATTGAATTCGCAACGCACAATGGTGAATTCACTGAAGTGAATATCACAGGTGTACGCTACGTCAATTAAGTTAGCTTTTTAGCGAATGGCGTTTTTATCAACGCACTAGCAATTGGTTGAATGTCTAATTTACACCAAGGGGTCCGAAGTTTTTAGAAGAGATTTTATTTTAGGCGATGTTTAGACTCAGAATTCACACATTCAGATAGAACACAGGGAACACACTGAGAACGAGTTTCTAACCAGCGGCACAAAACCTTCGAAAAAACTCCAAGAAATGAAACCGAAGCAATTTCGACTGAATCGACCCCTACGCATAATTACGGTACGCTTTTATACGCAACAACATAAGCCAAGTCCAGACAACACTTCCACATACCACGAGAAGCATGCTTACAAACGATTTGACGGACACACGGAATTTTAAAACGGGCATACCTAAAATTATTCACGGCGTCAGTTTACAGGATACGTCGATCAACTACACAAAAACACAAAGAATTCACGCGCCAAAAATCGGGTTGGGAACAAGAGCGAGTACAAAAATAGAAGAATGAGAAAATGAACGAATGCGACAAGAATAAAAAAAACAGGAAAAACACACGAGATACTGTAAAAACTTGTTTTAGCGCGAAAAAAATGGCGGGCGATTCAAAATTTACTCAGCGAACTCTACCGAAAATCCAAAACCACCTCCACGAACGGGGAAACACACAGCAATTAGCGAAACAAATAGACACGCGAACAACAATCCCATCAGCAGAAATAACGTATAGTAAACGAAAATGACGTTGATATCCAAGGCGTAAGAAGCACACGTATTATTAATGCACAACGAAAAAATGTCGTAAGTGGGATAATCCATGATGAGATTAGGATACCGGTAAGGCGAACGGAATTAACTTTCACACTGACTGTCAGGAAAAAATAAATTACGGTACCGTTTTAAAGACGCTTAGCGGAAATTCCACCAGAGTGATAAAATACGCACTCAAATCAGATCACATTTACACTTATCAAAATATTCGGGAAAAAACAGGAAAAACAAGCGGCTTATTATTTCATCTCTTTGTATAATAAAGATCAACCACGAAATTTGCATAAATTCCTAAATATCCAAATGTCAAGTTATCAGCTTTCTAGGGGAAAAGGAAATACTCAAAAAAAAAACAATCAATCCAGGATTAGGTAGACAAAAAATAGCGAAGTTGCAAACGTAAAAATCAGATAAAAATTAACATACGCGAGTTTTACCTATTCCCTACCAAACCTAAAGTTAAAATGAATATGAAATCGGTATAACACTTAATAAAAATACGAACGCAAATGATTGGCAACTTGAAAGTTTATAAATTTCAATCTTTTTAGCTCAAATGCCTGTTTAGATTGCATGACTTTTTTGAAGTTTAAAACTAAAAACAAACTCAAGTGAATCCACTGCCACATGCCGAAACGCAACAGCCATTAACTACCGAAGGCACTTATCACGAAAATGACCACTCTCGCTGCTACACCACTCATTCTGCTACCAGAATGTTAATTAGTCAGCCACGGCTTTTTGATCCCATACGCACTGTGCAAAAACCACACCCCGAAAATACCGAACTGCTCAATTCACTCAAAAATAAGTACACTTGTCACTGTATGGGTGCTTGTTTCGATGAGATCGGCGGACTGGGCTGTTCTCACAACAAGCCAAGGGAGTAGGCATTTAGACATGCGATCATGCCTGTCGAGTTAGACTCGATTCTTTTAATTACCTCTCATTTTCAACACCAATCATCATCGCACCTCTATAATCAGTGTACCTTTGTAAAATCGCTTGTAAATTAACTTTTGTTTCTTAACTCGGAAATGCAGGAATGCACAGTACATACTAGATCAATAGCCACGGCCCTCAGTTATCACTGACCATTCACGCACTACGACACGTAACTGCAGCGTCACTCTTTTTACTTAGAGAAAATAAATGAAACTTTGTTATGCAATCTAAACTGCTAATAAAAATAGAAAAAATACTTTTAAATCAAACTGTCACAATTAAAATTGTTGCCAACTCACTTGTCTCACTTTCTAAAAAAAAAAAAAAAAAAACTACCTAATTAACTAAAAAAAAATTCTAAACAAATAAAAACAACTATTTACATCACAGCGTCAACTTTGTGTCAGATCCTCAATACCTCCAATCCTTTCCTTGGCCAAAAGGACACACATAACACAATGGGGCACCGGAAAAACGGAAATGCACGTTTAAATGCATGCAAGTAGAACTGAAATGTTTAAATTATTGTAAGCTCGGAAATGTAAACAACCCTCTACATAAATTCATTAAGTGAACTACATATACATTTACGTTTAAAATTTTTGAAATTTTACAATTTTTGGACACCCACTTTTGCTCACAATAGCTAGTGTTATGTGTATAAACAACGATTATACCCATGCATGTGGATACCCAACAATATGCCCAAAATACCCATACCCAATACCCACATATGGGTATTGCATATTCCAAACTTTCAATTGCGATTATCTCAAAATCGATTTTTTTTTACATAGATCGGTACTTTTAGAAGCACACCCTTCATAAGCTATCATTTTTTTGCAGCTGGCATCATCATCGGAAAATTAGATCTATTTAGATTTTCTCATTTCAAATAAATCTCACAAATTAGTGTCTCATTGTCTCAGGAATAAGTACTGGGAGTTTAAAAAAATTTGGCGAATTAATAACCCCCCTCTATTAACCCCCCTCAAAATTGGCTCAATGAAGGAATGCCACCCTGGGGGCAGTCCCGACTCCCGAACCCTGTAAAGTCAAGTGTCAAATGTAAAGTCAAATGCAAAGTCAAATGCAAAGTCAAATGTAAAGTAAAGTGTCGGATATAAAGTTGTGTCAATTGTGTATCCTAATCATTTTTCGTATCCAAATCTTATGTTTTATGTATACAAATCTTTGGATCTTGTGTATGTCAAAAATAAAATTTGGATACAAAAACATAAGATTTGAATACGCAAAAATAAGATTTGGATACACAATTGACAATTTACTTTATATTTGACCTTGAATTTGACTTTGCATTTGACACTTTACTTTACATTTGACATTTGGCTTTGCATTTGACTTGACATTTGACACTTTACTTGACACTTTTCAGGGCTTGGTATTGCCACCTGGCGATATTTCGAAGAAATACGGTATACATAGGAAAGTCGTTGAACGAAAACTTGTTGCGTCTAGTGATGGAAAAGCGCCAGAAAAAAGGGCGCCAGGCGCCAATGGCGCCATTCAGAGTGTGGGCGCCAATGGCGTCACGGAAAGAGGGCGCCAAGCGGCGTGGCGCCATTTGCAAATTAGGGTGGCAGGATAAATCACTGCGTACAATACCCTTTGTGTGCCAAAAATGTTTCTCCAATGTGGTGTACACATTCTCTTCCTTATTCACGTTCCCCAGGATGTAAAGAAAATGATACTAGCAATGAATTTTTTTGCATATTTTCACACTCATACATGACATTCAATTTAAACACAATGAAAACTGTCATTTGAAAAAATGCATTCACTTCCAATAGATTTTTTCAATGGAGTGTTCTTGAAGTGGACAACAAAAAAATTATGATGATTTGAATCCGTTGATTAACGAGACTGCAAGTTAAACGGTTCACCTTTAGATACGTCTGATGAATGTTGGACGAAATATTTCCATCCACTCATACAACCTTGTCCATTTTTCCAGTGAATTTCGATCATCCATCTACACACTTTTTTATTTTTTTACATTTACGTAGCACTGACCCAGAAATCCTGCTGACGCCATTTTGGCGCCCTTTTAGGGCAGGGCGCCACGGAAAAAGGGCGCCAAGCACCATGGCGCCTTATAGAAAATGGACGCCATGGCGCGGCGCCCTCAAATGGCGCCAGCGCCATGGCGCCATTCCATCACTACTTGCGTCCTAGTACACGCGGAAATAACCATTGTCCATTTGGTTTTGTGTTTTCTTCTAGCAATATGTGACAGGCACTTGTCGCTTGTGTTTTTACTTGTGCACCAGCGGAATCTATTCCTGATATCACTGTCTTAACTGTCAATATAATCTTTATAGGTAAAATAATGTAAATACTGCCTCATATCGATAACGTAATGTTTTAGATGACCAGCGGGATTTATCAGCGTAACCATCTTGACCAAAACCATCACAACCATCATGACATTCAAAGTTTGCCGTCGCGCCACAGCCTTTAACACATCACCATTGCTCTGCGTTGTATCCCTTATTCTGGGGTTTGCGCAATAAATTGTACACCGCGTGACCTGGGAGGGTTTTTAAGTGAGCATGTGGTTTTCTCTGAGTTTAGAGAAACTTATTTTCTCACTTCCAAAAATTTTGTGGCCAAACGGTACTTTTCTAAATAACCGAAATTTCGAAATACTCGTAAATCAGCTTTGAATGGATTTCAGTTTACTGGAATAGGTTTTTTATATTTTTGTCTACTGCAGTTTACGGACACCTCATTCTGTGAAACTGAAATGCGTTCTAAGCTGATTTATGAATTTGCGAAAAATTTCCTTACCAATAAAATATCATTTCTGCCACGCTGTCAAAATGGCACGGTACCAAGTTGTAAAAACATGTAAAAGCGCGAGGTGTAAAAAACGGTGACTTTGACCCACCGGTGTAAAACCTCTTGCCGAACCTCGGTCTCTGCATAGAATCGGCCGTTTCGGCCAGCATTCTGAACATGGCCGCCCGGTCCCTTTTTTCATTCGCAACTTCCTTGTGGTCGGACATTTCATGGTGCATCTTTACATTTGCGATTGACTTTTTGTGCTCTTCGGGCGCGAGCAGCTGAAGTCCGGCGGCGCATAAAATTGCGCTGTGTTGCGTTGTTTTTGTGTAACTTTATTACGTTGAAAATATTTGTTTAAAATTGAATCATGTTTAATTTCACACATTTGAAAATGTGATGCAATGGCATAAAAAATATTTGAGTTTTTCAAAAGTGGTTAAAAATCCGAAATTTTCGTTGGTTTTGTCGGAATCGCTCATTTTTTAAGCACATTTTTTACAGATGTCGCTATGGTAAGAAAAAAATTAAATCCCTTTGTTATAATTAACATCTGTGTTTGTTAACGTAAAATACGCGACCTGATTCCGTTTCATCGCCAGTTTTTTATGTTTTTAGAAGACTAAGAAAAAACATACCAGAAAAATGCTGCCAATCGCAGGCTGAGGGGTGTCATTTTGTTAATATTTATTTCAGCTGGCACTAATGTGATTTGAATAATGGGATTTAGCGGCCTACAAGAGGGTTCAATTCAACAAATAATGTGTATTATATATAATCAATGATATCACAAAGTAAATATAAATCTATCTCTGTAAATAAATGAATTTAAGGTTGCATGAGATGGCGGTGCACTTGTACGCACAAATGCCTGGTACGCACAAACGCCCGGTACGCATAAAAGTGTGCCCGCCACGCACATCTGCCCGGTACAAAATGACATTATATTACATTTTGACCATGTTTTTCACTTCACACTTGTGAGTAAAGTGAAAAAAAAGTTGCGCAATGACATTAGTTAACTTTTTGTCACTTCACACATATTTGAACATCACTTGAAAAAGAGTCAAGTGAAAAAAACTATGGATAATGGCTATTTTTGACCGTTTTTTCCACTTGATACTTTTTCAAGTGATTTTCAGATATAAGTTGAGTGAAAAAAGCTGTGCAATAACATTAGTGACCATCTGTCCGGTACGCAAAGATCATCAGCCATGTAAGTACCGGGCAGATGTGCGTGGCGGGCACAATTTTGTGCGTGCCGGGCGTTTGTGCGTACCAGGCATTTGTGCGTAGGAGGCCTGGCCCCATGAGATGCTGTCACGTTACATGTACTTTCTCACCCAAGTGGACAAAAGTTTGATTTGAAGTGGTTGTTTTTACTAGACACTGAACTAAAGTTACAATTTTTTAAATTTATAAAATATACCCCCCTTCGAATAAACCCCACCCTCTAATCTCGGGCAGACTGCCAACGTATCACGGGTTATCAGCACAAAATGTCATAGTGTTATTGAATGACTACTCAGGATACTCATACGCAAACGTCGCGGATGTCAATGAAATGAGTGAGTACACATGGAAATCCGATTAAAATGGCACCAGTTAATTGCTTTTGGCACGTTAGCACTGGTAAGAATTAGTAGGTTTGAGCGGAACAGGTGCACTGTACGTAGGACGGGCCCACACACAGCACTATAAATCGGGTGGGCGCGCCAGCGCCATCCCTCGCTGCCGAGGGAGGGCGCAAGCGTCCCACCCATAATATGGTCAGACACACCTAAATGCGGAAATTCGATAATTGAAATTAGCATAACGGCAGAATGCCATGAGCTATAGTAAAACCGTTTATACCGTTGGAAAGCCCGTGTCGAGAAGTACCATGTCTCCAATTTTCAGACCAATTGGTTGAGTTTCAAAAAAGTTATTCAACATTTTCGTTCTGAGGGGCTGTTCTTGTTCTTGTTGTTGTTGTTGTTGTTGGGATGAAAAACTTCAAAGTGTAATAACTTCTCTAAAACACAACCAATCTTCATGGGTGATGGCTCATATGAAAGAGCATATGATGCAATTTATTATTTTATTTAAAAAAATTTACAGGCTCCGCCCACTTTAGGACTGTAGTTGTTTGAAGTTTTCAAACATGAATAAATAAAAAAATTGAATACAAACAAGGGAATAAAAAAAATTTGTTGATGTGCGCAGGGACAAGGGCTTTCAAATGAGCCCAATTTCACCAATTTTGGTTAAGATTTATAAAAGTTATTCAACTTTGCGCATTTTGCGTAAAATGCGCACAAGTGATGAAAGTGTTGCTTGATACTTCATAATTGCTGGATACTGTCACCATGTGGTTTTTCAAGGGTGATGATACCAAAGTGTGCCATTATGGAGTGGACCATTTATTTTTTAATTTAAAAATTTAATTTTAAATTAATAAATTTTAAATCATTTTAAATTTTATTTTGTTGTTTTTCTATTATATATTTTTTCAATTTTAATTTTAGTTTTTCACATTTAATATTTAGATTGTTTATGTAATTTTATTTGTATTAAAAAAATTGTTGATTGTTGTTTGAAAATCAAAATGAATAAATTATTTTATATTATATTTTTATATCTTCATAGCTTTATATCTTTATATCATTTTAAATTATTTGCTTTTTAATTTTATCCTTATCTACTTTATTTTTTTTATATTCTTATTAAAATCAAAATAGATTATTTTTATATTTAAATTTAATTTGTGTAATATTTTTTTATTTTGGTAAGTTTTTTATTGTTTTGATTTTAGGTGAAATTAAGTTGCATAAAAAATGGAAACAATAATAAAAATAAATAAATAAATTTTATAATATTTTTATATCTTTATAGCTTTTTATCATTTTAAATCATTTGCTTTTCAATTTTATTCTTATTTACTTGTTAATTTTATTTTTTAATTAAATAAATTATCTTTATATTAAAATTTAATTTTTGTAATATTTTTATTTTGGTTAGTTTTTATTATTTCGATTTTGGTTTGAATTTATTTGTATTTCAAAAATGGAAAAAATTATTTTTTTGTTTGAAAATTGAAAAAAATAAATAATTGTATTAATTATATTTTAGCTTTTTATCATTTTAAGTTATTTGCTTTATAATTTTATTTGTATCTACTTTTTATAATTTAATTTACATTAAAATCAAAATAAATGAATTATATTAAAATATAATTTTTGTAAAAAAAAATTATTTTGGTTTTTTATTTATTTTGATTTTAGTTTCAATTTTTTTTTTTCCAATTTTTTCAAACACAATTTATGATTGGTGTTAAATTTATTATTATTATTGATTTTATTTATTTTACTTTAATTTGTATTTTATTTTTTTTATTTGTTTAAATTTTACTTTATACTCTAGTCGCTGGCGTATAATAAAAAATTTGGTAATGTTATTTATCTTCCAATTACATTTTCCAATAATTACGATAGCTTTCACATCATGTACTCAACATTTTCCATATTCATAGTCAAAGGTGTGGTATTTATGTTATACTTCACAGTTGTGGTATTATGAACCACACACACTGCACATTTGTGGTTTTCTAAATCATGACATCATTTTTGATATTAATAATAGATATCCTAGTGGGCCCGTGGCCACCAAAAAGAAGTATATCCCATAAAAAATGGCTAAAGCCAACAAAAAGTGGACGCCATGTCCAAACATGTATGCCTTTGAATGCAGAAAAGTAATATATCATAAATATCTTGCCATTTTAAGATTGAGCTATCAAAAAAAGTATATCAAGGTAAATTTATACCTTTATTAATGGTATAGGCTATCAACACAGCAATTTGTATCACAAGGATACAATTTCACCAAACTTTTGCATGGCAGCGTGAGCTGGGTCAATGTGTGGCACATTTGAAAGATACAAAAAGCTCACGCTGCCATGCAAAAGTTTGGTGAAATTGTATCCTTGTGATACAATTTGCTGTGTTGATAGCCTATACCATTAATAAAGGTATAAATTTACCTTGATATACTTTTTTGATAGCTCAATCTTAAAATGGCAAGATATTTATGATATATTACTTTTTCTGCATTCAAAGGCATACATGTTTGGACATGGCGTCCACTTTTTGTTGGCTTTAGCCATTTTTTATGGGATTACACAATAGGACTTGGTAAACACCTAGTATTTTACCTAGTTCTGATAGTAAAGTATCAGGATAAATCGCACCTGATACCAAGGGCACCACATAAAATGGCTCCTGGCGCCAAGCGCCAACAATTGATGTTGCTCAGGGTCATATAGCTAGAAAAATTTCTATTATCTTGGTGGAGGGAGGTTCGCGGAGGTTTGATGTATAGGCCTCATTAAGATCTAAATGTAGAAAAAGACAAAAATGAATATACAAATACATTTTTATAGCCAAAAATAGCTGAAAAATTGGCAATAATGCAGATGAATTAGTGATTTTTAAGGTCTAAATGGGTCAAAAAGGTATGCTAATGAGAGAATTTAGCACAAAATCCAGGCAAAGTTTCGCAAAAATTGCTCCAGATAGCTAGAGATCTGGCCGATTTGTGGAGGGGTGGCGAGTTCAGGGGGTAGTCACCAAAATTTTTGCCTTGGCAGGGATGTCTTAGCAGCTTCCGGTATAGATAGATACTCAGCTGGAGTGTTTGGGGGGGGGGCACTCCCCTATCAGGCCCCTAATGTTACTTTTTCGGTATTTATCGATGCAGAAACATTTGTACACCAGCAGTGTTATAGGTCTATTACCTATTGAACATTTGCACAATCCAAATACCTAGACTGCATCTATCTATCACATTTTGATTTGGTCTATTTTTATCATACTTTTTTCTTGAGGTGCATTTTATTCAGATGCAAGTGTTTCAAGGGGTTTACATTTCATCAGGAGTTATACTCAAGGAACATTATCAACTATCAACAAAATTTAATCGCTCAAATGTACAAAATGCCTTGTAGTTTTCAAGATTTCAATGGATAGTAAAAAATCACTTTGATTGTTTTTATATAAATTGTGATAACTTGGCAGTCTGCCCAGAGTTTAAAGTTAAATTTCTGCTTGACATAAAAGGTTAGAAATGAATCATCTCCACCTATACAATTTCGAGAGTACTGCACGCTAAGGATGCTTCAATGCAAAAGATAGGAGGCACAATCACAGGCCTCATTGTGCCCGATTCGTGTGTGTTTTTGCACACAATGCAGTCACTATTTATTAGTACAAATGCCCTTTACAAACACGATCCACAATCTTGACAAACAGGGTTAGTAGATGGCAAAGTTGCTTCCCAAGAATCCAATTGCACATGTATAGGGGGTTGACTTGAGTTTTTAGGGGCTGAGTTTACAATTCAGGGTTGAGTTGATGGGTGTTGATAAATTAGGGTTGAGTTGACAGAAGTTTAAAGATAAGGGGCTGTTGACACAAGTTTAAAAATTAGAGGCTGAGTTTATGGGAGTTGAGTTGATGGGTGTTTGCCAAATTAGGGGCTGAGTTTATGGGAGTTAACAATAACATTACCATAATCCTTAAGTGAGGCCCCCGGGGCTAAAAAATATAAATTGTGATATAATGCATTTGTGGGTTACTGATTACAATGATTTGAAATATGCACTCCATTCTGACAGTACATTACGATAACCCTGAAATTGAACCCAAAATGGGGCCAAAATTTTCAAATTGTGAAATGATGCATTGTGGGTTTCTAATTGCACTGATTTGATATATAATGCACTCCATTTTGACACTACATTACCATAACCCTGAAAATGAACCACTGGGGCCAAAAACTTTCAATTTGTGAAATGATGCATTTTTGGGTTTCTGGTTGCACTGATTTCAAATTTAGGTTTCTGATTGCACTGATTTGATATATGCACTCCATTGACACTACATTACCATAACCCGAAAAATGAACCCATGGGGCCAAATACTTTCAATTTGAGAAATGATGCATTTTCAGGTTTCTGATTGCACTCATTTGAAATATGCACGTCATTTTGACACTACATTACCATAACCCTGAAAATGAACCACTGGGGCCAAAAAATTTCAATTTGTGAAATGATGCATTTTTGGGTTTCTGATTGCACTGATTTCAAATTTGGGTTTCTGATTGCACTGATTTGATATATGCACTCCATTTTGACACTACATTACCATAACCCTCAAAATGGACCCATGGGGTTAAATACTTTCAATTTGAGAAATGATGCATTTTTGGGTTTCTGATTGCACTCATCTGAAATATGCACTTCATTTTGACACTACATTACCATAACCCTAAAATGAACCCCCTGGGACAAAAACTTTCAAATCATAAAATGATGGATTTGTGAGTTTCTGAGTGTAGTGATTTCAAATATGCCCAGGGCTTAAAAAATTAGAAATTGTGAAATGATTCAATGTGGGTTTCTAATTGCACTGATTTGAAATATGCACTCCGTTTTGACACTACATAACCCTGAAAACTACATAACCATAACCCTGAAAATGAACCTCTGGAGCCAAAAACTTTCAATTTGTGAAATCATTCATTTTTGGGTTTCTGATTGCACTGATTTCAAATTTGGGTCTATGAGTGCACCAATTTGTTATATGCACTCCATTTTGACACTACATTACCATAACCCTAAAAATGAACCCATGGGGCCAAATACTTTCAATTTGAGAAATGATGCATTTTCGGGTTTCTGATAGCACTCATTTGAAATATGCACTTCATTTTGACACTACATTACCATAACCCTAAAAATGAACCCCCTGGGCCAAAAACTTTCAAACCATAAAATGATGGATTTGTGGGTTTCAGAGTGCAGCTATTTCAAATATGCCCAGGGCTTAAAAAATTAGAAATTGTGAAATGATTCGATGTGGGTTTCTAATTGCACTGATTTGAAATATGCAATCCATTTTGACACTACATAACCCTGAAAACTACATAACCATAACCCTGAAAATGAACCTCTGGAGCCAAAAACTTTCAATTTGTGAAATCATTCATTTTCAGGTTTCTGATTGCACTGATTTGAAATATGCACTTCATTTTGACACTACATTACCATAAAAATGAACCCCCTAAGCCAAAAACTTTCAAATCATAAAATGATGCATTTGTGGGTTTCTGATTGTAGCGATTTCAAATATGCACTCCATTTTGACACTACATTACTAAAACTCTGAAATTGAACCCCTAGACCCAAAAATTTCTAATTGTAAAATGATGCATTTTGCAGGTTTCTTATTGCACTGATTTGAAATGACTCAATTTCAACTCTACATTACTGTAAGCCTTAAATTGAACCCATGGGGCTAATAAATTAGAAATTGTGAAATGATGCATTTGTGGCTTTTTGATTGCCTTGATTTGAAATATGCACTTCATTTTGACACTACATTACCATAACCCTGAAAATGAACCCCCAGGGCCAAAAATTTTCAAATCATAAAATGATGTGTTTGTGGGTTTCTGATTGTAGCGATTTCAAATATGCACTCCATTTTGACACCACATTACTAAACCCCTGATAATGAACCCCTGGGCACAAAAACTTTCAATTTGTGAAATGATGCGTTTGTGGGTTTTATATTGCAGTGATTTGAGATGTGCACTCCATTTCTACTCTACATTACCATAACCTTTTAAGTCTAACCCTTGGGGCTAAAAAATTGAAAATTGTGAATTGATGCATTTGTGGATTGATGATAGTGATTTTTTGAAATATTCATACCATTTTCACACTACATTACCATAAACCTGAAAATGAGTTTACAGGAGTTTCCAAATTAGGGGCTGAGTTTATGGGAGTTTCCAAATTTGGGGCTGATTTTAAGGGAGTTTCCAAATTAGGGGCTGAGTTTATGGGAGTTTCTAAATTAGGGGCTGAGTTTATTGGAGTATCCAAATTAGGGCTGAGTTTACAGCAGTTTCCAAATTATGGGTTGAGTTTACAGGAGTTTCCAAAATTGGGGGCTGAGTTTATGGGAGTTTTCAAATTAGAGGCTGAGTTTATGGGAGCTTACAAATAAGTGGCTGAGTTTATGGGAGTTTGCAAGTTAGGGGCTGAGTTTACGAGAGTTTGCAAGTTAGGGGCTGAGTTTATAGGAGTTTCCAAATTAGGGGCTGAGTTTACAGGAGTTTCCAAACTAGGGGCTGTGTTTACAGGATTTAGAGGGGGTCTCCATGGGGTGCCATTTTTGGGGGGTCTCCAGGGGGTGCCATTTTCTGGAGGTACATATGGGGGTGCCATTTCAAGGGGGTCCACATAGGGTGCCATTTTTTGGGTGGTCCCCAGGGGTGCCATTTTTTGGTGGTCCTCAGGGGGGTGCTATATTTTTTTTTGCAGGGGGGTCCTAAGGGGGTGCCATTTTGGGGTGGTCCCCAGGGGGTGCCATTTTTGGAGAGTCCCCAGGGGGAGCCAACTTTGGGTGGGTCCCCAGGGGGTGCCATTTTTGTGGGGGTTCCTAGGGGGTGCCATGTTTGGGGGGTCTCCAGGGGGTGCTATTTTGGGGGGTCCCAAGGGGGTGCCATTTTTGGGGGGTCCCTAAGGGGTGCCATTTTTCGGTGGTCCTCAGGGGGTGCCATATTTGTGGGGCCCTAGGGGGTCTCATTTTTGGGCGGTTCCCAGGGGGTGCCACTTTTGGGGGGTTCCCTGGGGGGTGCCGTTTGGAGGGGGGTCCCCATTGGGGTGTCAGTTTTTGCAAGCCTCTGAGTAGTGGGTACCTATAGCAGGATTCTCTCCAACCTTCAGTTGGGTTTTGTGGTTCTCTACAATTAATACCACAAGGATTTACAAACACAAAAAGAACAGCAAAGCACAAATGTAACCAATTGAAGATTACAACAAGGTTTGACACCTTGCAAAAACCACACTATCATATCACAAAACCTATACCACACAGAATGCACACTGCACACCATCATACCAAATCGCAAACTGTCCACATTTTACTACCGAGTTTCATGCCCAACCATTTTACAGTTAACAGTTTTACATTTTACCAACCAACTTTACAAAAATCCATTCCAAAACATTGCATCTTTGGTATTGGTCTTGTTATTGTTGGTACATTACATACTGCATTTCAAAACACATGCCTAGCATGTGGGCAAACTTAACTAAAGTATCATATTTTCTCCAATGGTATTAATTGTAGAGAACCACAAAACCCGACCGAAGGTCGGAGAGAATCCTGCTAGTTGTGTACATTTTTGAATATTCACAAACAGATTTTTCAAGCTTTCTGGATATTTGGAAGCCATTTGGTGACAATGGTGACATTGGCCGCGTCGTTGAGTAAATACCACATTACAGTATACCATAGTTGTTAACACGTATTTACGTATACTCTATAAATACGTATACTCGCGTACCGCGTAAATACGTTTACGTTTCCTCCCGAAAAAAATACCGGTACTCACATACTCGCGTACTTTTTGGAAGTACGCGAGTACAGAAAACGTATTTCAAGAGGACAGAAAGCGTCATTTTGCCAAACAGAAAGTGACAAACATGGAACGTTTTCCTAAAAAAAAACTTATCAGGCGAGGAAAACACTTGATGTAATTCAGAGTAAAAGTTTAAAATAACACCAATTTTTTCGTCATTTTTGCATGAAAGATGCCAACTTTTACGTTTTCTGTGAGAAAAATTACCAATTTTTATGTTTTTCCTGGGCAAAATAGTCATTTTTACGTTTTCTCTGGAAAAAAATAATTTACTCAAATTTTACGCAGTGTAACAGTAAAAAAATACTTTACGTTTTCTGTACTCATGTGTGAGTAAAAAAAAATACTTTACGTTTACTTTTAAAAGAGTTCAGTACTTTTAACAACTCTGGTATACACCTACATCATTCAAGAATCATTGAGAGCAATACACCGTGTGGTGAAGAAACATCGAAAATTCTTAATTCGCAATTTCAAAAAGCAAAAAATTGAACTTTTTTCATTGAGTTTTATATTAAATAATCTTATTAGACATTAGCAGTCACATGAATGACGATTTCTACATAACAATAGACAGCAGAAAGTTGAATAATTACGCACACAATGAACCGCAGATGAACTGATCTGAAAAATATTTACTAGGTATATCTGATCTGAGAACTATATTGTGAATAATGTACATTTCATCCATGCGTGCATTTTAGTTATCAATTCGAATACCTATCTATTTTGTTTAGGTAATTGCATTGGAGACAAACAATTGTTTATAGGTATTCAGATCAGAAAAACTCTTAATTACACTCAAATGGAATATGATAGATTTATTCAATGTGCGTGCAGTTTGTAGGCTATATTCACCCATGTATGTGTTGAAGCAGACCTCCTGTAAAGTTCGGTCAACGTGCCAGTGCACTTTACTTGGGAATAAAATGAATAAATACATGTTGATAGGATTGCACTAATTGCCTGGCGCAGACGGACTCTAAATGACGACAAAACGGAAGTATCTAGTGCGGTTTCTGTGTTTTTATTCCACTTAATATTCACGCAGTTGTCTCTGTTTTGGCTACAAAATAAACGTTGTTTGCAACGAAGTTCCATCAAAACATCGGTTGAACTTCGTATGGAATTTTTCCTGCTAATTAAAAGACACGATATTACGTTGATGCTCAAGTTTCATTACCTACTGTATTTCCTCGAAATACAAATGGCAGTTTTTGTTGCAATTTTTGACGTCTGCGTACGTTTCAGACAACAATTTCGTACTTGGTTTTCAAAAATTTTCTTGTGAAATAATAACCCCCCCCTCGAAATACCCCCCCCCCTTCGTTTAACCCCCCCCCCTCTCGGGACCACTATGAAACAATCACCCCCCGGGGGGTATTTCGAGGAAATACAGTATGTCGATCTGCAAATTTTTGTTATGGTGGTATGGAAGATACTCCACAAAAAAGTATGTATACCTAGGCATAAAAAATGTCTACTGTCGTGTATTTATGTACTGTATATCCTTGAATAAGACTTCCCCCCTTGAATAACATCCACCCTGTTGGCCAGGTGAGGAAAAAAAACTCCACCCCTTGAATAACTCCCCCTCTGGGTATTTAGGATGTGTATCCACAATGTGTATTTGAATGATTCAGATGCCAATGAACACAAATTCGGCATGAATACCTTGTTTTGGTTGTTGTTTGACTGTCAAATACCTGGATAACATGAGTTGATGCAATGCATTCATAAACACCTTCCCGGACAAGTTCACCACCCATTTTTTTATTTCACTTCAAATGCAATATCTCCGTCCATGGGGGTGTTATAAGGCTGAAACTTTGTATATATTAAGTTGTAAGACCCCCTTACTCCCCAACAATGGGAGGAGGTGCGGCGACTCACTACAGGGTGGGTCGCCCTATATGCAAAAAAAATTTGTGGCGTTTTTGGTGTCCCAAGCAAGTTCACCACCCACTTGATTAGCTACACTTTGAAGGCTTTATCTCCAGCTGTGAGGGCGGTAGAAAGCTGAAATTTGGGGGATGTTTTGCCAACAACCCCCCTCACAATACACCAGTGGGGCGGCTGCCGACGACCCACTAAAGTATTGCAGCAGTAAAACAGCAGATTGAAAATTTCACTTTGAACCAATTTTTTGTATCACACTTAAAATGTTGGTTTACAAAGTTCACTAGGGGAGGGTCTAAGGTTCAAAGTTATGTAAACAACATAACCTCTAAAATGCTTCCATAAGGAAATTTATTTGGGGTGAATGAAAAAGTGAAAATTTTGTCAAATTTTCTTCCTGAAATGACATCATTTTGACATCATAGAATTCACCCCAAGTAAATTTCCTTATGGAAGCATTTTAGAGGTTATGTTGTTTACATAACTTTGAACCTTAGACCCTCCCCTAGTGAACTTTGGTAACCAACTTTTTAAGTGTGATACAAAAAATTGGTTTAAAGTGAAATTTTCAGTTGGCTGTTTATGGGACAGGGTGGGTGCCCTATTGAAAAAAATTTTTTTGGCTGAAATAGCGTTCCAACCTGATTCATGTTTATATTAGGTATGTTGTTGCAACATTTTTTCAATGCAGTTGGGTGATGAACTTGTTTTGGGACACTTGGGCTGTTTTTAGAAAATGGTTAACTTTATATGCAGTGACCCATGCTTTAGTGGGTTGTTGACAGTCGCCCCACTGGTGAATCTGTGAAGGGAGTTGTTGGCAAGACATCCCCCAAATTTCAGCTTTATACTGCCATCACAGCTGGAGATATGGCTCTTGTAGTGTAGCCAATCAAGTGGGTGGTGAACTTGTTTGGGACACCAAAAACGCCAAAAAAATTGTTGCATATAGGGCGACCCACCCTGTAGTGAGTCGCTGCACCTCCCCCATTGTTGGGGAGTAGAGAGGTCTTACAACTTCATATATACAAAGTTTCAGCTTTATAACACCCCCATGGACGGAGATATTGCATTCGAAGTGAAATAAAAAAATGGGTGGTGAACTTGTCCGGGAAGGTGTTTACAATGAATTAGGTGAAAGTCCCCCCTTGAATAACCCCCCCCCCCCCTCAAAAACTTCTGATGAAATAATAACTGCCCTGGGGTCTTATTCGAGGATATACGGTAATTAAATACACTGATATTTCGAATAAATCACTTTACGCAATGTGAAAAAAATATCTGACCGATGTACCATATTTACTCGAATAATTCCCCCGGGGAATTTTTTTTTGTCAGATATTTTTGAGGGGGAACTTTTTGAGGGGGAGGATTATTCAAATGGGGGGATTATTATTTCATCACAATTTTCAAGCACGATTCTATTACACTACATACACATGTATGTCCTGTTTCCATTGCTAGTGCACATTCCATTGCATCTTTGCACCTGAATGTGCTGCATTTCCATTCGATGAATCAAACCGCACACCAGAGTTGTACAAATACTGGTATTTTTGGAAAACGTAAACGTAAATACCTTTTCTAAATTGTGAGTATCAATACTGAAAACGTAAAATACTTCTAAAATACCCGGGTAAACGTAAAAAAAACGTAAACGTAAAAATTTCTTTGAAGTGCACCACCCATGATCAAGTGCATTGAAAAATACTTTTGTTTTTCCTATTTCAACCATTTCTCTGCTAATACGATCACATTCTTGCTTACCTATGTTATTTATCAAACAATTAAAAAGATAATTGGCCAAAAACATAAATTGTACTTATTGTATCAGAAAAAAGTTCAAAAATGCACTGTTTTTGTGCATTTTCCATACGATTTTTACGTTTTCTCTGGTACCCGGGTAATTGTGCCAGGAAAATGTAACAAAATGTAATGGTATTTTTGGAAAACGTAAACGTAAACGTAAATATAAATACCCAAATAACCGGGTATTTCGGGTAAACGTAAATACATTTTTCCAACTCTGCCGCACACAGCTCTTTTGTATGGTTTGAATTCATCAATTGTTTTTTGTTAAAAGCATGTGCATTATCTACCGTCCGTCATTGCGGGGGGGGATATTCAAGTGGGGGTATTATTTTTTCCTCACCTGTCTAACAGGGGGGATATTCAAGTGGGGGTATTATTTTTTCCTCACCTGTCTAACAGGGGGGATATTCAAGTGGGGGTATTATTTTTTCCTCACCTGTCTAACAGGGGGGATATTCAAGTGGGGGTATTATTTTTTCCTCACCTGTCTAACAGGGGGGATATTCAAGTGGGGGTATTATTTTTTCCTCACCTGTCTAACAGGGGGGATATTCAAGTGGGGGTATTATTTTTTCCTCACCTGTCTAACAGGGGGGATTATTCGAGGGGGAAAATTATTCGAGTAAATACGGAATACATGTATCTGACAGTTTACCATGAGAGTTCACCCCAAACGAAACACGAAAACACAAACAATTCTGTGTTTTTCTCTCGGTGCCTTCTCATCACAAGCGCTAAGTGCAATCTAGCGGCTCACCGCAGATGACCGGAATGCGTCTATTCGCGCAACCAAGATATGTATCTTTCTGAAGATTCTCTCTGCTATCTACGGTGAGATAATAAATAGGGGTGTCGTACTACTGATTTGTATTGTTCGGTATTTTAATGCTTAGGTAGATTTATTTATGGTTACAGCTCAATGTGGGTTTGGTGAAACGGCTTTGGTGAAAAATGAAGGTGGAGCATAAAATAACTATATTTTTTACAGAAAAATTCATTTTGCAATAACGGTGAGATGTGACGTTCTAATTTGATTGAAAAATGTATGTGTGAAAATGAGCCAACGTAAATGTCAAAATTGGTGTTCAACCGTACAAAAAGAATGTGAAAAGTCGACAAAACAATAATTTTCACTTTCCATCAATTTTACATCGGTCAGATATTTTTTTCACGTTGACTAGAGTTATTTGTATGAAATATCAGTGAATAGCATCCCTGTCCCTGCAGAAGCATACATAGCAGAGAATGGGACATGAAATTGAAAATGCGATTCGTGTAAAATACATTTTTTGGGCTTATCGAAATCTAGGGAGTAGACGCTTCAAATAAATACCGTATTTACTCGAAATAACCCCCCTTGAATTAACCCCCTCCCCTCGAAATACAACCAGGTGTTTTTGAGCTGGGAAAAAATCCCCCCCCCCCTCGAAATACCCCCGTCTGGAATGATGTACATCATGTATGCAATGTACATGATGTATATATTGGTCGCAGTTTGCATCGCAGCTACACGTATACTAGTTTGTGTAGCGATGCACGTTGATACGTCCAAATATACCCTACTTGGACACGTTTTTTACCGGTTTTAGGTATATAAAGGCGTACTCCTTACTATGAATTTCGTGAAAATTTCTGACGAAATAATAAACCTCCCTCGAACAAGCCCTCCTCGAAATACCCCCCTCAAAATTTCCACTCTGAAAAAATAAACCCCCTGGGGGTATTTCGAAGAAATACGGCAGGTAGTCAGTGACGAATGAATTCGCATTTTCATACTCCCACATTAGTTCGACACGATTCGCGCTTCCCATCGAACTTCATCACATTCCATCACGCTCATTTATTCATTTGGTCTCGAGCACCGCCTGTTCACCGAAGTAGCCCAGTTGAACGAATTGAGAATGTTTAAGGAAATCCTCGACGAAGGCAGTGTTTTTGCCCAAGGCGCGTCTGCAAAGGGGAGGGGGGTAATGTGAACGAAGGCAGGGGAGGGGGGTTGTAGAAGGTAATACATACTGTATTTGCTGGAATAATTCCCTTGGGAATTATTATTTAGTCAGACTTTTTGAGGGGGGAATTATTTGAGGGGGGTTATTCAATGGGAGGAATGATTAGGTATTTAGTCAAAAAATTTAAGCATACCGTAAATCCTCGAATAAGTCCCCGGGGTTGAAATTTTTTTCGTTAGAATATTTTGAGGGGGGAGTTATTCGAGGGGGGAGTTGTTTTTTCGTCAGAATATACAGTACATAAGTACGTAAGTCGCCCCTGTAAGTAAAACATTTTTTTGTGTTTACATTGCATACGCTGCACTACATTTGCATTCGATGTATCAGATCATGGTATTTTTGGTCTGTCTGGCTTCAGCGGAATGTTTTTTTAATGTAACACGATCTATTTGCATCTATCAAAGGGGGGAGTTATTCGAGGTGGGCTTATTCGAGGATTTACGGTATTTCTATCAACTCATATCGCGAAGAATGGTTTAAAAAATGGTGGTGCCATTTATGGTGCCATTTTTGTTAAAATTGGGCGAAACAAATTGATCAAAAAGGGATAATCATTTTTCCTCACTCGTCTTACAGGGGGAATTATTCGAGGCGGGCAACATTCGAGGTGTCCTTTCCTTGCAATTAACTATTAAAATTATATTGATACAGGTTCGGTACGGAGGTAAATTTTTCTCGCATGAGATCGAAAAACATGCCGAGAGTGTAAATAGGCAAAATCTCAAAAATGCAAGGCCGACTTCCTCAGTTGGCAATGAATCATGCTTATTATTATTGCAATTAGGTATTTTGTGCGATCGCACGAACCTGGCAACAGATCTCCTTTCCATGGATTCCTTCCTGTATGCATCCCTGATATCGGTCAGGCTCATTCCAGCGGCGTGCATAATCAGCACCAGAATGTCCGGCTGCAACGGGCCAGGGTCACATTTTGCAATTTATGCCAATGTTGTTCCAACAACTAAGAGCTTTTTCCCATTATTTAGATTGGAAAATACAGACCAATATTGTTCATATTGTACTTTAAAGGTCGAAAAATAAAAACGTTCTAAAAACCATGCGGAACAAGAGTGAATGTCTTTGGAACCTTGCCAAAACGGTCAGTCTAGTTGCAGACTGTTCTCTATCACTCTGATAACCTATGTATGTACACACTGCAGAACTCAAACCACACTCGCCCTCGCACCACCCAAATCCCTCGCCAAACCAACCATGAGCGCTGCATTCCTCACTGCGGTGAGCGCTGACGGAGCCGTTTCAGCCAGCTGCGCCAGGGGGGTGGCCACGTTGCGGTACTGGTGCACCATGACCCACAGCAAAAGCGCCAGCGTCGCCAGTTCCGATACGCTGGGGGGGGGGTTCGAGGGTAGGGGGTGGAGTTGGCACCAGGGTGCAGTTCCAGACACTGTGAAAAACCTTGTAAATTATCATGTAGGTATATCTCCAAATATTACAAGACATGTCTTTCACATAAATATGACACAAGACATTTTACAGGGTCTGGGACTAGCACCATGCTCTTCTTAGCGACACGGTTGGTGCCATGTTTTTTCTGTGTGGGTATTCTAAAACCTGTATGCCAAATGGTGTGAAAGCGCTTGGCTTGGTTTGGTAGGCGCCATTAGGCAAAAAGGTGATTGGTAAAATTAAAAAAGCGCCTGGCACTCGCGCTTGCCGCTAGAGCCCAAACATAATCTTTCGTATTGTTGAGTTCATGTATTTACATTTTTCTACCTTAAAGAACTTACAAATTCAACTTACAACTGAATTTACAAAAAAAAATTCATTTTACATTTACACACATGTAGATTGGCACGATTATGTAAATTATTATAGATTCTTCCATGGTGGCGTTACCAGACTAGGTTTGTTATGACAGAAGACAGATTTATGTCTATGATTTATGAGTGATCGGACAATGTAAATATTTATGATCACTTTATGATACGTTGTGCTGCACGCTGACATGTCTTCCATTTAAGTACGTGACAAATCGCAATTCGGAAGCTGCTGAGTGTATCCAAACATGGATTTTACCATCTTTCCCTGACGAATCGACCGCATTTCCACTCAGACTAATACAAAATCTAAACACAACTTTATTACATTCGGCATTCTACGCTTTCGTGAAATCGGTGTTTGCAAACAATTATCTTTATTGCAATGGAAATTAACATAATGCTAAATTCAAATGATCTATTTACCATTTTGTGGTTGAGCTGTTTGCTAATTGCCAATCACCATTATTGTACAAGGGTCTGAAAATGTAGGGGAACACATTGTGAAGCACAGTGCGACTGTTTCCTTTGAACATTGGCGCCACACAAGCTAGTTTTCATCGTTCATATTTGAAAACTCCACCGAAATCTTGTACATCTCCTTAAACATTAGTTCATGGACTGATCATTTCTGTAAACTAATAATTGAGGCGTCCAATTCTAAACGTCAAGTCCAAAATATGAAAATTTCGAGTTAGGCCCGGAAACGTCATCTGGGGCTACGTCTGCACATTTTTCATTATTTTCCATAAATTTTTTGACCTCACATGCCTATATAAGATAGTGCCAAATTTGACGTTTTTGGGGAAAAATTCAAAAAATTTGGGCAAGATCTCGACAAGTCCACTTAGCTTTGGGCTAAAAGTCGACAAGTCCATCCTCCGCATTATTTTTATGGAGAAAAAAAGCAAGAAATGTGATAAGTCTACTGTGGACACCGATTTCTAAAAGGCGTCTAAATTTTCTAAAAGTCCATAATATTCCCATAGGCAGATCTATCGCCGCCGGGAACAAAAACGTTCTCGCGTGCAAGAAGTCGACAAGTCCATTTCCCTCCCCGAAACAGTTTTGCTCTGACCAAATGGAATTTTATAGACACCCCATTTTTCACATATACCGTATTTCCTCGAAATACCCCCCCCCCCGCCCTCGAAATCCCCCCCCCCCCGCCCTCGAAATACCCCCCCTCGTTTGACCCCCCCCTCGTTTGACCCCCCCTCTCGAGACCACTATGAAACAATCACCCCCCCCCCCCTCGAAATACCCCCCCCCAGATTGAGTGTAAAGAGAACGTACATGACAAATACTGCATTTTGTGTTCTGCGTAGTGCAGAACACACGTTAAAACAATGTTGGAATCACGTTAGAACAGTGTTTATACCATCTACGTACTAATATTAGTATTTATACAGGAGTTGATACGTGTCAGTTATTGATGCATTTTTCTACCCCAGCGCACATCACAAACCACGATTTCGTACTAGGATTTCAAAAAATTTCCTGTCAAATAATAACCCCCCTCAAAATACCCCCCCTCGTCTAATCCCCCCCCCCTCTCGGGAGCACTATGAAACAATCACCCCCCGGGGGAATTTCAATACGGTAGGTTGAGATTAGGGGCTGAAAATTTGACACTTTATTGTCAACATATGGAACTTTTTGGCGCTGCACATATTAATATTGTAGTAATTCAATCAAATACTACACTAGTTTACTAACGGTAAACTAAGAATTTGGTTAACTCATTTTTCGGCTTATGAGCGCATCTGAGTTTACCGAAATGAGCTGTTCGTCAACCACAGTTGACGGAGATTGAAAATAACACATTCCGGTAAACTCAGATGCGTTAGGAACCTCAAAAATGAGTTTACCAAATTCTTAGTTTTCCGTTAGTAAACTAGTGTGTGCAGTGGCAATGGAATACATGAGAGAGCCAAATTGGACACGCACCACGGGCCTGGAATTGGGTCTGAAACTTAAAATGCGATTTACTCAAAATCGCATTTTGTGAACTTGTCGACTTTTAGAATTAGACGCCTCAATTGCATCCGATTACTAAGTGGTCAGTTACGGGATGGTGGAAGCGTCAAATCAGCGTTCACGTCGCCATTCAGTTTTTAGACAAGTTTTCAAATTGGAACCATGAAAACTAGCTTGTGTGGCCACAATGATGATTTTAAATCCATTCTATCTAACAAAATCTTAAAATTTTGCAGCTTGTGGCCTACTCAAATTCAAAATTTAGGTGTCAAAAATGGCTTCGTGGTGGTCAAAATTGTTTGGTGTGTGCGTAATACTACTGGTTTCTGTTGGTGTAACGTTATCTGGCACTTTCCCACAGGCCCCAGAGTATGCAACTTCATTTCTTCTGTCTTCAATTCTTATGAATGAGGCAGTTGCCATTATAACGATCCCAATCATTTTCAGTGACTTCTTCAAGGTGCCTAACACTGCCTACTTTGGCCTGCAGCCAGGTAATTGAGGGGTATTTCGAGGTTTTTAAATGAAATACGGTTTCAACACTAAAAATATGTAAATACCTAGGTTCCACAACATACGGTTCCACGTTCGGTGAAGCGCCGGGAAATGTCGGAATGAAAACACTTCACGACGCTTCACCCGGCACCATACACTCACTTTTTGCCGTCCATTCACTCATCAAATGCTCTTATGCTTTACTCAAATCCTGTGAACTACACACCCCAAAAAAACCCCTCGCTAACGCAGGTCCCTCGCTACCCGGTATGCACTCGACTGGATACAGGTGCCAATCCCAGACCCTGTAAAATGTCATATAAAATATAAAATGTCATACGCAATGGAATAGCGCCATGGCGCTGGCGTCATTTGAGGGCGCCAAATGTCGCCCCACTTTCCAAAGCAAAGGGAGCCATGGCTCTTTCCGTGGCGCCATTGGCGCCTTGGGCCCACTTTCCGAATGGCGCCATGACGCCCTTATCGCCTGGCGCCCTTTCTCTGTGGCACCCTTGTTTGACGCCCACTTTTCCAATGGCGCCATTGGCGCCTGGAGCCCTTGTTTCTGGCGCCTTTCCATCACTTACTGTAATGAAAGTGTGAAAAGTCATGTAAAATGGCCTGGAAAGTGACAATGCTCGTTTGCCGTTTTCCAGGTCGTTTTACATGTCTTTAGACACTTTCCATTTTACAGGGTATTTTACAGGGTCTGGGACTGTCCCCAGGGTGCCCCCTTACGCGAGACTGGAAAAGAAAAGCTCAAACAGGATGATGGCGAAAAGGGTGAGAAACTGTTGGTTCAGCCCGGTGCAGTGCCTCGTGAAGGGACAGGCCAGGAGGAACATCAGAGGTGGTTGGTGGACATGGTAGGGTCCCTGTAGATGTTGATCACTGTGCTGGCTGAGTATTGGCATTTACTGCTCGAACTGTGAGACGATCACACCAAAAAATGGACTCGTGAAGCGTGTGGAAGCGGCGTGGTTCCACACGCTTAACTAAAGCATGAACGTATTGCATGCAACGCCATTTTGACAAGCGTGAAGTGTCTTTACGCAGATTTTGAAGACAGCGTCAGCGTGAAGACACTTCACGACGCTTCACCGCGCATTCACACACCTATTTTTTCGCTGTGAGTGGGATTTGCAGTGTTTGGTGTAACATTTTGAGGTGACGTGAGCTGTCACATCTACCGTATCAACTCGAATTTTGCCCCGTCACACTCGTAAAATTAGCGCAATCCGTCTTGAAATACGCCCAACTCTGAGTGAGCTGTGGAACAAATACCCCCACTCGAAATACCCCCCTTTGAAATGTTATTGAGTTTGTAAATGATGAAGAATGTTGTGGAATGTATTTACCTACCTATCGCAAATACTAAAGATGGGTTGTTTTTCGTAAGATTTTGTACTGGGAAGTTATTCAAGGGGTGTAGATATTGTGTTATCAGCATTTAAATGGAAATTCGCAATCAACTGATTGTACAAATGGGTATACCGTATTACCTCGAATTATCCCCCCGCCTTGAATAACCCCCCCCTCGAATTAACCCCCCCTCAAAATCGGCTGGGGAAATAATAACCCCCCTCGAAATACCCCCCCCCCCTTCGGAATGATGTACGTCATGTACATAATAAATACGTCATGTATGCAATGTATTTACATGATGTATATTACTGTTTATCTGTATTGCCGCTACACATGGACATGTTTGTGTAGCTAATCTACGTTTTTATGTCCAAATATATCTTGTTTGGACACATTTATTACCTGTTTTGGGCATGCAAATGGCTACTATTTACTACGATCCTTACGAAAATTTCTGACGAAATAATAAAGCCCCCCCTCGAAGAAAACCCCCTCGAATTAACCCCCCCTCAAATTGTGCTGGCGAAATAATAAACCCCCATGGGGGTATTTCGAGGTAATACGGTAATTAACCAACTAGGTATTGAAGTTTTAAGTAATTAACAGAGTTGTTAAAAGTACCGAACTTTTTTCAAAGTATATGTAAACTATTATTAAGTATTTATTTACACTCACCCCCTGATTACAGAAAACGTGAAGTAAATTTTTTTAACTTTTACTCAAGAGTAAACGTGAGTAAACGTACTTTTCCCCTCAGAAAACGTAAACGTGAGTACTTTTGAGAAATGTCGCCAAAATTATCGCTTCAAATCACTCATTTTCATAACTTTTTGCCTTATTAACGCAATTTTAGACTATATTTGATTATATACCCATTTTCGACTAGTTTCCTATATTTTTAGCATATTTTCTCCCTTTTTTTCCCTTCCATGCATTTAAAAATCTATTTAAAAGATCATCCGAAATACGTTTTCTGTATTTGAGTACTTTCAAAAAGTATACGTAAACGCGAGTACCGAAACTTTTTTCGGAGGAAACGTAAACGTATTTACTCGGTACTCGAGTATACGTATTTATCGAGTAAAAGTAAATTTATCGTTTTAGCAACTATGGTAATTAAACGTGCATCGTTACACAAACTAGAACACCGTATTAACCCTTCTCGAAATACCCCCAGGTCTGAGCGACTTGGGTAAATAATCCCCAAAATACCCCCGTTTTGAATGATGTACATCATGTATGCAATGTACATGATATATAAATTGCTGCCAAATTGCATCGCAGCCACACATCTGTCCAGATATTTATATGTATCCCTATATATGTACAAAAATATCCTGTTTGTTCTCACTTATTACAAGTTTTGGGTATGTTTTGGCCTATTCGTTACTACGATCTGACAAACAAATAAAAACGCCCTTGAATAAGCCCCCCCCCCTTAAAATTTCCTGGCAAAATAATAAACCCCCTGGGGGTATTTCGAGGTAATACGGTATGTGGTAGCTGCGATGCAAACTGGAACCAATAAATACATCGTGTACATTGCAAACATAATGCGTATGGGGGTATTTCAAGGGGGGTTATTATTTCATCAGCTTGCCTGGGGGTATTTCGGGGGGGGGGGGGCTGGGATTTCGAGGAAATACGGTACTTAATATTCTGATGAAAAAATTTTTTCTCCCCCCGACAAATTCCCCCATAGAAAAACTCCACTGTCAAAAAATTCTGGGGTGTTTTTCGAGGATATACAGTAAATAACAAAACCCACTTAAATACCTATCAATATACAAATTAATTCATTCCAGGTGAAGGCAGCCAGAGGGACACTGATTGAAATATCAATATCGAGAGCACAATTGATTGCGATATCTGTGATTAACTTCTATAAAGCTTCTGCAGAAATGTGTCATTACTAGGTAAATCCTTCCTACTTTTTGTGCACTTTGATTGTGACACTTGTTGCACTTGATATATTTGCAAAATGTGTCTCATTCAAAGGCGATCGTCATCTTTTCCATCATGTTTTTCATCGCAGTGTAAAAATTATGGTAGTGTGCGTGATCTTTCATTATTTGCGTACCCTATTTCCTCGAAATATACCCCCTTGAATTATTCCCACTCTGAGCAGGCTGGGGTAAATATAGACTCCGTCTTGGAATAACCCCACACAAGAAACGTAAAGTGAATGTATTTACCTGAATGACAAAAACTGCAGTTTGTGACCTGCATTAGGACAGGGCCTATAGGTAATTTACCATCGATACACTTAGGTATAATGTCTGTGGACACTGATATACGTATTTTATTGGGGGTTTTTTCTTCGTCTGTGTAAATATGTTTCAAAGAATGGAATTTCAAACAAAATTTCTGTTGAAATAATACAAAAAACTCGAATAGGTAAGCCCCCTAGAATTAGCCCCCCCCCCCGCACAAAAAAAAAGAATTAGCTGGTGAAATAATAAACCCCCGGGGGTATTTCGAGGAAATACGGTAGCTATTCATTTACAAGAGCCAGACAACATTCAGTGACAGTCAACCCATCTCGCCCATTCCAATGGAACATAGTTAATATGCACGATGCCTCCATGAAATTATTTTTTTCCAATCTTGATGTTGGATCTAATAATCAACAGTCAGTTGTTAACGCCCAAAAAACTTACCTAGGTATGTTTTTAGGTATGTTTAACTAGGTATGTTTTTAGGTCCATAACACGCGAACAGCTTATTTACCTACTTCATGTACTTTCACAAGAAGAAAATAATTAAAAAAAGAAAAAGGCGGAGTCGCGTAAAAGGAGTGCCGAATGTTGTTTCCTGAAACTTTTTTTATGGGGAACAATTTTATTTAATTAACGATGACGTTATGATGGAGTGTTTCCTTCAGAAAAATTTGTAGCACGCGGTACTTGGAGTTAAGCATATAGAGTTGACCCAAGAAGTAATGATGGAAAAAGCGCCAGAACTTTTCTAAAATTATACCTGAATTTGTGCACATTGCTGGCGATGGGTGGGAAGAGGCATGTCATACTTTTTCATCAACTTATTTATGAAAATTAGAACTTTGAAATTTTATTTTGACATTCAACCCCCACTGAGTTATTTTGAAAAAAAACTGTTTTGAATACATTTGTCACTGCACAAAGTGCTATTATTTGGCGTCAAGCGCCGTGGCGCTTTTCGAACCCTAGTGTCAAGCGCCAATGGCGCCAGAGAAAAACGCCATGGTGTTTTTTCCTTTGGCGCCAGCGCCATGGCGCTTTTCCATCACTACCTAGAAGCCAAGAAGAGTCAAGGGCCCATGTGTATTTGGTGAAACACAGCTGTTGCTGGCAATTGACGATGGCGGCACCGGCAATTCCTTTGATGGTGACATTCTATTGGTGTGACAACGATTGTCTACTGGAGGGTGGTTCTCTTCTCTGTAGGGCAGGGGCCATGGCCCATGGGTGTTTCATGGGGCCATATAAGGAATTGGGGGGGGGGGGCATTTTAGGCGGGAATCCAGCAAACTTTGGTGTCATCCCATTATGTTGTCCTTTTTTCCGATTTTGATTCAATTTGAGTATGTTAGGGAATGGGGTCAGGGCTATGACCTTTAACTTTTGGTTTCCTCGAACAATCCCCCAGTCCCGATATAAGGGGAGTCTAATCAGAAAAATGCAAAGCATGCGGTCCACCGAGTATATCAGAGCGTCAAATTGAGGTTTAACATCTATCATATCAGAATGGTTTGAATGCTCGCGCCATCCACTTTGTTGTGTTTTGGCACTCTTCCGGCAATTTTCACCTGCCATTCTATTGGAGACTGCCGTACTATCGGAGTGTGTCGTTTTATTGTTTTCGTCAGCGCAAAAGCGCGCGAAAACCTGCCGTTCTATTCGAGGTGCCGTTCTATAAGAAGAAATACGGTATAGCAACATCTACCCACCCACAGTAAACGAAACATAAGTAGCCGAAGATAATAAAGGTGCATGGGGCACTCGTATAGAAGTTGTATCCCATGGATTCTATCTCGCCTATTTGTATGAAGAACGAACAATTTTGAGTTTTAATAGTGACAATTCGCAAGTTTCCAAACCAAAACGTGTTTCTTGCCATTTTGTGCTGTTTAAGTATCTATAAATTGCAATTTTTATGCCGTGTGTAAATCAGTTCGAACACTTAAACGGAGAAATGAGCACGAGAGTTCCTTAAAAATAAAAACATAAAATTTGCCACCAGACACTGCCTTTTGTTCTGTTAACATCCCCTCTTTCTCGCAGGGACTATTACGACAAATTTCAGAAATGGACGTTTTTTAGCCGCACTACGTATATTTCGCCGTTGGGACGTTGTAGGCGCCGAATTACGTTGCAACGTAGCTGAACGGGAATCTTTATCGCGACTCAACGTTGGCCGATCCGAGTAAGTGACTTTTCCTTCCTTTACCGAGCGTTCGTTTTTCCATTTGAATCGTGTAATTTGTCGGCGCTCTCCCGTTTGCAGTGTCCGAATTGTTTTCTTTCGTATTTTTTCGTTTAACCTTACTGAGCGGCGTAAATTTCCATTTTTTCACGGTATGGTTCAAACGGGACTGTATTTTCGGGGGTCGGCAACCAGGGATAGATCCGGAACCGCTAAACCAAAGTTTTTTAAATGTCAATATGATATGGTTTGTGTTTGTATATGTTGGAGCTAATATGAAAATCAAAAGTTTTTCTGCAAACCTGGATGTAAATGAGGCATCGGCTTCTGGACGGCAAGAACACCCAGATTCCTGTACCCGCTGGAATTTTTCCCAGAAGTATTTTCCGTACAGATTATCCGGAGATGACAGAATTGTCATACTGTAGTTATCTTCGTTGTTATTGAGGTGCGTGTGGATAAAGTAGATACTGGGTTGAAGTGGGTGTCCTGCACTTGTTGCCACCTACGACGACGCCATAGTTTACTGAGGCCAGCACAGTGTCGCTGATACATTTACCCTTATGACATCATGAATATTCATAAATATCAATGGTACGATTGTTACATCACAATAAGGAATGGTGCATGATTTTCAAGCGAACATTTTAGATGTTTCTACGCAATGAAACTGCACGTGGGGCGACCATTAAAGTGGAACTGTGCACGTGCAGTTTTTATATTAGGTTGTAAACTAATAAAGTGTCTTTTTTCGATTTCATACAAATATACATTTGTGCATCCCACATTGTGTTGTACGTTGACCGATTTTGATGCCATTTGAGAATGTTGGCATTTCAGGTCTGGGCTATGAAGAAGTGTTTTTGTTTGCTCGAATAATCCCCCAGTCCCCAGATAAGCGGGGTCTATAAAAAGGTGGTCATTTTGCATGACCGATCTACACATTCACTTTGAAGCTTACTCATACTCACTCAGCCATTTCAGGGCCAATTTGGATCGTTCAACACTTAAAATGATCGGCACGACCAGTGGATTCCATTTTTTGGTCGGATTAGTGATGTCTAAATTCCGTATGCCGATTTGACCCAGTTTTTAAACACCAAAAATAATTTTTTCTGAACATGCTATCATATACTTTAGACAATGGGGATTCATATACCAACAAAATTATTTCAATATCTCTTTCCAATCAAAAGTAACAGAACTTTAAACTTCCGCCTCCCATACATGTGAATAACTAATCAAGAACGATGAATACAGATAACCTGAGCATAACAATAAAAATTTCAGGTTTTTCTGATCATTTTAAGTGTTCATTGGTGAAAATCGGCGCTGAAATGGCCGAGATATGGATTTCTGAAGTCACATGCATTGCTTGTCATGCAGATTTTTTTATTTATTGTTGGGAGGTGAAGGTTTAAAGTGATATAACTTTTGACTGGAGAAAGATATTGAAATAATTTTTGGGCCAGATTTATTCATTTTGTCTATAGTATATGATAGCACCTTCGAGAAAAAAACGTGTTGAAAAATTATCATTACGATTATTGTTCATGTTCAAAAACTGGGTCAAATCAGCATACAGAATTAAGACATAACTAACTCGACCATAAAAATATAATCTGCAGGTTGTCCTGATTATTTTAAGTATTGAACGATCCGAATCGGCCCAGAAATGGCTGAGTTTTTAAGTGTCGGTCAATGTGCATATTGGCTAGGGTTCAAACGGGATCCCAATCCCGGATCCCGTGAAATTCCGGGATTTACCAGTCCCGATCCCGAAACCCCGATCCCGATCCCGAAATCTCAAAAATACCGATCCCGATCCCGAAAGTTTACAAATCCCGATCCCGATCCCGAGAAACTCCCAAGTCCGGGATCCCGATCCCGGAAAAATTAGTGGAAATTATAAAAAGTGAAATAATGACGTTTTTGCATGCAAAAAAGTGGATGCAATCCCCCAGCGTCAATTTTATGCCACTTTTCTGGCATCCAACAGTGTTTTGAGACCTTTATGAACAACTGTGAATGCCAGAAAAATGGCCAAAATCTCTATCCCTAGAACCCAATCCCGATCCCGGAAAAATGCCTATCCCAATCCCGATCCCGTGACCCCAATCCCGGCCAATCCCGATCCCGATCCCGAAATCTCAAAAAACCAATCCCGATCCCGAAACCCCAATCCCGATCCCGATCCCGAAATCTCAAAAAGTGAATCCCGATCCCGATCCCAATCCCGAAAAGTCAATCCCGTTTGAACCCTAATATTGGCCACGTAAAATGACCACCTTTTTATAGACCCCCCTTATCTTGGGACTGGGGGATTATTCGAGCAAACAAAAACATTTTTTTATAGTCCAGACCTGAAACCTAGGAAAAAAAACGTCTTGAAAAATTATCATTACGATTATTGTTCATGTTCAAAAACTGGGTCAAATCGGCATACGGAATTTAGACATCACTAATCCGACCACAAAAATGGAATCTACAGGTTGTGCTGATCATTTTAAGTGTTGAACGATCCAAATTGGCCCAGAAATAGCTGAGTTATTAAGCTTCAAATTCAATGTGCATATTGGCCATGTAAAATGACCACCTTTTTATAGACCCCCCTTATCTCGGGACTGGGGGATTATTTGAGCGAACAAAAACATTTCTTCATAGCCCAGACCCCAAACCCCATAATACTCAAATGGCATCACAATCGGTCAATGTACAACACAATGGAAAGCACAAATGTATATTTGTATGAGATGGCAAAAAAAGACACTATTAGTTTACAACTAATACTAGAGCCCAGTTAACAGCGAGTCTCTTAACTGAGCTGTGGCGCAGTGCAAGAGCTCGCGTTTCCCGCGCGAGAGGTCCTGGGTTTGTTGCCGGGGCCTGAGAGGTCCTGGGTTTTCTCCCAGGGCCACTTCTCTCGTTCCCAGCGCCACTATCCTCCATCAGCACCGATGACTACACATGTGAGTGCTGGCAGGCCGCCGTCTGGGTTTCCAGAGGGACCGTCTAGGTGCCTTCTATTTCTAGAAGTCGACAAGTCCATAAAATGCGATTTTGAGTTTTTTTTGGTTTCACCGGACCGCCCGCCTGGTTATTCCGATCATTCCAGGTGTTGCGTGGTCTAAATTGGTCCATATAATGCCAAGATATTGAAGCTGAAACTTGCATCATTTGGGTGAAGCCTAAAAATTGACTTTTTCAGGTTTCTTTCAATCTCCAGCGTGAAGTGTCGTAGAAAGAAGCCTTCAATTTTCATCTTAACCCCAGTATGAAACCCATATCATATTAATAATCAAAATTTGATGGAGCGCCCCTTGAGTTATAACTGCGTGCCGACTGGCAGCGCCGACGTCAATCAAAATGTTTCCCCCAATTTGGGTTATGGCTGGGTTCAATTAGGGGTGGTTAAAAATCAACTTTTTCTAAGCTTTTGGGTTTTTAATAAATAAAATCGAATTTCTTTTAATAGCTAGAGTCAAAATGAGTCCTATTTTTATTGGAGGGCCAGGGGGTCCTAAAAAATTTCCATCATTTTGCTTGACCAGGTCGTCGGCACCACGGTCCCGTTTGAACCCGTTTCAATTCAGTGTGACCTGTAATTTACCGCCATTATCAAATATTGCAATTTACCATGCGTATCTAGCAGTGTGCTTAGTAGGGTTGGAAAAAAAACGTTTTTTTTTAACTCGATGTTTTTTTTAAAAAAAAAACGTTTTTTTTAAAAAAAAACGTTTTTTTTTAATAAAAAACGTTTTTTTTTAAAAGCTCCCAGATATGACCTTGTGTCAACATATATAGGTATATCAGACAGTGGCAATACTCTGTGATGTTATATATGACCATATAATGTCTGTGGAGCCATGGGATAGCATTATAAGTGGTGATTTGTGTCAAAAATATCCATTATTCGTCGACATATCGTTCGTATATCGCCTTGTAGTCGAATGTTCGTGACTTCAGGTAAAGTTTGGCACGGAATAGTGATCAAACAAGGTTATAAAACGAGGTTGTTACTTTGGGAGTGAAGTTACACACTGTGGAGGTACATGGAAGCACATTACCTCAATATTATATACTACAGCAACATATGACGGCTTATTAACCCATGGTAGCACATAGAAATGGATACTTTGTTACTAAAAATGCCACAAAACCAATTAAAACAACCACCAATGTCAATTTGTGTCTGAAATTGCGCGCTTGCGCGCAAAAATTTTGCAAAATACCTAGTGCTTAGTACTAAAAATTTCGGTCAATGTTTTTTTTAAAAAAAAAACATTTCGGACGTCGTGTTTTTTTTTAAAAAAAAACGTTTTTTTTTAATAAAAAACGTTTAAAAAAAAACATCGGCCAACCCTAGTGCTTAGTACTTATAAAATTGGCATTTCCGATCCCTAATATTTTCCTGTGGGGTTTAGATCGACATCCTCTTTCTATGGTACCTGAAAATACAAAATAGGTTCGGACTCGGAGATGCCCTACTAGGCAGGGGTTTCCAGGATTTTGACCCTTCCGGGGTTGGAGAGATAGTAATTTTTGACAGCAACACACAGGGTGCGGCAATTTAGGCGAATAACTTCTCACTGGATTGTCGGATTAATGTCAAATTTTAGGTCAACATTAATAACTAAATAGAAAATGATCCCTGAAAATATGGCTGTGATAGCTCCACTCGTTCACAAGTTATTCATGCAAACGCGTAATTGTCACTTTTCCACCACGGTGTGATATCGTTCAAACGGGATTGACTTTTCGGGATCGGGATCGGATTGTTCAGTTGTTTTTCTTCTGATTTTGTTTTCGCAGCGGCATGCCTAAATGCGTGCACGCCCGCCACCAATTCGCCATGCCCATAAGGAACTCGGCGGGCGCTTGCGTAATTGGTTGTAAAGCTAGGTGGTGGAAAAGTGAGAATTACGCGTTTGCATGAATCACTTGTGAACGAGTGGAGCTATCGCAGCCATATTTTCAGGGCTCCTTTCCTATTTAGTTGTTAATGTTCACCTAAAATTTGACGTTGATCCGACCACATAGTGACAAGTTATTCGAAATCTAGAGGGGGCGTCTAAATTGCCGCACCCTGTATTTTTGACAGATATCACCATAATGTTATCTCATGGCTCAACAGCCATTCTATGGCCATATATAACATCGCAAAGTACTGGTCTCAGATAGCGGTATATGCTGACTCCTAACCATCTTTGGGGGCATTTAAAAAACGTTTTTTTCGTACCTATTTTTGAGGTTTAAATTTGTGCAAATTTCTCAAGAATAATTCCAGATAAATTGCTGGCCGTTTGTGACGGAGGGTTCGGGGAATTTTATTAAAAAAATTGACTTTGGGATGGATAGATTCCAAGATAGATAGCTGAGCGATTTGGAGGGGGGATTACCCCCAGGGACGTAACCAGGATTTTTGAGCACGGGGCGGATTGTATACGGAGCGCGGCAAACGGGGGAAGGTGGACGGCGCCACCATAAAATTTAAGCCCTGTAGTAAGGAAATGGCGTCGTGGCGCCACGCCATGGCGCCACTGGCGTTGGCATTGCCGCCAAGAACGCTCTATATGTCTGTATTTACAGACATATGCAGCAACGTGCACATGTCTTTCATATTTTCGCATTTTCACAGAATTTGAGGCTGCCGCTACCGGTCAGCCGAAAATACCTATCGCGTGAATGAAAAATGTGCGACAAAATCGCTCTATGGAAGTGCCATATCTGGCACATTTTTTTCTGGCCTGGAACGGGGGGGGGCGGTTGCCCCGCCCCCCTGGCTACGTCCTTGCTTACCCCCTCTGTCCCCCATTACAGACTCCTGTTACTGAGCGCTCACTACAATTAATCCACCATATGCCATTAAAAAATAAAATAAAAATTTGTTTTTATCATGTCTCCCATGCTCACATTACATTTCTCTCCCCGTCAGTGTATAATTCCGATTTTTCAAACTGAAATGCATTCGTTTGTTGTATCACTTTCATTCACTTGGATTTAACCCCAGTTAACCCTTAATCGTTAACAATTGACTCGATTTTTGAGACCTATGTAAGTTTTTTTCTTCATTTAGATGTGACCAGGCGTATCTTGAATTTTGACCCTCCGAGTGGTTGGATAGATAGCTGAGCGGCCTTCGGGATAGATAGATAGCTGGGAAAAAAATTTGTGGGTGGGGTTAGGAGGGGGGTTGTGGTGGTTCGATATATAGGCTATTTCAGGGTGTAGAAGGGAGAAAAATCGCTAAAAGTAGGTGTAAAATAGCTCAAAATGGGTATAAAAGAGCATATATTACTGTAAATAAATACAAAAACTAGTATTTTGGAGGTTAAAATCTATAAAAAGGTATGAAAAATAGCGATTTTGAGCGAAAATTGGGGTATAGTTTCTCAAAAATCGCTCCAGATAGGTAGATAGCTGAGCGATTTGGGGGGGGGGTTAGGGGGTAATAGCCCAAAATTTTGCCTCCGGGATAGATATATAGCTGAGCGTCCTCCAGGAAAAATAGATAGCTGGGTGGTTTGGGGGGGGGTAACCCAGGGGTAAAGTAGATTTGGACCCTGGCGTGGGTTTATATAGATAGTAAATCGCTCCTCCAGAGGGATAGATGGCTGAAAAAATTTTTTTGGGGGGTTGGCGGGGGTTCAATATATAGGCTTTTCCAAGGTATAGACGGAGAAAAGGGGAAAAATCGCTAAAAGTAGGTGAAAACCAGCTAGAAATAGGTCTATAAGTGCATATAGTACAAAAAAATCGCTAAAAATAGGCAATAAGGAACGTGAATTAGAATTTTGAAGGTGAAAAACTATAAAAAGGTACGAAAATTAGCAATTTTGAGTGAAAATTGGGCCAAAATTTCTTAAAAATCGGACGATTTGGGGGATAGATAGCCAAAAATTTTGCCTCCGGGATAGATAGATAGCTGGCGGATTTGGGAGGGGGGTAACCCCCCTACTAAACCCCTGGGGCAAGGACGTAGACAGGGGGGGGCGGCCGCCCCCCCCCTTCCCGGGTCGGACAAAAAATTATGCCAGAAAAAGCACTTCCGTAAAGCGATTTTGTTGGTAGCTCGGAAAAATTTTGCGCGCAAGCACGCATTTCGTCGCCCTACCGTATATTTCATTGATACCTATAGTTTGGGACAAAAAGCACCCAACATCTGTCCCGGTCGCTGTCGACATCGGTATTTGGCGCCATTGCCAACGCCAATGGCGCCATGGCGCGGCGCCTACGAATGGCGCTGGCGCCAAGGCGCCATTCCTTTCCCACAGGGGTCAAATTTTAGGGGGGGGGGGCGCCCCCCCCCCCCGTTCGCCGGGCTCCATATACAATCCGCCCCCCCCGCTCAAAAATCCTGTCTACGTCCCTGCCCCGGGGTAACCCCCCCCCCCATTCGAGACCCCTGGATTCGACTGATGTTGGGTTGCCATCAGATTTTTTTCAAAATTGCTCAAGCGCTATAACGGCTGTGGGATAGCGAGGGGGTAATTACGTCCCATCTGCTATAATCATGTGCTATCTAGTATACTCAGCGACATTACACCTTACAATGAAATCTACCATATCCCATCTGAATAAAAGAACAAACATACATAAAAAGTTTCTCATCATATTTATCACATTGTTTCTACTTTGGGTGAATTTAGTGCAGTTTTCCACGTGATTTTATTCATCAAAATATGGTATCATTGATTGAAAGATCTGTCTGTACAGTCTTCTAATGCACCAGTGTACATGTAAAAATAGCTAAAGATGCCATGACGCAAGCGCGCAGTTTCAGTGTCAAGTGCAGAAAAATTATTGTGTTTTTTTTCCATGGCTTTTGCAGCCCAAATGGTTCTGCAGCTTCCGTTTCTATATGTCCATCTGTATTTATTTGCTTATTTTGTGTTAACAATTTGTCACTTTATATTTTTATTTTTATTCATCCAAAAGGTTTCTGCATTATATCCCCTCCAAAGCAGATTTCTCGAATTTCCTTTAATCTTATCGAATTCAAAGATGTGTGCAAAAGCTTTGAGTTGAATACTTTCCGCAAAGTTTATCAGTTGCATCTAGATTTGATTGCATGTAATTTACCCTGGATTCAGCACAGTATATTTGTGATATTTCACGTACGTATCTTCGCAGTGTGGCAGGGACGTATCCAAAATCTTTCCGCACGTTAGCATTGATTTTCCGAAGGGTACAATAAAGGATGGAAAACATATTTTTAACGACCCTTTTTTGCACAAGGTTTTAAAAAACCCGTTGTTTAAAAAACAACAAAATATTTAGAGCTCTCAAAAATGAGTCGGCGTATATTTACATGTATATCAGACAAGTTCAGTACATAAATATGCATGTAATATAGCAATAAAGAATGGCTGTGCAGACATGGGATAACACTAGAAGTAGGGTTGGCACTTGATTTTTTTATTAAAAAAACAAACAGGGTGGAAACTGATTTTAATTTTTTTTAAAACAAGGCAAAATTTCTGGTAGACTTGCACTAGGTATTTTCTCATACACATTACCATTTTGGTGTTTTCATGGCTTTTGAAGCATTTTTATTGTAAAAGCTTTCCATTTATTCACTCTACCGTGCAATAATAAGTCGTGCTATGCTAGTGTAGTATATAATATCCAGCCAATGTGCTCCCACACACTTCTACAGTGTGTAACATCACTTTCAATGCCTTCTCTTACAACCTTATTTAAGAACTATTCCATGCTGAACTTCACTTAAAGTCGCGAATGTTCGACAAAAGGCGATATACTTAATGAGTCGATGTAAAAATGGATATTTTTGAAAGAAATCACTGTTTATAATGCTATCCCATGACTCCACAGTCACAATACGGCCACAATATGTCTGACACTTAACATGCACATTATTTCTTTATACGCCCATTTTGGAAGATTTTAAAAAATCTGATTTTAATTTAAAATCAATTTTAAAAAGTCAAGGCATATAAAAAATTTATTTTTTCCAACCCTAATTAGAAGGTCTCATTTCTGTCTTATTTCTTGAAAAAATTTCCAGCCATCGCTAGTTAAAGCTTGAATATCCCCTAAAATTTAAGATGTACAAAAGGGTGGTCAAACACAAAAAGCACATTTATCTAGTCCATCTATCTGTCAAGTTTCAACCTATGCTCCTATGGAAAAACTGGCTCAATCTGAAAGTTCCCCAGAGTGACAACAATTGTGCATGCAACCAGCTATACCGAATTGTCACATGCCCGTGTCTTGACCCGATTCCATTTCACCCACCCAAGCTCAAAACTGTTCCATGCACTTTCTTTTTGTGCACTCTCATATATTGGCTGTTGTCTGGGCCCACCGAAAGGCGCTTCAGTATATTTACTTCCTTGTGTGAGCTTTTACGTGGTGATTGTTGCTTAGGAATATTTAGAGTGGATAGTATAAAAATGGTATTTTGGGATTGGGAGACATCTTTGCAGCTACCCCATCACAGACAACGTTTTAGCTCGAGACATTTATAGCAATGAAAGTCGTTCAATAGCTGGAAGTGTAGAGAAAGCATAAATAATTTGTACATGAATAGGGTCGGAAAGAAGATGTATTTTTTGACATAATTGTCTTTTTGACACACTTTGAATAAAAACAGTTGTTGTTGTTTTTCAAAATGAAACTTGAAATTCAAATTCTTCTATGATATACTTCAACGTTTATTGTGGTATGAAGGGGTTTAACGTGACATTTTTGTGAATTGAAAATATCAGTATTAGTCATGGAAAAGTCAGATAAGTGGGGATTGTTCACAATGACCAATTTACCCAGGACATCATTTTTGAAGGAGTTTTTGTTACAAATCCATCAAATATGGACATTACAGGATGGCACAATACAGTACTATTCTGTTTACATCACTATGAATCATATTTATGGTCATTGGAGCTCATTCATGAAATAGCTTGCCTAAGTTAGCTTAAGCTCATGATATTGCGCTGATGTGTCTGCTTTGCACTGTCAACTGAAACAGTGTCTCTTGCAATATTTTTGGTTGATCCCTTGAGAGTGAATGTCGCACTTGTCTGGTCCTGATGAGCACGGTGCATCTGTGGCACTAGGGATGGATAAACTTTTTTCAACGACCTGGTTTTTAAAATATAACAACATTTTTTTTAAAAAGTTTTTTAAACGTTGTTTTTTCTCTCAAAAAGTTACCATATATGGTTATGTTATTGGTCAACATTTACTGGTAAATCAGACAAGTGGCAGTATTTAAAGATTTTACGTAAAGCCATACGATGTTGAACCATGAGATAACATTATAAGTGGTGATGTCTGGAAAAGAATTCATTCCTGTTTCAACTCAATACGTAAATATATTGCCTTTTGTCGAATGTTTGTGACTTCAAGAATCAGTATTTGATTTGAAAATTCCTTTGATGACAATTTTATTTGTATTGGGTAATCAGCTGTCACGATTTTCAGCTATATACATGGTAATATACATTATTTTATAGCTATTTGAACTAGGGTTGGCCGATGTTTTTTGAAAAACGTTTTTTAATAAAAAAACGTTGTTTTTTTAAAAAAAACATGACATCCGAAATGTTTTTAAAAAAAAAACATCGACCTGAAATTTTTTGTACTAAGCACTAGGTATTTTGCAAAATTTTTGAGCGCAAGCGCGCAATTACACACACAAATTGACATTGGTGGTTGTTTTCATTGGTTTTGTTGCATTTTTAGTATCAAAGTATCTATTTCTATGTGCTACCATGGGTTAATAAGCCGTCATATGCTGCTGTACTATATAATATTGAGGTAATATGCTTCCATGTACCTCCACAATGTGTAACTTCACTCCCAAAGTAACAAGCTCCTTTTATAACCTTGTTTGATCACTATTCCGTGCCAAACTTTACCTGAAGTCACGAACATTCGACTATAAGGCGATATATGAACGATATGTCGACGAAAAATGGATATTTTTGACACAAATCACCACTTATAATGCTATCCCATGGCTCCACAGCCATTATATGGTTATATATAACATCGCAGAGTATTGCCAGTGACTGATATACCTATATATGTTGACACAAGGTCATATCTGGGAGCTTTTAAAAAAAACGTTTTTTATTAAAAAAACGTTGTTTTTTTAAAACGTTTTTTTTTTTTAAACATCGAGTTAAAAAAAACGTTTTTAAAAAACAACAACATCGAGTTAAAAAAAAACGTTTTTTTTAAACCCTAATTTGAACCCATTTTGGCAATTTTTATCCTATTTTTAGTGATTTTGTTTCTTTCAGCATTCTATACCATGAAAAAGTCTAGCCTAGCCTATATATTGAGGCCCCGCAAGCCCCCCCCCCAATTGTAATGCGATGAGCACACAAGACTTCAGTTTTTATGCGTTCTTTGAGGCACTTTGAGGTTGATTTATCATGCATTCTATTTCCAATGTTGCAAATTGTCTCTGCAGGCAACTTTGTTTTTCATGCCTTTCCTTTGAGAAATTCACGTTCATTGCAGCTAAGGTTAAAACTATATTGTAATATACTGAAACTGATAAAATTGCAGAAATACCTTAATTTGTAATTGCAGTAATCCTCATATAAAAACAATAACTGTAAAGATTTAGAACAGCATAAAGTATTCAAGTGAAGTTGGACTAGAAATTATGTGCAAAAATGTAAATTACTATGTGAATGAGTATTGAGAATCTCAGTGGCTGTTTTTAAATGGTTGGGATGCTTGTGTGTTTAAAAAATGGTTTGAATAATTTAAAAATCGTTTCCGCCTGTATGTCGATCTCGACAAATGGCCGTAATACTTATATAGATTTTTTTTTGGGTGGGGGGTAGAAAAACCGTTAAGAAAAACACCTACCATCCCTAATTGCCGCAAACATAATCACAGCCGATATTGACAATTTTTTCAAATTATTGAACGCTTGTCATATTTCTACCATTATTTACCACATCTCATACCCAGACTTTATTGACCCACTATACATTCCTCATTACCAATTCATTCCTTCAAATTCACCTCGAACAAACAAACAAACATGATGTTCACATGGAAGGCGAGCAGCGAGGACTGGTCCTGTCTGAACCGGTCGCCCAGATCCAGACGCACCGCTACCAGCAAAAAGTCGACCAGGTGCCCGTCCCGGACCCTGTAAAATGTCCTGTCAAATGTCAAATGTCACGCAAAGTGTCAAAAGTCACGTAAAATGCCCGGTAAAACGGCAAACGTACGTTTGCCATTTTACCGGGCATTTTACGTGACTTTTGACACTTTGCGTGACATTTGACATTTTACAGGACATTTTACAGGGTCTGGGACTGCCCCCAGGGGTAGCAAAAGCGACTTGCAGAGCACCCTCACTGGCAAGGGGGCCAGTCCTTTTGTGAACAGGAGAAGGGCTAATCGTTTGGCGCCTGTGGCCGCGTCGCAGAGAAGAGGTCTGGTATTTGTCAGGGCTATCTTGAATTTTTACCCTCCAGGGCGTTGGAGAACTTGAACATTGGTTCTCTGGAGGGATAGATAGCTGAAAAATTTTGGGGGGAGGGGGGTTCGCGGGGGTTAAACATATATGGTCTATATATGGAACCCCCGCGAACTTCCTCCAACCCACTGAAATTTTTCAGCTATTATCTATTCCGTCGGGAGAGCAATTTACTGTCTATCTGAGCCCACACGAGGGTCCAAATCTACAAGACCCCTGAAAGTTGGCAATCCTCCAAAAGCATTTCCACCGCTTAGGTTCATCCGCACCTCCTTCCCCCAACCCAAATGTGATCGTGTCCTCGAATGAAACTGGGCAGAAGTCATTGAAGCAGCGATTTTTCTCATTGCTTATCGACGATGAAGATCTTGATGAAGCCGGAATAGTTCAGGATGCTCAGATGCTGCAACAGGGTGTGTTTCGGTGTGCGCTACTGCTGAATAACGCAAGCGTTTGAATTTGAACTTTTTTTTAGCTGCGTAATTCGATTGCAAAGTCAAAATTTTGACACGCTGGCATGTATTGAATTATAATGCGTTATATGTAATCGAAGTATACGCAATCGAGCCAACTTGCTTTCACATTCTTCCGGAATCCGAAGTATGAAGTATCACTCTCAATGTGTTTTAATTGTAACTTTCTTTCTCGGGACAGGGACGGGGCCGTCGGGACCGAGACCGGGACCGCCTTAATCCCTGTATTTTGACGAGCCCAGACCGCTTCAAATGCTAGTCACTTCAAATGCTGCCAAAAAAGCTCACTTCAAATGCTGTACTGCATCATTTCAAATGCTGTAAGGCGACAACTACCTATGGTTAGTAATTATGCCACCATTCAATCATCTCATGCTTGCTCATCTGCGGCACTAAAATGGACTTCATGAGCATTAGAAATGAATAGAGTAGTGAAATGAGAAGTGAATAGAATTTTTTAAATTTTTTAAGCATTTTCTTGTCACTTGCCATTTGTTTTTTTTTGTTTTTCTACTTCCCAATTCACTTCTCATAGCACTTCTAGCACAGTAGCATTTGAAATGATGCACTACAGCATTTGAAGTGAGCTTTTTGGCAGCATTTGAAGTGACTAGCATTTGAAATGATGCATCCCCTATTTTGACCGATACCGTTTGAACCCTAGTATTTAGCCCACCACAGGTTCTAATGCATGCAATGATGGTGGTGGAATCAAGTTGATGTCACGAAGCTTAGGCCATAATTTGGCACCGGTAATTTTGGGAGGTAATCAGCGTCCAATGATCCCGGAAGGTGCGAATTTTGTGAATTTTGTCTGTATTGTGTAAATATCTTAATTGGTGAAGTATTAATCAACATTGTACATTTTATTTATGTCTAAATATGTATAAAAATACTTTATAATGATACAGAGATTTTTTTTGTCTCCCTCCCTTCATTTTACATTCGACTATATTAAAATTCCTATTGATTCATACTGATACACTCGTCCTTGTATTATCAATGTACAGGTGACAAACGAGAGTGCCGCAAAACATATGCAAACCCATATCACACTATGTCTCTACACATGTCTGTGAGAACCCTACACCAGTGTGGCAGTGTTCAGTGCACATACACTCATTGACTATTGTAAAGTTTAAAATGTTGATAAAGTTTCAACTTTCTGCCTCTGCTCTCAAAATATATGAGATAAAAATATGAGGCATTTGGTTCCGTAACTCGATAACGACTAAAGTGAAAAAAAATTAGTTAGGTGTGGGTATCATATAAGTGTACATATTTGTATATGAAAGAAAAAAAATCAGCTCAATATAAAACACCATTCCCGAGATACAGAGACACCGATTTTTGAGAAAAAAATGCAATATTTCATCTGAAATTCGATATCTCCACCATCAAAATGGTGAATTTTCACTCGAATCTATCATATTTTTCACTCGAAACTTGATATCTCCACTGAAAAAACTAATCATCCGAAACTCATTATAAATTTATAGGGATATGGCTAATCCCCATACAAAAATGAAGTTTGCATCCGAAACTCGATATAAAATTTAGCTAGTTAAATATTTTTTAAAGTAAAATGGACCTAACTCTTGCCATATTTGCTGGCCAGAGGCTTGTAAATATGGAAAATGTAGAGAAATTCGTTGGCTTTTCAAAAAGTATTGGGCAAGGGTAGGGTTGGCCAATGTTTTTTTTAAACGTTTTATTTTTTTAAATGTTGTTTTTGAAAAAAATACAAGGTCCGAAACATTTTTTTTTAAACATCAGCCGAAAATTTTTTGTACTAAGCACTAGGTATTTTGCAAAATTTTTGTGTTCAAGCGTGCAATTTCACACACAAATTGATATTGGTGGTTGTTTTCATTGGTTTTGTGGCATTTTTAGTATCAAAGCCTCCATTTCTATGTGCTACCATGGGTTAATAAGCTGTAAGGCTTTAAGGCTGTAACATTCGACTATAAGGCGTTCTACGAACGATATGTCGACAAAAAATGGACATTTTTGACACAAATCACCACTTATAACGATATCCCAAGGCTCCACAGCTATTATATGGTCATATATAACATCACAGAGTATTGCCGCTTGTCTGATATACATATAAACACCTTCCCGGTCACGTCCGGCACCCATTTTTTTATTTTACTTCTTATATCCTATCCCCAGTTCTAGGGCGCCTTAAAGGCTGAAACTTGGGGGAGATATTGGCGCAACCCCCCTCTACTTCGCATGAATTTGGGGGGTCGCGGCGACCCCTCTCAGGGTGGGTCGCCCTAAGTGCAAAAATTTTTTGTGGCTTTTTTGGTGTCCCACAGCAGGTACGGCACCCGCTGATTTCTGAGCTGTGGGAGGAGTATAAATCTAAAATTTTGGGGATGTGTTACCAACACCACTCCCCTACTATACACTATTCAATAATGTGAGATTATTGTGAAAAATTTCTCAAAAATTCGCTTATTCTCTAAAAAACACCACTCCCCAATAGATGGATGACAAAAAATTCACTTTGTGGAACTTTTTTATTAGACACTTGAAGAGCTGGTTTACAATACTGTAAAGGGAATGGTTTGATGTTTAAAGTTATGTAAAGAACCATACCTCTAAAATGCCGGCATTGCAAAATTTACTTGGGGGGAATTTCAAAGTTTAAATTTTGTAAATTTTTGTTCCTGCGATGATGTCATTATGATGTCATAAAATTCAACCTAAGTAAATTTCGCGATGCAGGCATTTTAGAGGTATGGTTCTTTACATAACTTGAAACATTAAACCCTTCCCCTTAAAGTATCCTAAACCAGCTCTTCAAGTGTCTAATGAAAAAGTTCCAAAAAGTGACTTTTTTGCCATCCATCTATTGGAGAGTTGTGTTTTTTTAGAGAATAAGAGAATTTTTTAGAACTTTTTCACATTTATCTCACATTATTGAATAGTGTTTAGTAGGGGAGTGGTGTTGGTGACGCATCCCCACAATTTTAGATTTATACCCCTCCCACAGCTCAGAAATCAGCGGGTGCCGGACCTGCTGTGGGACACCAAAAAAGCCAAAAAAAAATCGCACTTTGGGCGACGCACCCAGAGGGGGGTCGCCGCGACCCCCAAAATTCATTCGAAGTAGAGGGGGGTTGCACTAATACCTACCCCAAGTTTCAGCTTCTGGCGCGCCCTAGAACTGGAGATAGGGTGTCACAAGTAAGATCAAAAATAGGGTGCCGGACGTGACCGGGAAGGTGGTTATATGTTGACACAAGGCCATATCTGGGAGCTTTAAAAAAAACGTTTTTAATTAAAAAAACGTCGTTTTTTTAAAATATTAAACATTTAAAAAACAACGTTTTTCCAACCCTAGGCAAGGGTTGTCACTCAAAGAGTACCCGCTCAGGCCACTCTCAAAGTTTCAAATGCAATTTTCACAAAACTGAAAAACATGGAGTTATCGAGTTTCGCAAGCAAACTCCTCATATGGAAGTGATTTTTGAGAGTTGGTTTTGTATCATTTTTAGTATCAAAGCGTCCATTTCTATGTGCTACCATGGGTAAATAAGTAGTCATATGTTGCTGTAGTATATAATATTCAGGTAATGTGCTTCCATGTACCTCCACAGTGTGTAACATCACTCCCAAAGTAACATCCTCCTTTTATAACCTTGATTGATCACCGTGCCAAACTTCACTTGAGTGACACATTCGACTATAAGATGATATAAGAACATGTCGACAAAAAATGGGCATTTTTGACACAAAACACCACTTACAATGCTATCCCATGGCTCCACAGCCATTATATGGTCATGTATAACCTCACAGAGTACTGTCACTTGTCTGATATACCTATATATGTTGACCCAGGAACATATATGGGAGCTTTAAAAAAACGCTTAAAAAAAACGTTTTTAATTTAAAAACAACGTTGTTGTTTTTTTAAAACATGGCTTTAAAAAAACAAAGTTTTTTTCCAATCCTAGCCACACTGGTGTAGGGTTCTCACAGACATGTGTAGAGACATAGACTGTGTGATACGGGCTTGTATGAAAAATGGGATTCACTAGTGATAAACTGATTGTGTCATTCAGTTCTATCAGGTTCCCAGCGCTGTGTTTTAGAAAAGTAAATAAACAGTGAGGGAGATTCATAGGTTATGTTATGCTACATTCACTCATGTATATATTTACCATTTTAACCATTCTGCATAGAAATATCTACTTTTCTCCAGGAAAATTCAACCAAAACTAAACCCACTCGAACATTTTCCACTGACGATTTTCAACGACATCGCCTGGCAGTGTAGTTTTATCGATCGATTTCTGATCGATTCAGAATTTGAGTACATCTGTACTCGCTCGCGAAAGAGCAGTAGTAGTGTTGTGCCGTCGGCACTGCCCACTTTGTATAACTATACTTGTAACATTCTACGATGCGTAAATATGTACGTACAAATGAGTTTGTCTGTTTTAGTATATCCATCATTTACCTATCCACCATTGACCATATATCCCATCTAAATTACGTATTGATATTGAATGGTTTCGCAACAGTTACTGACACCTCTTTGTGTTTAATTTTCTAGACCGTGTAAAATGCCACGTGAGATCTTCTGAAGATTAGTTGGCTGAAGTTGGATTAGTTCTGAAGATTAGATTCATTGGCAGTGTTTTAGTTGCAATTAAATTACATGTGAGCTGGCATCATGTACCCAGCGCATGTTAAAGGTGCCTTTGTTGCGCAGATCCTTTCCTTTAAGTATTTTCTGCCTGTTTTGTCCATTAATTTGATGTAATTGCGTTATTAGCATCAACTTTAATCCGGTACGTACACAATCCTTCAATCCGCGGAACGGGTCTCCAGGATTTTAAATTAACCTGCTTTCAGGCTTCTTTTTTTAATTTTCTTCCCTGCTCATTTAAAAGAGAAAGTGTGTTACGCAGTGAACTGTATTCAATTTTCACTCACCCCCTTGACATGGCCGAATTTTTTACTACACCGTGTACAATAAATGAAGTTTCTGCCCTGATCAATAATGCGAAATTGACAATGCAAAGCGTGGTCTTATATTGTCTGGGCATATATATTCAGCGGACCACTTTCACTTCAATACACGTGCTGTATTTTGCGATACACCAAAATGTTTTGGGAATGTAAAATCGTTTATTGTTTCGATTATTTATACAGTAGTTGCTACAAATCGGTATATCTGTAAAATTCGCCCGCAAATAAGCATGAACAGTATTTTGGCATTTTGCGAGCCTTAATATGCCTTTTTGATGTATTTTAATTACCTAGCTTTTTTGTGGCACGATCTGAGTTATTTGGGTTGATTTATTTTATTACGCTGCCCCTCATTGCTTATTTTCAACTATTCTAAGCTATATTTGTAAATTTGTATTTCCATTTTAGGTTATTTTCACCTAACGGAGATTTTTTCCCCTTTTAAGCTTCTACACATTAAAAAAGCTTGTATTGAATCCACGTCGATTTTTCATCTGTCTTTCTCCGAAGGGTGACTATTCACCATCTATCTGAACCCCCGCGAGGGTCACAATCTAAATACAAGACCCCCCATCATAGCTGAAATCGGGGTTAGAATTTTGGGGAGGGGGGGTCGGCCTGCCAGAACGTGCTTATAACCCGCGAACCGCTTGGCGAAAAATGTTGAAATTTGGATATAATATGGTTTCAGGTCGGGGCTCCCACTTTTAATCGAGAAAATTTTTATCGGACCCACCAGACCGGGGATAGGGTGGGTCTATGAAAATGGGTTAATTTGCGAAATTTTTGGTTGTCGCCTAGAACATGCTAACTTTGCACATCTATAACTTGACTATTTGTGAACCGATTTTAGTCATTATAATTTTAAAATGATCACAAATGTTTCCAAATGAGTCCATTTCTGAGATCAAATCAGTGATACACAATTGTATATGAAGGGTGTGCTTCTAAAAGTACCTGATCTACAAAAAATCGATTTTGAGATAATTGCAATTGAAAGTTTGGAGTATGCAATACCCATACATGGGTATTGGGTATGTGAATTTTGGGTATGGGTATTTCTACCATATTGTTGGGTACCCACATGCATCGGTATAATCATTGATTATACACATAACACTAGCTATATAAAATTTAGTGAATTATATTTTTGTAGTACAGTACATTTTAAAGGAAAAAATTTGTAATAGCATGTAGATCGGTATTTTTTAAAGCACAAAATCAGACAGCTGTAGATCAGTACTTTTACCCATAATAAAAAAGCACAAAATGAGTTTTTGCTGAATCAGATGCCAATCTGACATCGGTACTTTTAGAAGCACAAAAAATTATGTGCAGATCGGTACATTTAAAAGAACAATTTTGAAAAAAGTGTGTAGATCAGTACTTTTAAAGACACAAAAGCTGAAAAAGCTTGTAGATCGGTACTTTTAAAGTTTCAAAAACCATATTTTGCGATTTTTTTGCTTTTTTCGACCCCCCATATCTCAAAATTGAATTTCGCACGCCCCACATATTATATATTGTTTTGAAGCGCATGTTTATGGGGACCCCAAAAATGGTCCTAACTCAAATTTGAAAAATTTGTAGATCGGTACTTTTAGAAGCACACCCTTCATATATATATCGATTTGGCCTGATTTACAAATGCCAAATTTACAGAAAATTTCCCTTTTTGAACATGCTATCTTATACTCCTGATCGAGAGAAAACCCATACAAAAAGAATGATATTGATATCTCTCCCTGATCAAAAGTTATAGCACTTCAAACTTTAAAATCCATGTAAATAACTGCATGAAGGTCAATGCGTTCAAATTCAAAACTCCATATCTGACCATTTCTCAGCCGATTTTTACCAATGAACGCTTAAAATGATCAGTATAACCTGAAAATTTCATTTTTATGTTCAAATTGTCAATAAGCTTTTTCATAACAATAATTTCATACAAGAGTTTGCATTATTTTCTTGTGTGGAAATTTTTTCGTTAGGATACAGATAAGCTGAGCATACAAATGGAATCTTCATGTTATTCTGATCATTTTAAGTGTTCATTGGTAAAAATCAGCTCAGAAATGGCTGAGATATGAAGTTTTGAATTTGAACACATTTACCTTAAGGCCGCGTTTACACGGATTTTTTGTGACGACTCGACAACATTTAAAAGTCCAATAAGTTGAGTAAAAAGATTCCATATTCATGAGAAGAAGTGGTCAACGATACATTCTCCGTAGGCGAATATGCATGTCAAATTGCAGAATTGTGCTTGAAGTTCAGGGTTATAGACGTTTGGAAACATTTTGCTGTTGTCGGAAGCTGTCGGGAGACTGTCCGACAGCTTCCGACAACAGCAAAATGTTTTCAAACGTCTTTAACGCTTGAGCTGCAAGCACGATTCTGCAATTTGACATGCATTTCGCCTAGGGAGAATGTATAGCTGACCACTTCTTCTCATGAATATGGAATCTTTTTACTCAACTTATTGGACTTTTAAATGTTGTCGAGTCGTCACAAAAAATCCATGTAAACGCGGCCTAATGCGGTTATTTACGTGGATGGCAGACTAAAGTTTGAAGCGCTATAACTTTTGATCGGAGAGAGATATCGATCTCATTCTTTCAGTATGGTGTTTCTCTCGATCAGGAGTATATGATAGCATGTTCAAAAAGAGAAATTTTCTGTAAATTTTGCATTTGTAAATCAGGCCAAATCGATATATACACTATTCTGTATCACCGATTTGACCTCAGAAATGAACTCTCCAAACATTTGTGATCATTTTAAAAGTTCAATGACTAAAATCGGTTCACAAATAGTCAAGTTAAAGATGTGCAAAGTTAGCATGTTCTGGGCGACACCCAAAAATTTCGCAAAATACCACCTTTTTTTAGACCCACCCTATCTCCGGTCTGGGGGGTCCGAGAAAAATTTTCTTGATAAAAAGTGGGAGCCCCAACCTGAAATCATATCATATCCAAATTTCAACATTTTTCGCCGAGCGGTTCCCGAGTTATAAGCACGTGCTGGCAGGCCGACCCCCCTTAGGTGTTGACACTTCAGTCAATGTGGTAGTTCACATGTTGTTATCAGCCGTGTATTTGTAAGTAAGTTGAAATTCACTGAGCAATATTTTTTTACGATTTTAGTTGTACGTTTTGTAACATTTGGCTTATTTTTTCTAGAATATTTAGGTCATTAGAAATTTGATCATACACTTGTGTTTACTTTCGTCACGAACAGATTTTTCTGGAAAGAATTCCAAATAGAAAGCAAAATATATCTTCTAGAAAGGACATGGCGACGTAATTATAGAAATGAATATTTTCCTCGTAGCTTAAAAATTGCCACATTCAAATATTTAGCCAAATGAGCGTTTTTGACGGTGACACTAGGCAAAGACGTACAAAATCGACAATTTTAAGTGAAAAATGTGACATAATCAGATAGTATTTTATCGACAATTTTTGCTTAAAAGCGCTGCGATTTTGGGTGTTCGCGTATGCGTATGATCTTTCAATAGTATGCAGCTATTTTTAGACCACCCACAACACCCCCCACAACACAACCCCACAACACCCCCCCCCCCATTTGAGGCCACTGGAAATTTATTAATTTATCCACACAATATTTTTTACAACATCCCATGGTTTATTACAGGGAACCAAACTGAACTGTAAGATCCGGTTGTGGTCTGACTCACACGGTTTTTCGAATTTTGATCAGTACTTAGTAATGTTTGGTGGACTTTTTTTTTTGATCCTTGAGAACGCACCCAGTACTTCACCATCAAGGCTGGCTGCAGCGAATGGTGCCTTGCCACATCTTTTGTGATTCGGTCATTGCGTATCTATACTGTTGCATATCCAGTTGGGATGCAAAATACATATTATAAGACGGACGGCTCATGTGCATACCCACTACATACCCACATACACATATTTATACCCTGGTCATCTCTGGGCCTATATATTTGAAACTAAATTGGTTTTTGGTCCATTGTGGGCCAATGTCTAGGGTATGATTGTCATAGTGGAATATTCTGCTCCAAATTTAGCATATTATTTTTGCAATTGCAGTTATTTCATAACTTTCATGTCTGTTTGAATAGCAGCCACCAATTGGAAATATGCAAGCCAACTTGAATAGATGGTTCAAACATTGTAAAACATCTAAAATGAATTTCATCAGAAAACTCATCATTAGTGCTTGAATAACTAGAATACCATATTCAGCACCTTAATATTGGTAATAGGTAGAAGTCAACAGGCTTTTTGTGTCACAAAACTCCCTTCAGTAGTTGTGCACAGGCTTCACACATTCATGTTATCATTTAATTTCCACACAAGATCTTGATTCTGGCCTGTCAGTGGTTTTGACCTTGATCCCCAACTTGTTTTCTGATACTTAGAATGTGTACAAATGTCAAAGATTGTATGAGGTTTAATTTAAGTAATCTAACCCAATGCAGTGGCAGTACATACAGATAAAAAATGGTAAACATATGCATCAAGTGTATTAGAAATAGTTCAAGTCAAGTCACTTATTGCCATAGAATCTTGGTAATAAACAAGGCAATAAAGTGTCCATAGTGCATGCCATGTCAAATGTGCAATAGACATGACACTGACCCAAAGCAAATAAAATTTGGTCAAGTTTTGTTTGAATATTCATATCTAACTGGTCCAAAATTACATGGCAAAAGGTTAAATTGAAATATTTTTATTATATAAATATACAGAGGCACATGTACATAGATACGCAATGGGAGGATACTCAATGGTACCCCGCTCGCAATGGTACCCCAGTATGGCGCGCTCCAGTCGCTGGGTGTGGCGCGGGCGCCATTGATTGGTCATTTATCGAATGGCTGGCCCGCAGTGTGGCGCTCGTGCGCGCGGACGCCAACAACGGGGGCGCATGCGCTCAGTCTGCTGCCGCGTGCGCCCACCGCCTGGCTGCATGCGACCGGACCCACTGCATTCTTTGGCCTTTGCCTCCTTTTGAACCCGCTCGTGTGACTACAGGGTGGCCCGTTTTGTTGCTGCGGTTCGGTTACGGTTTAGAGTGTGAGACTTTTGCGTTGTTTACGGCTGCTTGGGTGTGCGGGTAATTTATTATTACCCACTATTCGTTCACCAGCTTTGTAGGACTAGCGCATGAATTACAATAGAAATGCCTCGATAATGTGCTCTTCATTCTCTGCGGTAGATCTTTCCTGTCAATTTTATTTTTAATGCCAGATTGCCGCTGTGTTTCGCGGAAATTTCTCATTACCGAAACACTTTTTAAACACCATTTAAAAACAAAGACATCGCAATCGAATTTATTTTCTATCTGTTCTATTTACAAAATAAATCTAGCGCCAAATGTGAACCACCGCGTAGATCGCCATGCATTGGCAGTCCATGTGCACCGTTCTCATGCTTTTGGTTTGTCTGGACGCTTCGCTCGCAGCCCACCCACTGCATTATGTAGCTGCAACGTGTGTCTGTAGCAAGTGGCGCGCGCCAAGCTTTTCACCTCACTGCGTACTTTTATGCTCTTTTTTTCTTTTTATATGGTTTTTATTTATGTAGAAAAAAAAACTGTGTTTGATCGTTTTTCGTCGTCCGTGTTAATAAATAAGGTGCCTTGCTTTTTTTGGAAACGCTTTTTTTCATACACCACTTTTCGTGTACATAAATACGAATACATTTGGACCACTGCGCGTAATGGATAGTAAACACGTAAATATTTATCTCCTTCTGAGGGATAATATAGGGATGGATAAAAAACATTGTCAAAAACCGCAGCTGAAATTTTTTACACTTATTCGCTATTTAGGTATTTTGCGAAATTTTTACACGCAAGCGCGCAATACACATACAATTACACCTACAACTTTACATTGGTTGTCTTGTATTCGTGTTATGGTATTTTTAGGGTAACAATATTTATGCTTATATTCATGTATGCTACCATGTCATAATAAGCCGTGTGCAGTTTGTGTAGTATGTAACAATCCAGAAAATGTGCTTCCACACACTTCTACAGTGAGCAACATCATTCGCAATGCATTAACCTTCTCCTATGATTTTATGTAAGCGCTATTCAATGCCCAACTTCATTTGAAGTTACAAACATTGGGAAAGTGATACAAAAGTTGGTATACCTAACGAGTCTACATAAAAAGTGAATTTTTGGCAGAAATCACAATTTATAATGCTGTCCCATGGCTCCACAGCCATTCTATGGATATGACTTCACAATTCATAAAAATTGTCATTTGTCTGATATTTATAAATACCTGTATACGTTGACTCATATCTAGGAACTTTTTAAAAACCAGTGAAATCGTTTTTTATTTAAAAAAAGTTTTTTTTATTGGATCATTCAGAATACGTTTTTCTATCCCTAGATAGGTAGCTGAAATTTTTTCCACGTTTAGGTAGGTAGCAGATTATTTCGCAGGAAATTTTGAAGGGGGGTCAATTCGACGGGGTCTATTATTTCGCCAGAAATTATCGTGACGGCCCATAGTAAAGAATAGTATTTTACATGACTAAAACTGGTAATAAATGGGTCCAAACAGGATATATATATATATATATCTGGATTCTGGACATATTAACGTAGATTGCTACACATACTAGTCTAAATTCGTGTATCCGTGGCCCAAATATGCAGCAATTAATACATCACGTACATTGTGTACATGATGCACCTTTTTCCAAATGTGGGGTCTTTCCAAGTGGGGGGTATTTTTTCACAGCTCGCTCAGACCTGGGGGTATTTCGAGGGGGCTTAATTCAAGGCAGGAGTAGGCTAGATTTTGACCTTCCGGGGGGTTTGATAGATAGCAAATCGCTCCTCCGGAGGGTTATACAGCTGAAGAAAAAAATGGGGGGCTACGGAGGTTCAATATATAGGCATTTTCGAGGTATATTTAGAAGGAAGAAAGGGAGAAAAATCGCTGATCGTGCTGAAAAACAGCTCAAAATAGGTACAAAAGCACATATGGTACAGGAAATAGCTGAAAATAGGCAATAAAACACATGAAATAGCGATTTTTGAGGTGAAAATCTATAACAAGTATGAATACTAGCGATTTTAAGTGAAAGTATGAGTAAAATTTCCTGAAAATCGCTCCAGATAGATAAATAGCTGGGCGATTGGGGGGGTCGATGTCTATAACCACTTATACGTCTCTGTCATTGCTCTATTTTTCTACGTTGGAGTACGTGGAATTTCCAAAAAAATTGGCGAAATAATAGACCCCTCGAATTAACCCCCTCAAAATTTGCTGGCGGAATAATAAACACCTGGGGGTATTTAGAGGAAATACGGTATGCGTTTTCAAGGGTAAAGATAATTGCTCGCTGAGAAACCTACCCCTTCATCCCCCCTTCTACCCCTGCGTTTGAACATTTTTTCCATTTATTTCGATTACAAAGTGGTAATTTGATTCTGCAAGTATGGAATAGCGCACGAGACAGACTGAGCTCCAATTTCCGGTCTGTAAATGCCATTTTTCGTTGTTTTGTTTTCGCGTATCCTTATTATCTACACATTTTTTCTCCAATTTTCCCATTATTTTCTATTAAATAAATAAATGTATTTACTCATTTTTCCATATTACTTTCAATCAATCTTTTAGAAAATTAAATAGCCCTGAAGCCTGAATAGAGGTAGCTCATTAAAACTTAATTTGAATAAGTTCGACCGCAAATGCACACCTCTAAATTTTAATCGAGGCTTTCGTGTTTTGTAACGCAAATAGCCGCAAACTAATTATTTGTGCTTTTTCAGGTATGGAACTACGGGTCGGTAACCGGTTTAGATTGGGACGGAAAATCGGCAGCGGTTCTTTTGGCGACATTTATCTCGGTTGGTGGTTTTCGTCGTTGGTCGACAATTTTTTATATATTTATGAATATTTATTGTAGCCGAAAGTTAAATGACGCCTGGTGTAGAGACCCTGACCCAGACCATGTAAAGTGTCAAAACGTATTGTATTTGTTTACCGGTTGGTTGACATTTTACATGGTTTTATGATATTTACGTCTGCATGACATTGACATTTTACATGGCTTTTTACTCTTTGCACGACATAGACGTTGCACGACATTTTACAGGGTCCGGGAGTGTCCCCTGGCCCGGCACCGATTTTCTTCCAACCGCATAACAGCCGAATATTTTGGCGGAAGTGCGTGCCACCTTTATCAACTACGCGTATCAACGAGACAAATAATTAGGTGCCTGGCACACCTGCCTGAATGCACGCCCACCGCGTGAATCTTTGCACCCGAAATCTGGTGTATTTTGGGTGGCACACGAATACGTGCGTCGGGTTCACCGCGCCCGGCACCGGTGATAAGTGCCTCCGCTGAGGGAATACTTATTTACCGCGTGTTTAATTGGCGCACCGTGTAGCCTCGCGTATATTTACCTAGATGCATAATATTGAAGTACATATATCGATGGGCCATGGGCGTACTCGAGAACCCTTCAATATTCTGGATACAATATTCTCACGCACGCGTAGTGGATATTTAAATAGCTATGTTGTCCAGGTACTGTTACTTTATGTGCATTAAATCGATTATACATCCGATTAGAAAAACATCTATATTTTCGAATTGATAACAATCGTACAACGGCGAATGCAAATACGCCAAATACACCCAAAAGTGTCCAAAAATCAATATCCTTCAATCTCGCCAGTGTTCCATTAATTTTTCGGCCGCTGTAACTTCGGCCCAGTGTCTGGGTGTCAGCTGGGGGTTGTCACGGGCCAATTGAGACTGGAACGAAACGTGTACGTAAATATCTATTTACACATGTACATACGTATGCGTAGCGTGACTGGGCGCTCGCTACCCCCAGGTTTGAATGACTACTAGACGCAGACGTGTATTTATGTGAATAGGTCCTGGGTCTGGGCGCCGCTAAAAATGTGGGTATTTATCATCTGCATACATAGATAAGTAAATCAACGAATGTCTGCTACTGAGGGTCTGTGAATTTGTCTTGCTGATGGAATTTCCAATGACGTCTGAGAATGGTTTCACAGCATTCCAGACGAGGCAATGCGGTAAAAAAAATTATACTGAGAATCTTCTCGAAATTATCCATGCGGATTTTTTTGACCTATTAGACTTTCAAAACCAAATACTTTCGGAAAATATGGTGTGAAAACGTTTTGTGTATCTGAAACCGGGTGCTGGGACTGGGGCGGCGAGACATTGTTGAAAAGTTTGCGGCGTAAAAACTGTGTGGTATTGGATGAGTGACTTGTTTTGATGCTACTACGTAAATATATCTTTTAGACATTTGATATTTATGAGAATGTACATTTTGCGACACATCTAGACCGCACAAACATTCGTTTTCAGTGTATGTTTTCTGGATGTGTGGCGTCTGTTTTTCTGCAAATAGTCGGTGCCTCTTAGCTGACAGCTGCCCGGTGTGTATCAGAAAGTAGTGACGTGTATTGGTAAATCGTGGTTTTTACCTGCAAGTAAATATTTAGTCTGAATGTTTACATAAATTATTTTTGTGAATGGTTGAATAAATAAACGGTACAGAGATGAGATGTTTTTTTTCCCGGGGGTGGGGTAAGAAAAGATTTGTTCAAATATGTTCTCAGCTCAGCTCAGCTATGCGTTCTCAGCTAATGCTTGTATTTACGATATCGTGGGATAGAAGAAAGCCATGGCGCCATTGGAAAAAATAAATAAATTTGGCTCTAGCTATAAAATTGGCATCGATAAAAATGTCTACAATAACCCCATTGCTTACCTTTGGCGCCACTTGTAAAGGGTGGTGGGCCAGGAAAAACGGTGCCAAGCGCCAAGGGCGTCATGGCGCCTTCAAAAAATGGCGCCATAAACTCACGGGTAACGTCCGAACACCATATACGGCTCCTACATTTAAAAGAGCAATTTCTGAAAATACAATAAAATACTTTCTTCTCAGGTCAAAACATTCAGAACGACGAGGAGGTTGCGATAAAATTGGAATGTGTCAAAACGAAACACCCCCAATTGCATATCGAGGCGAAATTCTACAAGTTGATGCAGGTTAGCGTTTGTTGTTCACAACTGATGTAGGTGATTTGGGTAGTTTGGTGTTGGACTGCACGCTCTTTGCAATATCAGTATCCAGGGGTCTCTTGAATTATGACCCTCCAAGTGGTTGGATAGATAGTAAATCGCTCCTCTGGAGGGATAGATAGCTGCAAAATTTTCTGGGGGGGGTTGTGGTGGTTCGATATATAGGCTTTTTCGGGGCATAGAAGGAAGAAAAGGGAGAAAAATCGCTAAAAGTAGGTGTAAAATGGCTCAAAATTGGTATACAAGAGCATATAGTACTAAATATAGCTGAAATAGGCAAATAGGAACCAGAACTAGGGTTGGCCGATGTTTTTTTTTTTTTTTTTTTTTTCAAACGTTTTTTATTAAAAAAAACATGACGTCCGAAATGTTTTTTTTTTAAAAACATCGACCGACATTTTTAGTACTAAGCACTAGGTATTTTGCAAAATTTTTGCGCGCAAGCGTGCAATTTCCCCCCCCCCAAATCGCTCAGCTATCTATCTATCTGGAGTGGTTTTTGAGAAATTTTGCCCCAATTTTCGCTCAAAATCACAAATTTTCGCACCTTTTTATAGTTTTTCACCTTCAAAATCGTGCTTTCCAGTTATATACATGGTTATATACCTATTTTGAGCCATTTTATGCCTACTTTTGGCTACTTTTAACTGATTATTAGCGATTTTTTCTCCTTTCTGCCTTCTTAACCTTCAAAAAGCCTATATATTGTGCCCCCGCCAGCCCCCCCAAGCCCCCCCCAGCCCCCCCCCAGAAAATTTTTCCAGCTATGTATCCCTCCGGAGGAGCGATTTGCTATCTATCGAGCCCCCGCGAGGGCCAAAATCCTGGAGACCCCTGTACCATGGGTTAATAAGCATTCATATGTCGGTGTAGTATATAATATTGAGGTAATGTGCTTCCATGTACCTCCACAGTGTGTAACTTCACTCCCAAAGTAACAACCTCCTTTTATAACCTTGTTTCATCGCTATTCCATGCCAAACTTTACCTGAAGTCACGAACATTCGACTATAAGGCGATATAGGAACGATATGTCGACGAAAAATGGATATTTTTGACACAAATCACCACTTATAATGCTATCCCATGGCTCAACAGCCATTATATGGTCATATATAACATCACAGAGTATTGCCACTGTCTGATATACCTATATATGTTGACACAAGGTCATATCTGGGAGCTTTTAAAAAAAACGTTTTTTTTTAAAAACATAGAGTTAAAAAAAACGTTTTTTTTCAACCCTAACCAGAACCATGATTTTGGAAGTGAAAATCTATAAAAAGGTATGAAAAATAGCGATTTTGAGCGATTGGGGTATAGTTTCGCAAAAATCGCTCCAGATAGGTAGATAGCTGGGCGATTTGGGGGGGTTAGGGGGTAGTAGCCCAATATTTTGCCTCCGGGATAGATACATAGCTGGGCGGTTTGGGGGGGGGGTAACCCCCCCCCATTCGAGACCCCTGTCAGTATCTACCCTGGGGCCTCTAATGAGGGGAACCCCCCCCCCCACGACATCGATTTTTCGGGATCGGATCAGGGTCTCGGGATCTTTAACAAAGTTCTTCTATTCGGGGGTTTTCTTTTATTTTTCACAAATAAGGTCTAAAAACAGAAATGGCATAAAATGGACAGTGGAGGTATCCGTTGACATTTCTCAATGCAGAAAATGCATTCGGCTAATTTAGCTAATGTTTTCGGGATCGGGATCAGAAAAATTTTATCCGGATCGGGATTGGGTTTTGAAAATTTGCGGGACCGGGATAATAATTTCTGCATTAAATTCCGAGACACCTGCCACATTCTTGTGGCAGGTGTCTCGGAATATACTGCACTCGATATACATTGCGCCAGGGGTCTCCCAGATTTTGACCCTCCGGGGGGGTAGGATAGGTAGCTGAGCGGCCTCCGGGATAGATAGATAGTTAGAAAAAATGGGGGGGGGGTTGTGGAGGTTCGATATATAGGCTTTTCCAGGGTGTAGAAGGAAGAAAAAGGATAAATAGCTAAGAGAAAAGGGAGAAAATAGGTAAAAGTAGGTGTAAATTAGCTCAAAATGGGTATACAAGAGCATATAGTACTCAAAATAACTGAAAATAGGAAAATGGAATAAGAAATAGTGATTTTGGAGGTGACAATCTATAAAATACTATGGAAAAATGTGATTTTAAACGAAAATTGGGGTATCGTTCCTCAAAAATCGCTCCAGATAGGTAGGTAACTGAGCGATTTGGGGGAGGGGGGTTTAGGGGGTAGTAACCCAAAATGTTGCCTCCGGGATAGATAGCTGGGCGGTTTGGGGGGTAGTAACCCCCCCCCTCATTGGAGACCCCTGCATTGCGCATTTCGTTAATTTCCATCCGCTACGATCGCAGGGCGGCGTGGGCATCCCGCTAGTAAAGTGGTGCGGCACCGAGGGCGATTATCACGTTATGGTCATGGAATTGTTGGGACCCAGTCTCGAGGATTTGTTCAATTTTTGCTCGAGAAAGTTCTCATTGAAAACGGTGCTGTTGCTGGCCGATCAGATGGTTTGTTTTGATTTTTTAATTGGGGGGGGGGGTAAATTGGCGTCGGTACGTTATTTTGCGTATGGATCGGCTTTAAATATCGACTTTGACGTTAGAATCTTTTGCCATCGCTACTGTTGACGAAAAGTAGTGCATGGTTTGTAAATATTGCCTATAGTAACTTTGCTGCAGTAGTTCTACATGGAAATAGAATATTGGTTGAAGCGCTACCTGCACTACCTGCACTACCTGCAAATCAGGACCACAACATAATACATAGATGTCGTATTTGAGTGATTAAATATTTAGTATTTTTTAGAAAAATGATATGATTTCTTGAGAATTTTCTTATTTTGGCAACAGAAAATTATGATTTTAGCAACAAAAATACACTTTCTCTGTACGCGTGTACTTTTAAAATGTGCGCGTAAAAGTGAGTATACTCGGCGGACATGATACTCTGCCCTCGCACTGATTTATGTCTCGTGTTGGAAGCGTGCCTAGGGTTGGCCGATGTTTTTTTTTAAACGTTTTTTTTTAAAAAAAAACGTGACGTCCGAAATGTTTTTTTTTTAAAAAAACATCGGCCGAAATTTTTAGTACTAAGCACTAGGTATTTTGCAAAATTTTTGCGCGCAAGCGCGCAATTTCACACACAAATTGACATTGGTGGTTGTTTTCATTGGTTTTGTTGCATTTTTAGTATCAAAACATCCATTTCTATGTGCTACCATGGGTGAATAAGCCGACATATGTTGCTGTAATATATAATATTGAGGTAATGTGCTTCCATGTACCTCCACAGTGTGTAACTTCACTCCCAAAGTAACAACCTCCTTTTGTAACCTTGTTTGATCACCATTCCGTGCCAAACTTTACCTGAAGTCACGAACATTCGACTATAAGGCGATATACGAACGATATGTCGACGAAAAATGGATATTTTTGACACAAATCACCACTTATAATGCTATCCCATGGCTCCACAGCCATTATATGGTCATAGTTAACATCACAGAGTAGTGCCAGGTTCTGATATACCTATATATGTTGACACTAGGTCATATCTGGGAGCTTTTAAAAAAAAACGTTTTTTTTATTAAAAAAAACGTTGTTTTTTTTTAAAAAAACATCGAGTTAAAAAAAAACGTTTTTTTTCCAACCCTAAGCGTGCCAATGATTATTAAATCATGCGATTTCCATAAAAAGGTGAAAAAATTCATCGATGTGAATATGTTAATGAACAACATTATAACAACAATCAATTTTGTCATCTTTTTATGAAACTCGCACGCGTTCACCATTGTTGGCACACTTCCAGCGGGAACCACGCGTGCAAGGTGTAAAGTAACCGGAGTATACATTACTTTTTTGAAGTTTATGCAAATGTATTTACGGCGTACTCTCGCGTACGCGTATTTTTTGAGTAAATGTACGTACATTTTAACAACTGTGATACAATGCATTACTTCTCTGTTGAAAAATTCTCATCGAGCCCCTTACGTCACAACCCCCTCCCCCCTTTTCAGATCTCTCGTATCGAATATATTCACAGCAAATGTTTTATTCACCGCGACATAAAACCGGACAATTTTCTCATGGGTCTGGGAAAGCGCGGCAACCTCGTGTACGTGATAGATTTCGGCCTGGCGAAAAAGTATCGCGACAGCCGGTCCGATACTCACATACCCTACAGAGAGAAGAAGAATTTAACTGGCACTGCCAGGTATGCGAGTATCAATACTCATCTAGGGATAGGTGAGTTTTTGCGAGGGGTGATACTTTTTGTGATTCTATCAAGTATAGAAGATGTTGAACATCCAACAAATGCCGTTTTGGTTTTCCTAACTCTAGTGTTAAGAACAAATTTCCGAAAATGTATAGATAATGACTACAAGTCAAACAATTTGAAAATCCTTAGTCCAGGCCAAATGTCGATAATTATTTATATTTGTCACTAATAAGCGTAGCAATGTGTGTACCGTATTTCCTCGAAATACCCCCTTGAAATAACCCCGCCCCCTTCGTTTTATTTGTTCAAATAGCTATTTACATTGGTTAGTCCAAATCATATTTGGCCACATTTATTACCAGTTTTGGTTATTTGAACCCTATTCTTCACCACAACATTTCACGAAATAATAAACCCCCTCGAATTAGCCCTCCCCCTCAAAATGAGCCCTCCCCCTCAAAATTTGCTGGCGAAATAATAAACCCCCTGGGGGTATTTCGGGTAAATACGGTAACATTATTGTTTTAATGCAATCCTTTGATATTACAATAACAGTACAATACCCCCCAACCTCGCGCAACCCCCCACACCCCTCGAACAGAGCAATCGCGTCGGGACGACATGGAATCGCTGGGCTACGTGCTGATGTACTTCAACCGAGGTGCCTTACCCTGGCAGGGCCTCAAGGCGGCCACCAAGAGACAGAAATACGAGAGAATTTCAGAGAAGAAAATGTCCACGCCGGTGGAGGACCTGTGCAGGTTGGCGGTTGCAAAGGTTTTTTGTAGGATCAAGGACTTTTGCAGCTGGGTGGGGTTGCGGCTAGTGATGGAAAAGCGCCATGGCGCTGGCGCCTGGCGCTAGCGCCAAAGCAGAAAGCGCCATGGCGCTTTTGGCGCTTGGCGCTAAAATGCTCTGGCGCCATTGGCGCTTGGCGCCGGGACCTGAGAAAGCGCCATGGCGCTTTTGGCGCTTGGCGCCATTTTATGGCGGCGCTATTGGCGCCTGGCGCCAGCATTTTAAATGGCGCCAAAAAAGCGCCAACCATTATTATAAAAATCCAGGAAGAAGTCTAGTAAACAAGTGGACTTAACGACTTCTTGCACCTGACAAAATTTTTGTTCCCAAGCCCTGTTAAATTTGCATTTGATCACTAACCCTGAGTACCCTAAAAACATTGAAATGTTGCATAGGTAGGTTGTCCAAAATTGCTCCTCATTTACTCACAATTCCAGCTACACAGGGGTATCTTGAATTTTGACCCTCCGAGTGGTTGGATAGATAGCAAATCGCTCCTCCGGAGGGATAGATAGCTGAAAAATTTTCTGGGGGGGGGTTGTGGTGGTTCGATATATAGGCTTTTTCGGGGCACAGAAGGAAGAAAAGGGAGAAAAATCGCTAAAAGTAGGTGTAAAATAGCTCAAAATGGGTATACAAGGGCATATAGTACTTAAAATAGCTGAAAATAGGCAGTTAGATGCATGAACTATTGATTTTGGAGGTGAAAATCTATATATATAGGAATGAAAAATAGCGATTTTGAGCGAAAATTGGGGTATAGTTTCTGAAAAATCGCTCCAGATAGGTAGATAGCTGGGCGATTTGGGGGGGGGGGTTTAGGGGGTAGTAGCCCAAAATTTTGCCTCCGGGATAGATAGATAGCTGAGCGGCCTCCGGGATAGATAGATAGCTGGGCGGTTTGGGGGGGGGGTAACCCCCCCCCCCCCAACCCCCCCCCCCCCATTCGAGACCCCTGCAGCTACCGTATATCCTCGAATAGGACCCCAGTGAGTTATAATTTCGTCAGTAAGTTTTGGAGGGGAAGTTACTCAACGGGGTGTTATTCGAGTGGGTGTTATTCAATGTGGGTTTTTTTCAATCTACCCCCTCGAAATTTACCACCTCGTATTTACCCCTTGAAATTCACCCAGGTCTGAGTGAGCTATAGAAATAATACTCTCCCCTTGCGATGCACCCACCGAAAATGAGTGTATCTACCCAATCCAACCCCCTTGATTTTGACTCTCGCGGAGGTTGGGTAGATAGCTGGAAAAAAATTTTCTGGGGGAGGCTGTTTGGGACATCGTGCGGCATAATAAAAAGCGTTTTCACTTTGGCGCTGGCGCCATTGGCGCTTGGCGCTATAGCTTCCTGGCGCCATTGGCGCTTGGCGCTGTGGTCCAGAAAAGCGCCATGGCGCTTTTGGCGCTTGGCGCTAAAACGCTCTGGCGCCATTGGCGCTTGGCGCCGTGGATCGGAAAAGCGCCATGGCGCTTTTGGCGCTTGGCGCTAAAAGCCTGGCGCTTTTTCCATCACTATGCGGCACTCCTTTCGTCCGGTGTGACAAATGGGCCATGTGGCGCAGGGGTCCCAGATGGGGGTAACCCCCTTTCAAATCCCCCAACTATCTATCTATGCAGGTGGCATTCCCAGACCCCGTAAAGTGCAAAAGACCCTGTAAAATGTCATGTGTCTGTCATTCGAAAGACCCTGTAAAATGTCATATGTCGTGTTAAAGACACTATGAAGCGCCAAATGTCATGTAAAAGACCCTGTTGTGGTAAAAGACCCTGTTAAAGGACCCTGTGTATCCTAATCGCATAGTGGTGTATCCAAATCTTATGGTTTTGTATCAATGGTCTTTTACAGGGTCTGGGACTGGGACCAGGTCGGCTATCAATCTATCCAGGATACAAATTTTTTGGCTAATATCCCCTGAACCCCCCCCCCCAATCGAGTACCTATCTAGCTATCTGGAGGGATTTTTTGGAAATTTTACCCCAAGTTTAGCGTGTATTTTTGGTACATCAAATAAGTGGACCACCAACAGCAGATTCGTAAAAATTTATTTCATTCATGTAAAATCAATTAAAAAACCCAATCATCTAAAACTATGTCACACCACCCAAATTAACTTTTCAGGGGCTTTCCGGTGGAATTTGCGCACTACCTGAAATACTGCCGCGGCTTGGGCTTCGAGGAACGACCAGATTACGCCCATTTGAGACAATTGTTCAGAAATTTGTTCCACAGACAGGGATTTACGTACGATTACGTGTTCGATTGGAATTTGTTGAAATTGGTGAGTTACGTGGGCTCGGGTAGCAAGATAGCGCCATTAAAAAAGGCGCACCGAAAAAAATGGCGCCATAAGCTTTTTCTTTTATTGTGTATATAGGTAAGCACATTCACAGCTTTAAGTGGTAGAAAATGGTCAAAAATTTCTAAAAAATGAGTGTTTTTTGAGGTGGGATTCAAACGGGATCCCGATCCCCAGTCTCCAATTCCGATCCCAATGGTAGCATTTGGGAAACAATCACAAAATCGCAATTGCCTAATCCACTTTAACCTGTCACCCCCAAACCACTGCAGCACGCGGAAGAGCAGGCGGCGGCCGCCCGCGCCGCCCAACAACAACAGCAACAGCTAGCGGGCACATCCTCGCAACAGGCGACCGCCGCCGGCGCCGTCGCCCTGCAGCCCATCGTGCCGCCGCAGCAGCAGCAGAGGGGCGGGCCGGCCGCCGGCGCCAACGTGCCCGCCCAGCTGCACCCGCCGTCGGGCAGCCTGAACAACGCCGCGGGGCAGCAGGGCAAGCGCGCCCGACAGTTGCCCGACGGCAGTCGGGCGGCAAACAACGCCGCTACCGCGCAGTGGGTCATGCAGCCGAGCGTGCCCGATCCGCAATTCGGTTGGTTTGTGAACTGGATTGACGTAGTTTGACTGGGGTCAAACATGTCGGGACTTCTTGTCCCAGTTGTCACTCCAGTTAAATCCAGTCAGTCGAGTGTTTTATGACGCCAAACATGCAGCCTGCAATTGAGTAACATTGGGGGCCCTGTGCCGGTACACATCTAGACCCATTACTCATCTAAGCCCATTACACATCTAGAGAAAGTCTGTGAATATATAGCGGTCAGCCATTGTCTACATGTTGGATCGATAAACGTCTATCATTCAATTAATCATCATTCAGCAGCGCTGGCAGCATGTGTTGTTTCTACCATTAGCGCATTTGAATTTGGTTGGATGATTAATGATATTAGTGGTCGCGCCACGCCCACTCTACAGTGGGCAGTAAACACAAATGCATAGAGGTCTATGCCTTTGGGTTTGCCGCCAACCCCACTGTAGAGTGGGTGTGTCAAATAATATGGTAACCTCTTAATCCTAGATGTGTGATGGGTAGAATCCGATTGGTGGCTGGTTTTGATGTGTAATGGGTTCAGATGTGTAATGGGTTTAGATGTGTTATGGGTTTAGATGTGTAATGGGTTTAGATGTGTAATGGGTTTAGATGTGTCATGGGTTCAGATGTGTAATGGGTTTAGATGTGTAATGGGTTAATATGTGTAATGGGTTTAGATAAAGTACTAGGTCTCAGTCATTGGGCCTACACATGCTAGTTGACATCAAAATTATTGTCAACTAAATTTTGGAATATTATGTTATTTCAACTTTCCTATGTGATAGAGCATAGTTAACATTATATAGTGACACTTGATATTATTGTTTCTGTCAAGTGTGACGCTATAAAACTTTTTTGTGTTATTTAGTTGACATTCAGTTTACATTTATTTGCAATGTCAACTAGCGTGCGTGGGCCCATTAAAGCCAACTGAGAGAAAAACCGTCACAAAAATGTCCAATTTTTACAGGAGGCCTGCCCCCGGTGCCCGGCGGTCCCAACGGGCTCGATCAATATGCTCACGGCAGATGATACTGCGAATCCCATTTTCACCGTCACTAGCGTTCAATTTCCCGCCCGTGCTTTCAATCGATGTCGCTACAATCGTTGGTGGTCGATTGCTTTCCTTTTTCGTATTTTTATCGAGTTTTTTTAATTCCCGTTCCCTCGCCCAGATTGATGAAGTTTTGTTTACGGTTGTTTCATTATTCATCCGATTTTTGTTGTATTTTTGCGTGTAAATATCATATTTTGAAAGACATTTGTTTCGCCTACCTACTTTTTAATTTCGTGTAATTAACCTCGTTTTGGCCCGGGTTTATGAACAGCTTTGTAACTAATTTTTGTGTGGATTATATTGCCCGAGCAAAACAATAAACTGTAGAAAATTGCTCAATCTTCAAAATTGTTCGTTAAGTTGTGTCGTGCTTTCGTTGCAATGATTGCGATCGCGATTTCGATTTTTCTTTGTCGGTTAGTCTTCCCGGAGCTCCCAATTATTTTTCAATAAATTAATATTTGTAATCCATGTGAACTCCCTACATGTTCGCTGAGCACAGTACAGGGTTAAAGGGTGGCATAGAAAATCTCCAAAATAGTGGTCCTAGAGTGGCAGAATTCACCGTAGCATAGTGTACCGAAAGTTGGACAATTTACCACACCGTTTCCAACCTTACCACAAGGGACAGCACCTGTATTTACGGCCCTGTACCAGTGCACAAGTAGCAAAAGTAGTAAAAGGGGCGCCATGGTGCGGCGTAAAATGACTATCGCCAATAGCGCCAGAGCAAGATAACGCCAAGCGCCATAGCGCTTTTACATCACTCATACTAGGCATTTAAAAATTTTATAGAATGTGACGATTGCATTCCGCAGTTTACGTTACAATATGAATAATTTTACATTCTATGGGAGAATGCGTCACCCCTCAGTTAATGACACTTCTCGAGGGGAACTACCTGGGAAGAAATACCGTATTTTTTCTCATAGAAGGACGGCTATCCAATAGAAATGTCATAACCGCTGGCATTGTGCCAAATGCATAAAAAATAAAAGGTGTCAGCGGACGCCGTTTTTTATTGGGTTTGGTCAATTGATTTGGTTCTATTTCGTGATCAAATGTCGCATCAACTCTATTCATCGTTATTCTACGAATCGTCTGTGACTTAACACTTTGAAAACCTTGGCATAACTTAAAAAAATTGGCTGAAAAAATAACGAAAAAATAGAAGGGCGGTTAAAAAATTTGACGGAAAAAATAGAAGAGCGCCCTTCTATTGGAAGAAATACGGTAACTTCCTTCCCATTCATGTAATGGCAACTTTTGATCATATTAATGACCCCAACTTGAAAAATTCTACTGCTGTGAAAAAATTTACGTGCAAATGATGGAAAAGTGTTGATATAGGGACTATTAACTCTATTAAACATTGCATGTGCAGATGTGCATAAGAAAGACATTGAAATACCATCTCAAGGTTTATGGCGTTTCAGAACATTTCTCGAATGGATAGTGGTAAATATTGAAGTGATGGATTGCGAGAAATTTGAAAAATTTAATTTATCGTCGGATTGAATCCACGTTCTGGATTCTGTTCAATGAGTAGTAGTGATGGAAAAGCGCCAGAAAAAAAGAGGGCCAGGCGCCAATGGCGCCATGGCGCTATTCGGAAAGTGGGCGCCAAGCGCCAAGGGCGCCACAGAAAAAGAGGTTGCATTGTTTCATATGCTAGCTGATTCAAATGCTAGAAAAAAGCACTGATTCATATGCTGAAATGCTTTGTTTCAAATGTTAATGTGCTATGATTCATATGCTGGAAAAAAGGTGTTTCATGCCACTAATTATGCACGATTCATATGCAGTTAAATGCTACATTTCATATACTCACTCACTATTGTTTCATACACATTTTTTACACGTCTCATACTGCATTTGAACACACTTGTTATGCCATTTATGTATGCGGTATTTCAAAGGGATTAGACCAAAACCAGAGTTGCGAAAGCATATTTACGCTTACCCGAAATACCCGGGTAAATGGGTATTTATATTTACGCTTACGCTTTCGTAAAATACCCGTACGCTTTATTACGCTTTCCTGGCTGAAATACCCGGGTACTAAAAGCGTAAAAAGACTTTTCATACGGTCCAGTTGTACGCTTTTGAAAAAGCGTAAAACCACAAAAAAAGTGAACGAGAAGAGAATGAGGTGTACCAAAAATAAATGACTGCATGTGTGCAGTAGCGTACTGTACATAGCGGCACATGTAAATACAAAGGTGTCGAAATACGAACGTCTGGCTTTAATTGTGTTGTCTAGCAAAGGTTTAGATTAAAAAATTTTTTGACCAACAATGGATTCTGACGACAATGTTATCGCCGTCGACATCGCTTACTCCGAGTTAGAAGATGGATTAAGTGTCACTGTCAATGAATTGCCATCGACATCTAAGAGCAGACTACTAAGTGGGCATCGGAAAAATCTTGCTGAAAGCTTGTGTTGATGAGAAAAATTTGAAATTATGAATGGATATGATAAATAAATACATCTAAATGTAAAAGCACGCGTTTTTCCCATGCTCAAAAAGCAAGAGCACTTTCAAAAAAAATTTTACGCTTACGCTTTTTTTTACGCTTTCCTAGGTATTTTTAAAATACCTTACGCTTTTAGTATCCATACTCAAAATCTGGAAAGTGTATTTACGCTTACGCTTACGCTTTCCAAAAATACCGGTATTTTAACAACTCTGGGCCAAACCCAAGCGTCAATCACAATCCCATCCATTGCTGTGTGTGGTAAGTTTTCAAAGGTGGGATACAAGGCGCACATCTAAGACTCGCTTTGCCTAAGAACCAAACATGCCCCACAGGAACTAACCACAAAAATTTATCAAAGTCAAACGTCATCATTTTTTTAGGCTGTTTTTACTTTGGAAATTCATAACTTTTGCCTTACACTATCTAACAATTAAATATTTTGGATTTTTAATAAGATAGTTGTGGAGATTATTGGTCCATACAGACAAGCTTCAACAGACTTTTTTCTCGCATAATAAATAAATAAATAATAGTACTACAGTAATGAATAAATAATAGTACTACAGCATATGAATGGATGCAGTATGGCATTTGAGATGTAGCATTTGGCGAGCATGAAACGATTTTATGCTGGCATAAGAATCGCAGCTAATTGGCATATGAGGTGATGCTTTACAGCAGCATATGAAACGGTCAGCATATGAAACGGTCTGGTTTCACAGAAAAAGGGCGCCATGGCGCCTTTCGGAAAGTAGGCGCCAAGCGCCAATGCGCCACGGAAAGAGGGCGTCAGGCGCCGAGGGCGCCATGGTGCCATGTGAAAATTAGGGCGCCAGTCTCAATCACTGCATACAATACCCTGCGTGTGCCACAAATGTTTCTCCAACACCGTGGAGCATACATTCACTTCCTTATTCACGTTTCCCAGGATAAAGCACCAAAAACGATACTAGCAATGATTTTTTTTGCATGATGTCATACTCATACATGGCATTCAATTTAAACACGATGAGTACTGTCATTCAAAACATGCATTCACTTCCAATAGATTTTTCCAATGGAGTAATCTTGAACTGGACAAAAACAAAATTATAACGATTTGAATCCGTTGATTTACTAGACTGCAAGTAACAGTTCATCATTCTCAGATTCTGATCTGTCAGATAAATAAAGTCGGCTGACATTTCACCCTACAAAATCGGAGAGTTAGAATAGAGCGAACAACGAAACTTGTGTCCCACGCGGACGCTAGAAATTGAAAAAGAAAATTATATTAAAAGAAAAATGGAAGTTTCGCTGCGTCCGTCCGTGCCATGCCCTAGTTATCTACATTTTCAACGTTGCTCGTAAAGAATTTGACCGTTCAAACTACCGTTTTACCGTTCAAACTACCGTTTTTGTTTTTATTTTATTTTTCATTCGTTGGCTCCGTTCCAACAGAAGAGAACTTGGCAGCAGGCCAAAATTTCGAAATCCGCGATAAATATGAATCAAACGGGCTCACAATAGCTATATAACCATGTATATAAACAAAAATAGCGATTATGAAGGTGGAAATTGGCAAAGCGAAGCAAATTTTAACGATTTTTAGCTAAGTTTCAGTTTTCACTCTCATTTGTATAATACGCAACTGGTAACTGGGATAAGGGCCAAGTTTTCATACGTGACCCGATCTATTCCAATCGTTAAAATATTGCGTCACAATACCTAATGCCATCATGCACTCTCCACTGGAGAGATTGACGCAAATGTTTGTAGGGCGATACGTCTGCCGACTTTACGTCTGATGAATGTTTGGCGAAATATTCCCATCCACTCGCACAACTTTGTCCATTTTTCCAGCGAATTTCGAATCATCCATGAACACAATTTTTCATTGGCATAGCACTGACCTAGAAATCCTGCTGGCGCCATTTTGAAGCCCTTTTAGGACAGGGCGCCAAAGGCACCAGGCGCCAATGGCGCCATGGCGCGGCGCCCTCGAATGGCGCCAGCGCCATGGCGCCATTCCATCACTAATGAGTAGTATGCAATGATGGCAGAAACACATTTTAAGTACAGGAATGTTTTACACAGAAACTCGAAATTTTCAACAAAAACAAACAAACAAATGAGCTTTTTGAGAACACAGAACCACCGAAACAATACTGTGTTTTTATATTTACTATTCAAGGGATACTTTACTATTTTGTGTTCAACAGAATTGCAAGTTATCAAAATGACCTCTTAATTTTTCCCCAAAAAAGTTCTCAAACTTTCGAAATTGTGGATAATGTTTATGTTTTGGAAAGAGTTTTCACTTGTTGCCGCAGTCACGTTTTCACCTTTCGTTTTTTATGCTATTTTATCAATGCGCCGAAGTGAAATCGACAATGTCAACTGTTTTGCCACTGATGTAAATAGGGTGTCAAAACAATTTTGTTACGGAAAACGGAAACGGAAAAAAAATTTCAGCGGCCAGAAAACGGAACGGAAAATGGAAAAAATTGCACTTGGCGGAAAACGGAAACGGAAAAAAATGTCAGCAGCCAGAAAACGGAACAACGGGCCAGAAAAACGGAAAGGGACAAATGAAATTTGCATGGAAACGGAAAAAAATTTGCCAGAAAACGGATAAAATTTGCTGAAATTTTGCTGGAAGTGGAAAAAATTTGCAGAAATTTTGCTGGAAACAGAAAAAATTTACATAATTGATAATCTGCATGAATGTTTACCAGTTTGGCTGGAACAGAAAACATGAAGTTGAGCCAGAAAAGGTAAAATTAGGCAGAAAAATGGAAAATAGAGACAGAAAATGGAAAAAAAGGCAGAAAACTGGAAATTGAGGTGGAAAACGGAAAAAAGGTGGAAAAACTGAAAATTTAGCTGGTAAACGAAAATGAGCCAAAAAAATTTTAACGGAAAAAAGGTGGCCAGAAAACGAAACGGAAAACGGGGAAAAAATTCAGCAGCCGGAAAACGGAAAAAATTTGCCTGCGGAAAACGGATATTTGACACCCTTGATGTAAATGTTTCCGATAAAAAAAAAACATTTTAAAATGGTTTAGAATTTTTGCAATACCTATATTTTTTTCTGACAGTGGGAAATTTGAAACAATTCGAATTTTTAAAATAAATTTTCAAATTACTGGTCTGCCAATGATAGTTTATGCGTTTAACATTGGCGTGCCTAACTTGCGGAATTTAATACCTTGAACTCCCAGAGTAAGGCACGTGAGAACCCCCCCCCCCCCGTTGTAAAAATCAGCTTTTTTGATTGGGCACGGATTATTATCAAAATTATATACAGATAGTTTGAAAAAGTGTCTGTAAAACTGAACATACGATGATTTTTGGAACGAAAAAACGTAAATTTTTTGATACCTAAGAAAACGGCGGAGTCTGGTATAACCAAAATATTTACGTTGCTGAATGTGCCTGAGAATTTTATCAAAATGAGCTTGCACGAGTCTAAGAAGATAATGAGTAATTCTGAACCGATTCCATTCTAAACATTCAAAGGGTTATGTTTGCGACTCTTTTATCAAAACCACTTGGGACAGTCCCAGTTGTCATGTGATTTACTGTAGAACGGTAAAGTTACGACCGTCGACTGAGATTGCGAACCCTAAAACCGGGCGGGGTCGAAAAATATTCCACTCTCCAGCAGAGTTGTTAAAATACCGGTATTTTTGGAAAGCGTAAGCGTAAGCGTAAATACACTTTTCAAATTATGGGTATGGATACTAAAAGCGTAAGGTATTTTGAAAATACCTAGGAAAGCGTAAAATAAAGCGTAAGCGTAAAAAAGTTTCACAAGCTGCTCTTGCTGTTGAGCATCAGATTATCGCATTACCGTATTTACTCAAAATACCCCCTCAAAATACCCCTACCCACAATGTGTCTAATAATGTACAAAAACTGCAGTCTGGTATCTGTGGAATGCGAAACACACGTTAAAAAGAATACAGAGTTATGTTAGGACAGGGCTTATATCAACTAGGTTAATACGTACATAATTTCTTATGTAAGTGTATACCTAGACGCTTATATTTTGCACTTTGAGAAAAACCGTGGGTGTATTTCGAGGAAATACGGTATCCATTATCTGACCCAAAATTCCTTATCCTAAGCCACGATATTGCTAGACGACACAATTTGCACATGTGCCGCTATTTTCACTCCGTTAGTGCACACACGTTTTTTTGTACGCTTTCTCAATCACTTTCTGTTCCTTACGTCCTTTGTCAAAAGCGTAAAACTGGGTTGCGTGAAAAAAATTTACGCTTTTAGTACCCGGGTATTTCCGCCGGGAAAGCGTAATAAAGCGTACGGGTATTTTACGAAAGCGTAAGCGTAAGCGTAAGTATAAATACCCATTTACCCGGGTATTTCGGGTAAGCGTAAATACGCTTTCACAACTCTGGGTAGCTGTACCAACAGTATTCTGACTCCTTTCCTAACTAGTGGGGGAAAAGCGCCATGGCGTTTTCGGACCTTGGCGCTAAAGTCATGGCGCTTTTTCCACCTCTAGTCCTAACTAGTGATGTAAAAGCGCCATGGCGCTGGCGCCTAGCACTAGCGCCAAAGCAAAAAGCTTTCCTGTGGCGCCATGCCCATGAAAAGCGCCCTGGCGCTTTTGGCGCTTGTCGCTTTTTTTGACCCCACCAGGAACAAAAAGCCTGGCGCTGGCGCTTGGCGCTAGCGCCAAAGCAAAAAGTACAATGGCGCTTCTGACGCTTGGCGCCATTTTGCTCTGGAGCCATTGGCGCTTTTAACATCACTAGTCCTAACTAAACAAGAAACTCGTCAAAATTGACATGTAGAATCAATCGCCCCGTATTTTTCAAGTTTCCATCAAACAAAATAATATGCTAAATATAAACGGGTAGAAAGACGTCGGAGAATAATTGCAGACGAAATTAGTGTTCATGGCCATGGGTTGAAAAACTGAGAATAATATGCGCCGGCCATGAAGAAAAAAGCAGATAAAGTGAATACCTATTTCTTGTGTAATTTAGTTTCGTTTCAAACATTTTCATCGGCCCTGCACACACTAATTGAGAGCGACACAAAATATCAACTGATTGCATTATTGTAAACTCGGCGGACATGAACTCTACAGTGTTATTGGACTCAATTCCTAATACTCATGTCTCACATTCAAGTTTGGATGGATGATTTTAACTCTGTTCCTGGTCGATATTACTTTTGTGCGACCATGTGACGTGAGCAGGGTTGGCAAAATCTTAGAAAAAAATAAAAATAAAAATAAAATGGAAAATTTGAGAATAAAATAAAATAAAATGGAAAATTTCAAAATAAAAATAAAAATTGTATAAAAATTCTAATTTTTGTAAAATTTTTGTAAAATTGTATACAAATTCATATTTTTGTAAAAATTGTATAAAAATTCATAATTTTTGTAAAAATTTTCTTTTCTTGCTTATGGTTCAACATGTTTATCCATGGAGCTGGATCAGTCCCAAGCCCTGTAAAGTGTCAAATGTCATATGAAATGTCATGCAAAGCATCAATTGTCATGACAAATGTTAAGTAAAGTGTCAATTGTCATGACAAATAACAATTAAAGTGGCAACTGTCAAGCAAATTGTATTCAAACCTTTTTTGTATCCATATCTTGTTGTTGGTTTTGTATCCAAATCTTATGTCAACATTTGACATTTGAGATGTCAATTGACTCTTTACTTTACATTCATCGTGACAATTGACACTTTGCATTACATTTTACAAATGTCCCTGCACACTCCAGTACTCCTACTGAAAATGCAAACCATTATACTCCAGTTACTTTACACCTTGCACATGTGGTTCTCCCTGGAAGCTTGCCAACGGTATATAACACACGCCACATTCAGAAAACGTTGAAAAAAATTCACTTTTGTCATAACATTATATGTTGTTGTATTTACAACAATGAGTTTTTCTACATTTTTACAAAAGTTGAATGCTTAAATAATCATTGGCACACTTCCAACATGGTACATAAATCAGTGCAAGTGTAGAGTATCAAGTCTGTCGAGTATACTATCAATAATTGTTGCAATGCAACATGCTATTGCATGCAACTACCTACTACATGTAAGTTCTGCAAAGTAATGGGAAGATTTGTCACCCGGTTTTCATGTTTAGGTCTAATTATAAAGTTTTTTCTGGCCTTGCATGCAAGATTCTGATTTTTTGTAAAATTTCTGTACATTTTTGTAAATTTTTTGTAAAATTGTCCATTTTATCATTTTATTATGATTTTGGAATAAAATAAAATAAAATGAAACAAGAATAAAATAGAAATAAAATACATTTTTATACAATTTGTATACAAATGATTTTTATAAAACCAACCCTGGACATGAGAACAAAACGTTTTTGCATTTTCGGCTGAATGACAAAGTTTTAAATCGAACCAGGATGTTAGATACATACGCGTCACAGCAGAGTTGTGTCAAATACCGGTATTTTTGGAAAGCGTAAGCGTAAGCGTAAATACACTTTCCCATTTTTGAGTATGGATACTGTAAGCGTAAGGTTTTTTTAAAATACCTAGGAAAGCGTAAGCGTAAATTTCTTTGAGAAAGTGTTCTTGCGTCAGAAAAACCCTTGCTTTCACTATTAGATGAATTTATACACCATTGTCATTCATATTTTCACATTAAATTAGTACACAGTTGCATACTTATTATACATCAAGTTTCTGTATGCATTCACAATCGAGTAAATATGCATACCAGGTGAATATATACTCACATACAGTGGCAGCAAAGGTAATGCATCCCAGATTCTGTCTGTTTTTGTTCAGTGAACTGTATCAAAATAAAGCTCTCAGCGACAGTTTTAGCAATCCATTTTCAGCCCCAAAGTTCCTTATCTGAAGCTACGATATTGCTAAGCAAGACAAGTTTAACGAGACATTTGTATTTCAACAGAATTGTGTACATTTGCTGCTGTTTTTAGTGTGATACTGCACACACGCAGTCAGTTTTTTAGTACGCGTTTTCGTTCATTTCATTTTTTGTTGTTTTACACTTTTTTGAAGCATGAAACTGGACCGTGTGAGACGTTTTTTACGCTTTTAGTACCCGGGTAATTCGGCTGGGAAAGCGTAAAAAAGCGTGTGGGTATTTTACGAAAGCGTAAGCGTAAACGTAAGTATAAATACCCATTTACCCGGGTATTTCGGGTAAGCGTAAATACGCTTTCGCAACTCTGCTCTCCAGTGCATGCAATTATGCAGTCGGCGTTCCATTCACTGTCATAATATCGTATCGCAGCGGTTGACCTTGGAAACTGGTATTTATTATTTCTATTTGTCCGATTTTTGTAATCAATCTCTCGTTGTAACTATTTTATTTGATTGAATACTCTCACGAGCTGTATAAAAAAGGTACACTTTTGCGTTTGAAAACACTTTGAGAAATTCAGTTTGAAAGTCAACCAATCAGCTCCGCTATTCAGGTTTGTGCCCGTTGACTTTTTTGGCTCTGTCCACACTAGTTTTCAACCGAAATTTTTTTAAACTTTTAAGTGAGTTGTGAACGCATTCGAGTTTCCTAGAATGATATATACTAAATCGACTTTACACCTTGCACTTTTTACACAATTTGAAACCCTCCCCTATAAATTATTGTAAACCAGCAGTTCAAGTGTCTAATAAGAAAGTTGTAAAAAGTGATTTTTTTGTAACCCACTTGGGGGGAGGGGTTCATGTGGTGGGCGGTTTTAGGTCAGATAAGATATTTTTAGAGGATATTTCATGCTTATTTCACATTGTCAACCACATTTGTGTTAAAACAACACATTTTTTGAAATCCAATCGGATGCTGGACTTGTGTGGGACAGTAACATTTTAATAAATTTTTAAACATTGCACCCCACACTGTGGTGAGTTCCCAAAATCCACCTGGCCAGTGTATAGTAGGGGAGGGGTGTTGGCAACACATCGCCAAAATTTTAGATTTATACCCCTCCCACAGCTGGAGGTACGGCACCGGCAGTGTAAGAAATCAGTGGGGGCCGGACCTGTGTGGGACACTAAAAAAGCTGCAAATTTTTTTTGCACTCGGCGACCCACCCTGTAGGGAGTCGCCGCGACCCCTTCAATTCATTCGAAGTGGAGGGGGGTTGCGCCAATATTTGCCCCAAGTTTCAGCTTCTGGCGCGTCCTAGAACTGTAGATAGGACGTCAGAAGTAAAATAAAAAATTGGGGGCCGGACTTGATCGGGCAGGTGTTATAAATGTTCCCTTACACCCTTATATTTATTTATCAATATTTATTCAGTCATTCTCAAAATTGATCAACTGGCTTGTCTATTTTCACTGAATCATAAGAATTTTATAATCATGGTTGGCGCTTTTTTGGCGCTATTTTAAATGCTACGTAAACGTATTCGTAAACGTAAACTCAGTACTCGAGTATAGGTACATACTTTTTGAGTAAACGTAAATACGTTTTAACAACTATGCACCTAGTTTCCGCTGTTCGCAGGTCCCTCGAGAAGCTCGCAAGCCTCGACAAACAGAAAAAGTACCTAAAAATGGAACCATTCAACTTGGCCATGCCGAACAAAAGGGCTTATGAATGTAGTATGGAAGATCCCGCGGATCAGGACAAACCCGAATGCAATAGCTGATAGTGATTCTGTTTAAATCATGATTGATTTGCGATTGAAAAGCGACGATAAAAATATAATGTAGAATAGGTTTTTGGGTTTGCAAAAGTCCTGCTTTTAGGGCATTTCCGATGATTTTCTTTTGGATTTTTTGGCTTATAGAACGCTGTGATTAATAAAACAATAATAATGTGTATTTATGATTTTCTCAAGACACACTTTCACAATTGAATAACGGGTTCAAACGGGAAGCATCCCCCGATCCAGAATCTTCCAGATACGAAATCGGCGATTTTGACGAGTTCATTCGATCAAAACTCCCAAAAAATAGCTCCATTATTTAGCTAGAAAACTGGCAGGTAACGGGAAAGTTGACCATGACATATTTTAGTGAATTATCACAGTGAAGTGAATTTCCACCATGACATATTTTAGTATCAGGGGTCCCGGTAGGGAGAACCGCGCCTATTTTCGCGGTTGTACTGTTTTCTTTTATTCCCGTTTTTGGTTCTGTCGGCTCTTTATGGACTCGGTTAAGAGCGGAAATGTCCAAAACTCATAAATACATTTAACAGTGGCCAGACACACACAAACTAGTTAAGATTTCAGTTTACTGGAATGAATAATTTTTGATCGCCAACAGAGGTCAATCCTGACGAACTCAAATGCATTCCAAATTGATTTATCAGTTTTAAAAATTTCGGCCGTCAACTAGTGTTGGCCATTAAATAAACAGTGACGAGATGAACCATTCCACATGGATTACACTACAGATTTTATTGAAAACATCACCAGAGTAATTACTTTGTATTCGGATTACAGCAGCAATACAACTTCTATGCATTTTTGTGACTTTGAAAAATATAGACTATTCGAGCGAGCGTAGCCATTTCGAAATTGTAAAGAACTTGAGTTGAATAAATTGAGAGTTTTCTTGCGACAGATACTGCTAACTACCTAAATACTTGCTTCTGGCATAAACATAAACAATTATACATACAAAAAATACCTTAGCCGTGAAAGTGATCTCGATTTCTAAAAATAGAAGACCTTGTTTTTGGAATCATTTGTCAAATTATAACGAAAATGTCCCTAAAGTAACAGTAGTCACAGAAAGCTATTCTTCGCTGCTTAGTTTTTAGGTAGCATAAAACATTGACGTTGATTTTATGAAGAAAAATCATTGATAAAGAAAAATGTAGCTACTAGAATCCGCGTTTCCGCATAAGTTTGAAATATGGACACCAAATGACAGGTTTCACAAAGGTTTGTTGTCTTCATTAGTGATCTAAAAGCACAACGGCACTGGCGTTGGCGCATGGCGCCATTTCTCCCTAAGGCTTGGTAGTGGGGTTCAGAAAAGCCCCATGGCGCTTCTAAGCGCTCTGTTCGACGGCGCCATTTTGCCCTGGCACCTTTTGTATCACTAGTGTTTATCGCGCGAGGGCAAAAAACCACGTACACGACATATGATACATAAATTTACGCATATTTACGCATAATTGTTGAAAAGTTGCTCAAAACTAAAAAGAAAAAAATATGCCTGACAACTAAAACGGTACAAAAAATATATGATCCGCCTAATGCTGACATTTATTCCCTGGTCAAATGCCTACATAAATACATATTTATTGTGCCTACATTTCACTCAGTGCCCTAAACAATCAACATGAAAAAAGCTTCCAAAAATGCCTAAACACCCCCATCCCTCCCCAAAAATCACACCCTCCAAAAACCCTAATAGTAGGTTTCCTTGTACACCCAGCCTCCAGGATTCCTCCTAAGTAGGGCCCTCCTGCCCTCATCATAGAAGAAAATGAGCAGGGAAAAGGGCAGCGCAGGGAACCACCAGCCAAAACGGAGGGCGTACATGCGCAGGCCCTTGTCCAATCCGGGGCAATAGGCCATGAACCAGGCGAGGGTCGTTTCGAATACCAGACCGAAATTGAGAGTCCAGTTGCTGCGAGTGGGGCGGGTGCCAATTTGAGGTTTTGGATTGAAATTTAGAGCGAGCTATATTTATGCGGGAAAGTAATCGGGGCATACCCAGACCCTGTGAAGTGTCAAATGTCAATGAAAACGAAGAAAGATACACTTTATTACTGAACTTTGCATGACAATTGACACTTTTGTTTACATTTGTCATGACAAATGACACTTACAGCGTCTAGCATTGTGCGTCTCTCTGGAAATGCAAGGTGCATACGATAAAAGTTCCACGCGTCTTTCATCAAAACATATACAATTGTGAAAGAATTGCGTGCTAGGTATGCCTAATGTAAAAGATAGGACGCACAATCACAGGCCTCATTGTGCCCAATTCGTGTGTGTTTTTGCACACAATGCAGTCACTATTTATTAGTACAAATGCCCTTTACAAACACGATCCACAATCTTGACAAACAGGGTTAGTAGATGGCAAAGTTGCTTCCCAAGAATGCAATTGCACATGTATAGGGGGTTGACTTGAGTTTTTAGGGGCTGAGTTTACAATTCAGGGTTGAGTTGATGGGTGTTTATAAATTAGGGTTGAGTTGACAGAAGTTTAAAAATAAGGGGCTGTTGACACCAGTTCACAAATTAGAGGCCGAGTTTATGGGAGTTGAGTTGATGGGTGTTTGCCAAATTAGGGGCTGAGTTTATGGGAGTTAACAATAACATTACCATAATCCTTAAGTGAGGCCCCCGGGGCTAAAAAATATAAATTGTGATATAATGCATTTGTGGGTTACTGATTACAATGATTTGAAATATGCACTCCATTCTGACAGTACATTACAATAACCCTGAAATTGAACCCAAAATGGGGCCAAAACTTTCAAATTGTGAAATGATGCATTGTGGGTTTCTAATTGCACTGATTTGATATATAATGCACTCCATTTTGACACTACATTACCATAACCCTGAAAATGAACCACTGGGGCCAAAAACTTTCAATTTGTGAAATGATGCAATTTTGGGTTTCTGATTGCACCAAGGACGTACGCAGGGGGGGGGGCGGGGGGGGCGGCCGCCCCCCCCGTTCCCGGGCCGGACAGAAAAATATACCAGAAATGGCACTTGTCTGAGGCGAATTTGTGGGCACTTTGAAAATTTTTTTGCGCGCAAGCGCGCAAATCGCCTCCCCATTCTTTAATATGTATTTTCAGGTGTCAAATTCCATTACTCAACCGTCCAACAGTGCCGAAAGTGGTCCTAGTACCATATATATAGGTATAAATAGATACCTATATAGTTAACGTTGGCGCCAACGCCAACGCCAATACTGCCATGGCGCTGGCGCCTACAAATGGCGCCAGCGCCATGGCTTTATTCCTTTACTCTAGGGCCAAATTTTAGGGGGGGGGGGGCGCCGCCCCCCCCGTTCGCCGGGCTCCGTATACAATCCGCCCCCCCCGCTCAAAAATCCTGCGTACGTCCCTGGATTGCACTGATTTCAAATTTAGGTTTCTGATTGCACTGATTTGATATATGCACTCCATTGACACTACATTACCATAACCCGTTAATGAACCCATGGGGCCAAATACTTTCAATTTGAGAAATGATGCATTTTTGGGTTTCTGATTGCACTCATTTGAAATATGCACTTCATTTTGACACTACATTACCATAACCCTGAAAATGAACCACTGGGGCCAAAAACTTTCAATTTGTGAAATGATGCATTTTTGGGTTTCTGATTGCACTGATTTCAAATTTGGGTTTCTGATTGCACTGATTTGATACATGCACTCCATTTTGACACTACATTACCATAACCCTCAAAATGGACCCATGGGGTTAAATACTTTCAATTTGAGAAATGATGCATTTTCGGGTTTCTGATTGCACTCATTTGAAATATGCACTTCATTTTGACACTACATAACCATAACCCTAAAATGAACCCCCTGGGCCAAAAACTTTCAAACCATAAAATGATGGATTTGTGGGTTTCTGAGTGTAGCGATTTCAAATATGCCCAGGGCTTAAAAAATTAGAAATTGTGAAATGATTCAATGTGGGTTTCTAATTGCACTGATTTGAAATATGCACTCTGTTTTGACACTACATAACCCTGAAAACTACATAACCATAACCCTGAAAATGAACCTCTGGAGCCAAAAACTTTCAATTTGTGAAATCATTCATTTTTGGGTTTCTGATTGCACTGATTTCAAATTTGGGTCTCTGATTGCACCAATTTGATATATGCACTCCATTTTGACACTACATTACCATAACCCTAAAAATGAACCCATGGGGCCAAATACTTTCAATTTGAGAAATAATGCATTTTCGGGTTTCTGATAGCACTAATTTAAAATATGCACTTCATTTTGACACTACATTACCATAACCCTAAAAATGAACCCCCTGGGCCAAAAACTTTCAAATCATAAAATGATGGATTTGTGGGTTACTGAGTGTAGCGATTTCAAATATGCCCAGGGCTTAAAAAATTAGAAATTGTGAAATGATTCAATGTGGGTTTCTAATTGCACTGATTTGAAATATGCACTCTGTTTTGACACTACATAACCCTGAAAACTACATAACCATAACCCTGAAAATGAAGCTCTGGAGCCAAAAACTTTCAATTTGTGAAATCATTCATTTTTGGGTTTCTGATTGCACTGATTTCAAATTTGGGTCTCTGATTGCACCAATTTGATATATGCACTCCATTTTGACACTACATTACCATAACCCTAAAAATAAACCCATGGGGCCAAATACTTTCAATTTGAGAAATGATGCATTTTCGGGTTTCTGAAAGCACTCATTTGAAATATGCACTTCATTTTGACACTACATTACCATAACCCTAAAAATGAACCCCCTGGGCCAAAAACTTTCAAACCATAAAATGATGGATTTGTGGGTTTCTGAGTGTAGCAATTTCAAATATGCCCAGGGCTTAAAAAATTAGAAATTGTGAAATGATTTGATGTGGGTTTCTAATTGCACTGATTTGAAATATGCAATCCATTTTGACACTACAAAACCCTGAAAACTACATAACCATAACCCTGAAAATGAACCTCTGGAGCCAAAAACTTTCAATTTGTGAAATCATAAATTTTCAGGTTTCTGATTTCACTCATTTGAAATATGCACTTCATTTTCACACTACATTACCATAACCATAAAAATGAACCCCCTAAGCCAAAAACTTTCAAATCATAAAATGATGCATTTGTGGGTTTCTGATTGTAGCGATTTCAAATATGCACTCCATTTTGACACTACATTACTAAAACCCTGAAATTGAACCCCTAGACCCAAAAATTTCTTATTGTGAAATGATGCATTTTGCAGGTTTCTAATTGCACTGATTTGAAATGACTCAATTTCAACTCTACATTACTGTAAGCCTTTAATTGAACCCATGGGGCTAATAAATTAGAAATTGTGAAATGATGCATTTGTGGCTTTTTGATTGCCTTGATTTGAAATATGCACTTCATTTTGACACTACATTACCATAACCCTGAAAATGAACCCCCAGGGCCAAAAATTTTCAAATCATAAAATGATGTGTTTGTGGGTTTCTGATTGTAGCGATTTCAAATATGCACTCCATTTTGACACCACATTACTAAAACCCTGATAATGAACCCCTGGGCACAAAAACTTTCAATTTGTGAAATGATGCATTTGTGGGTTTTTTATTGCACTGATTTGAGATGTGCACTCCATTTCTACTCTACATTACCATAACTTTTTAAGTCTAACCCCTGGGGCTAAAAAATTGAAAATTGTGAATTGATGCATTTGTGGATTGATGATAGTGATTTTTTGAAATATTCATACCATTTTCCAAATTAGGGGCTGAGTTTACAGGAGTTTCCAAACTAGGGGCTGTGTTTACAGGATTTAGAGGGGGTCCCCATGGGGTGCCATTTTTGGGGGGTCTCCAGGGGGTGCCATTTTCTGGAGGTACATATGGGGGTGCCATTTCAAGGGGGTCCACATGGGATGCCATTTTTTGGGTGGTCCCCAGGGGTGCCATTTTTTGGTGGTCCTCAGGGGGGTGCTATATTTTTTTTTGCGGGGGGGGGGGGGGGTCCATATGGGGTGCCATTTTGAGGGGGGGGGTCCCCAGGGGGGTGCCATTTTTGGAGAGTCCCCAGGGGGAGCCAACTTTGGGTGGGTCCCCAGGGGGTGCCATTTTTGTGGGGGTTCCTAGGGGGTGCCATGTTTGGGGGGTCCCCAGGGGGTGCTATTTTTGGGGGGTCCCAAGGGGGTGCCATTTTTAGGGGGTCCCTAAGGGGTGCCATTTTCTGGTGGTCCTCAGGGGGTGCCATATTTGTGGGGCCCTAGGGGGTCCCATTTTTGGGCGGTTCCCAGGGGGTGCCACTTTTGAGGGGTTCCCCAGGGGGTGCCATTTGGAGGGGGGTCCCCATTGGGGTGTCAGTTTTTGCAAGCCTCTGAGAAGTGGGTACCTAAAGCAGGATTCTCTCCAACCTTCAGTTGGGTTTTGTAGAGTCACCAGGGGGAGCCAACTTTGGGTGGGTCCCCAGGGGGTGCCATTTTTGTGGGGGTTCCTAGGGGGTGCCATGTTTGGGGGGTCCCCAGGGGTGCTATTTTGCCATTTGGGGTGCCATTTGGAGGGGGGTCCCCATTGGGGTGTCAGTTTTTGCAAGCCTCTGAGTAGTGGGTACCTATAGCAGGATTCTCTCCAACCTTCAGTTGGGTTTTGTGGTTCTCTACAATTTATACCACAAGGATTTACAAACACAAAAAGAACAGCAAAGCACAAATGTAACCAATTGAAGATTACAACAAAGTTTGACACCTTGCAAAAACCACACTATCATATCACAAAACCTATACCACACAGATTGCACACTGCACACCATCATACCAAATCGCAAACTGTCTACATTTTACTACCGAGTTTCATGCCCAACCATTTTACAGAAGTTTACAAAAATCCATTCCAAAACATTGCATCTTTGGTATTGGTCTTGTTATTGTTGGTAGATTACATACCGCATTTCAAAACACATGCCTAGCATGTGGGCAAACTTAACTAAAGTATCATATTTTCTCCAATGGTATTAATTGTAGAGAACCACAAAACCCGACCGAAGGTCGGAGAGAATCCTGCTAGTTCCGTACAATTGGGGGCTGGGCCCCATGCAGCGTAATTTTCCCTCACTACAACTACACCTAAATTAGAAAACCATGACGGGCCTCAGAAAGTGGTATGGTGTCAGCAAAAAACTTCAGTAGCAGAACTGATCATAATCATCACAGGCCCATCAATGAGCGAAAAGGCTACAAACACGCAAAACGACTGAAACATAACAATTGCGGGTTCACAACTGAGAAAGAGAATAGCTGCCTACAACACACTGAAACCGACCTCATGCCCTGTTGAAGGAGCGAGTTCCTCCTAGTTTTGCAGATGATCAAATCGGCCCATTGCACGACCACGATGGACGCGAAAAACGCAGTGTGGCACGTAAATTCGAGCACTTTGCGATTGGCGTAAGTCTGCGTGAGCGAGTGCAGGTGCGATTTCCAGGAAAGACCATAGATGCTGCAGAACACCAAAGGGCCCACACACTAGTTGACATCGCAAATAAATGTCAACTAAATAAAACAACTTTTTAAGCATCACACTCAACATAAATAATGAAAATTAAGTGTCATAATATTTATTATGCTCTATGGCATAGGAAAACTGAAATCATATAATTGACCAATATTTAGTTGACACTAATTTTGGTGCCAACCAGTGTGTGTCGGCCCGAAGCCAAGATCAAAGCAAAGTTGTACAAAAATGGATCTTGTCCCGATTGGTAAAATTTGCCTCTGCGTTCTGGCTGCCCTTTTGCCGTTCAGACGTCTTATAAAATATTCTACACTTTACGTTACTTTTAAAAGCGGTTGGTACTGGTTCGAGATTGTGATACCGAACCCCGAAATTCTACCCAAAATTTTGACCGCAAACCTTCAAACCAGCCTAACAAGCAGCTACAGGAAACCGATAAATACCCGGTAAAAAAACCCAAAAGGGTTTTAACAACCGAAACCCAAAAATCCTCAATTAACCCCCAAACTCACCCACTGTTGGCCATAGGAATCTTCCAAATCGTTGACAGCCCGGGAGTCCCACTCGGCCCTCAAACCCAACAAACGACTGGGTCTGAACCCATTTTCACCCAAAATGCAGGTGTAGACGAAAAAGCCGGCCGACGCTTGGATCATGCCGATTTGGCCGTATGCCACTGAAATCAACCTGTGGATAGGATTGGATAGATTATAAATACAAGAGTTACATCTTTTACACTGCGCGTGGCACTTCAACAGTTTTTTAAAAATCTGATTTTAATTGAAAAATAATAAAAAATTGATCTACAAAAATCACGTCGACTGAAACATTTTATTTTTCCAACCCTAGTATACACGAGTTGTGCTGCGATCGGAGGTGTGCTTGGTGCTACATGGACTTTTTCGCTTCACAAGTTGCACTGCTTTCGTAAAGTTATATTCTATGTAAGAAAAACTACCGCTTACGCCCACCCAAAACTCGGAGACACTTGTAACCGTTTGTACTAAAATCATAAATATTTTTCATTTCCCCTGTACAACTGTGTCCAAAAAAGACACAAGCCCACCACTTTGGGAACAGATCAACCAAACAAAATACACACCTCTCATTGACCAATTTATCATGCAGGGGGTCCCTAGGTTTCCTTTTCATAATATCAGACTCCGCCTCCTCATAAGCCAACGAAATGGCCGGCCACAAATCGGTACCCAAATCGATGCACAAAATCGTCACGGTGCCCAAGGGCAACGGAATGTCCAACACCAGGAACATGAGAAACGGCGAGATTTCGGGAATGTTCGATGTGAGAGTGTAGGCGATGGACTTTTTCAGATTGTCGAAAATGAGACGGCCTGTGTGTGACATTTTTGTGTTTGAAAGTTATAAATAGTTATAAAGTCATATTTTTCAAAGCTCTTAATGTAGATATTTGATGAAAAGTGCTCAATATCCTAAATTCTTCACTGTATGGAAATTGTATGGCGTACTTGATTCAATGTCGATAAAGCAGATTGATATTGAAATCTTGAAATGGATATCTTAGAAAATAGGCAATAATTCGTACGTAGTTTTTGTTCCCAAATGAACCGTGGAGAGTCATCGAAAAAAACGCAAAACTTAAGCCAATGCACAATGAAAACAGAAAAAAAACAGCCGAAGCGAAACCCACCTTCCTCCACTCCAGTAACGATACTGGCGAAATTATCATCCAACAAAATCATGTCAGCCGCCTGTTTACTGACATCGCTGCCAGCAATGCCCATAGCTACGCCAATGTCCGCCTTTTTCAGCGCAGGAGAATCGTTCACGCCATCGCCCGTTACGGCAACGATCTGGCCCTGGCGCTGGCAACCTGCCAAGATGAAAGAGGTTGCTTGAGTGAAGCTGGGGGAACTTTTTTAGGACACTTTATAAACAAGTGTGATAAACTACTATTGTGGTATAATTTTTGGGAAGAGCAAGCGCGGCCTTCCACGCTTGTCTGAATTTCGTCGGTTTTTGCCAAACCAGTACTGTGTGGCCGAGGGGGTAAAATTCCCCCACTGTTCACTGCGATTGTATTTACACATCGATTTTAAAATACTTTTCAAATTTGCAATGGGATGAATATTAAGTGAGAAATTATTAAGAAAATTTTTGCGCAATATTTGCGACTAAATGCCCCAATCGCTCGCACCTTCCACAATGATCAATTTCTGCTGCGGGCTGGTCCTGGCAAAGACAATTTCCGGATGGATCTGCAGCATTTCGTCCAAATCCTGGTCGGTCATTTCGCGCAATTCCGATCCGTGCACCACGGCGGCGCGCGCGTCGCTGCGAGCAGATTCAATTGAAACTTTTATATAACTTTATAAACTTTCAACCAGGGTTTTTGAAAATATTTCCAGATTTTTGAAAGTGTTTGCATAAGAAGCCTTGCGAACGGGCCACTGTAAATGTTACCCCAGTAGTGTCAAACTACAAAAAAACTCACTATTTGTTCACATTTTCGGTGGTCTTTTGACCCAGGCGCAAAGCGATATCCTCAATAGTTTCTGAGCCTTCGGAAATGATGCCGACAGATTTGGCGATGGCTTTGGCAGTGATCGGATGATCGCCAGTTACCATGATTACTTTGATGCCAGCGGATCTGAGAAGCGGGGCGAGTGTAGATGATGTCAAAGTACCGTATTTGCTCGAATAATTCCCATGGGGAATTATTTTTACGACAGACTTTTTTAGGGGGAACTATTCGAGGGGGAGGGGATTATTCAACGGGAGGAATTATTATGTCGTCAAAATTTTCAAGAATAGTTATATCGAGTCGTTTCAAGAAATATGCTCTATTCACAAAATAACGTGCCATTTCAAATTAGACAAAACAACTTGATCACATGCCTTAAGGGGGGAATTATTCAAGGGGATAATTATTTTTCCTCACTCGTCTAACAGTGTGGAATTATTCGAGGGGGGATTATTCAAGCAAATACGGTATGACTACCACTCCAAAGTCTAAAGCAAAAAAATACACTAAAAATACCCTACAAACAGACCTGCACTTGGCAACGGCGTCGGGCACGGCAGCCCTGGGCGGGTCGATCATGGAAATGAGTCCCACATATCGGAGGCCCTCCAGTGGGAAGTTGGGATCGTCGGAATCGAACGGGTACCCGGGTGGGTATTCCGAGTGTGGCAGCTGAAAAAAGTGAGGTATAATTGAAAAAATACAATTGTGTCGGTTAAACAGAATATTTTTACAAATGGCACGACATCTACCTAACCTACAACCTATTCCACTCTGGGGCCAGTCTGAGACAAATAAATGATGAATCGATTTGGAAGCGTGTTTGGATTTGTAGTTACTATTTGTCAACCGGAAATGGATCGAATATGAAAACCGTCAATTGAAAGTGAAAACACAGATACATATTCGCAACGGAAAATTTTTCTTAAAAAACGATTTCAGATACTTTCTACAAATTCCTTTTCCAACAGTTGCATTTTCTGCGTTTTCTCTCAGCTGCAATTTCCAGAATCAAATAAATCAAAGCATCAAAATCTACCGCGCACCTTGAAATCGCAAAATCCCAGCACGCGCTCGCCCAGCCCTCCCAGCTCCAAATAAGACCTGTTAAAATCAGCTTTCAATTCTTTCGTGAGCGGATGCTCTTTGCCATTCATCAAAATCGTGGTGCACCGGTCCAACATTTTTTCCGGCGCCCCCTTCATCACGAGCAAATAATCTTCATCTTTGGGATCGTCCGTCTCGTGGATAGACACCTGAAAATGGGAGATTTTGAAGATCACTGGATTCAAAAAAATTACTTTTTGAAAAAAAATGAAATGAAAAAAAGATTTGAAAAAATGATCTACAGTGATTTGGTGAAGAGGTAGCAAAAATCCGAAAATAAGCAGAGAAATTTCCTACAGCTACTTTTCTTGCTAACATGGGTAAATAAGCCGTCATATGCTGCTGTAGTACCGTATATCCTCGAATAAGACCCCCCTCGAATAACTCCCCCCTCAAAAACTCTGACGAAAAAATAACTCCCTCCCTTGAATAACTCCCCACTCTGGGCGGAAAACATGCTACATATTTTACAAAAATGATCGATGAAAATACAAAATAATGTTGACGTATGGCAGCGACAGTAGATACATAGCGTGTACACAGTGTATACACAGCTTTTTGTTGTTGTTAGCTGGATTACATGAGTTGACAGAATGCACTCATACAATGAATTTAGTCCAAGTTTTCTGAGGAAAAAATAACTCCCTCCCTTGAATAACTCCTCCCCCTTTGAATACCCCCCCCTCAAAAACTTTGACAAAAAAATAACTCCCCTGGGGTCTTATTCGAGGATATACGGTATATAAAATTCAGGTAATGTGCTTCCATGTACCTCCACAGTGTGTAACATCACTCCCAAAGTAACAACCTCCTTTTATAACCTTGTTTGATCACTATTCCATGCCAAACTTCACCAAACTAATGCTATCCCATGGCTCCACAGCCATTATATGGTCATATATAACATTACAGAGTATTGCAACTAGTCTGATATACCTATATATGTTGACAACAAAGCCATATCCGGGAGCTTTAAAAAAACCGTTTAAAAAAACCCCGTATAAAATTAAAAAAACGTGTTTTTTAAAAACATGGAGTTGAAAAAAACGTTTTTTATCCAACCCTAGTCCCAGCAACATGCACAAAGACTGATGCATGTGCAATGTTTTGTGACAAGTTTGTGACAACTGGTGACTAAGCGCCACATGTCGGGTGTCGAGTGGGACATGTATCAAAGCGTATCTACCGTGTAACGAAATTACATTGTCAAATTTACCCGTGTAGCGTCAAGTCAACACGCAAAACACCGACCTGGTATTTGTTGGTGGAATTGAACGGCACTTCTGCGATTTTCTTGTTCTTATTCCTGTAGGCGGTCACATTTCCCAGCTGCAATTCGACGCACTTCAAAAGAGCCGATTCAGAAGCGTCGCCGGTGCATTCGCGCTTCAGAACTGGCACATCGCCTGCGAAATTTTTGGAACTTTTTGAGGGAGTGATTTCATTTTGGCGACTGGAAATGATGTTTTTTTTACTATTATCGCGCACCCAAGAAAAAACACATTCTAAAGCACATTAGAGAGAATTTAGAGAATAAAAACGCACATTTTGGCGCCTAAACAACCGTACAAAAGCCCCGCTGTTAGACAACCAGGTTTATGACTTTACTGTGCTTTGTCGATAGTTCTTATTTAAAACACCTTCAGACTGTTTTTAAAATCACAAATGCAACATAAAAGCCTCCACACAAGTAAGTTTATTAATGTTTTAAAATGTGTTTTTTTTTGCATTTTCATCAAATGACATGCAAAAGTAAAAAATGTCAATTGATATTCTAAAAATGTCAACTTCAAATGTCAAATGTCAAAAAATCACAACCGCAGCCCCTAGCACAAAAAGTAACAAAGACCTACCTTGACCGGGTTTGAATTCGGCCCTGTTGCACAGCGCGGCGATCCTAGCGAGTGCCAGGAAAGTCTCATTTTCCTTCAATTTCTCGCCCACGCCGGACTGGTCCTCGGAGGTGTCCGCCTCGTGGATTTGGTTGTCGAACCACATGTGCGCCACGGTCATCCGGTTCTGGGTGAGACAAAATGGAAAGTGAGAATTGATAAAATTAATTTTTGATTGATAACATTTATTTATTAAAATTTATTGATAACATATTTACAACAAAAAAGAAACAACAAGTTACGATCAGAGCGTCTTTGAAAGCGATGTAAAACCAATACTCTTCTACAACAATCGCAATTATTTATTTAACTAAAAAAAACTTTTATAATGAATTTCTGCTAATTATTTTTATTCGCCAAAAACAAAACAAAAAAACAAAGAGAAAATTGCACACCTGTGTCAAAGTGCCTGTTTTGTCCGAACAGATGGTACTGGTACTTCCCAACGTCTCAACACCCTCCAAATTCTTCACCAAACAATTTTTGCTGGCCATTCGTTTCGCAGTCAATGTCAGACACACGGTGACCGTAGCCAATAAACCTGCAAATGGTTTTTTTGATAAATTTTGTTGGCGACACAATTATGATGCTATTTTTGGACACAAATGGACCCAACGTGGAATTCTATGTCATTAAAAATATTATGTCGTATAATCAAATTATTTGGATTCAGTTTTGAGACATCAATTTATTTTTTACAGGCATTCATTTATATTCAAGGATATCCGTAGCACTTGAAGCGCTGGCACATTGCCAAATGACGTGCAAATCCATAGTGCGTACAGATCGAGCAGATGTAAAAAGGTGGGTGTCCGCGAAGCGAACATAGCGCTCACCTTCGGGCACATTAGCCACGATGATACCGATGAGAAAGACGACCGCCGCCAGCCAGCCGTAGCCCAGGATCAGAGAAATGGTGAAGAACGTCACGCCCAGGAACACCGCCACGCCTGCGGGATGAGAGGGTTAAATGCTTTAGAGAAATATAAGTAGAGATAGTAGCCAAGTAGAAATAGTATTTATACTGGACGTACAGTAATGAATAATGTTACGGGAAAAATTGCCCAAATTCAGTCAAAGTGGGAGCAACGTGACGTGATGAGAATTTTTTGACGTGTTTTGTTTTTTTGCAGATGGGATGTGGTAGATTTCATTGTCATCAGTAGACTATACGGTAAAAATTTGCCTCCGGGATAGATAGCTGGGCGATTTGAGAGCCCCGGATGAAAGGGACCTAAGTTTCCAGATTAAAAGGCAGTTAAACCCACATTTTGATAAGTTCATAACAAAATCCTACTCAACATTCAGGACAAAACATTCGATAGAATCCCACGCCTTGACACTTTCACACAGTTTCCACATTTTCCAAAAAGAATTTAAAAAACATTTATAAATAAAAGCGCGACATTCAACCAGCTCACCAGTGATGATATGGATGAAATGGGCGATTTCCTTAGCAATTGGCGTGTCGCCAGTGTCCAGTCCGGAAGCCAAATGCGCGATGCGTCCCATGATCGTCCGGTCGCCGGTGAACACCACTAGGCCGCGCGCAGACCCTTCCACCTGTGATGCGAAAAAGGTTTGAGAATAAAGTACCCTAAACCCTTGAATAAGAACCCCATGTTGGCCGGGTTAGCAAAAAATAACTCCCTCTTGTATTTAATAACTCCCCCTTGCCTTGAATAACTCCCCTTGCGATGGGTGGAAAACATGCTGCAAAAATTTAAAGAGACGGTCGATCTAATCACATAGACCGGAAAAGCTACCGTACCATAAACAAAGTCAAATTTTTCCGGTAGCATCAGATGAAAAAATTATTGCACTCCTTGAATACCCCCCCCCCCCCCCGATAAACCCTGACGAAAAAACTCCCCTGTGATCTTATTCGAGTATTTGCGGTAATTATCGCCCCAAAAATCTGAGATGACTTTAAAAAAAGCAAACAAACGGCATTGGTGGAGAAGAAAGCCAAATTCTTGGTCTCGAGTGGATCGTCACTGGTTTTGTCGGGCGAGCGACTCTGCGGCTCGGATTCTCCAGTCAGCGAAGAGTTGTCCACTTTGAATCCGTGAGACGACACGATGCGGATGTCCGCCGGGATTCTGCATGATGCATGTATTTAGGTTGCGCGAAAGTTTACATAGTGGTGGATAAAGATGAAAGTTTTTTTTCCCTTTTTGAAAAAGAACCAATTTTCAAATAAAATCTTTTCTTAAATGATTCTCAATATATCCATGGGTCAAGATAGACAACTGAGGACACTTAAAAAAACAAACACAAAAAGCGCTTTTAATTTTAAAAAGCCGGGCTGTTGAAAAAAAACGATTTTTCCCCATCCCTATCTTCAACCCACTCATCGGAAACTCTAAACCACTGACAACAAAAAAAACCGACCGGTCGCCGCCCTTGATCTCAACGATATCACCCACGACCAAATCTTCAACCCGGGTGGTTCTTTTTTCGTTATCACGCACAACCAGCGCGAATTGGGGCACCATGTCTTTGAAAGATTCCATAATCCGGGAAGATTTCGCCTCTTGGAAATACTGGAACACGCCGGTGATGATGACCACGGACGCGAGCACGATGCCCAGGTACAACTGCGCACGTTTTTGGGGGACAATTGCCATGGAATATAACTGGGGCCCACTTTTGGGGTATTTAGGACGATTCAGAGTTGTCCAAATTACTGACCTTTCTTCAGAGTAAATATATATATACCGTATTTCCTCGAAATACCCCCGGGGGTGATTGTTTCAGAGTGAGAATTTTGAGGGGGGGGTTAAACGAGGTGGGGTTAGGGTTGGCCGATGTTTTTTTTTAAACGTTTTTTTTATAAAAAAAACGTTTTTTTTTAAAAAAAAACATGACGTCCGAAATGTTTTTTTTTAAAAAAAAACATCGGCCGAAATTTTTAGTACTAAGCACTAGGTATTTTGCAAAATTTTTGCGCGCAAGCGCGCAATTTCACACACAAATTGACATTGGTGGTTGTTTTCATTGGTTTTGTTGCATTTTTAGTATCAAAACATCCATTTCTATGTGCTACCATGGGTGAATAAGCCGACATATGTTGCTGTAATATATAATATTGAGGTAATGTGCTTCCATGTACCTCCACAGTGTGTAACTTCACTCCCAAAGTAACAACCTCCTTTTATAACCTTGTTTGATCACCATTCCGTGCCAAACTTTACCTGAAGTCATGAACATTCGACTGTAAGGCGATATACGAACGATATGTCGACGAAAAATGGATATTTTTGACACAAATCACCACTTATAATGCTATCCCATGGCTCCACAGCCATTATATGGTAATATTTAACATCACAGAGTATTGCCAGTGTCTGATATACCTATATATGTTGACACTAGGTCATATCTGGGAGCTTTTAAAAAAAAACGTTTTTTTTTAAAAAAAACAACGTTTTTTTAATAAAAAAAACGTTTTTTTTTAAAAAAAAACATCGAGTTAAAAAAAAACGTTTTTTTTCCAACCCTAGGTGGGGTATTTCGAGGGTGGGGCTTATTATTTCGCCAGAAATTTTTTGACCTCCCCAGTACTAATTTGTTGCTTGCAACGAACGCAAACGTAGAAAAATGCGACAATAAGCACCATGTATAAGAGTTTATAGACTTAATCAAGTGTGTAGATGGTACGAAACCCGTTCCAACGTAACACGGTCATTGCTTTAAACATATATTCTGCATTGCTAGCGTCACAAACCGCAGCTTTAGTCATGTATGTTCCCTTTACATACAATAAGGGGGGTATTTCGAGGGGGTGGGTAATTATTTCATAGTGGCCATTTGAGGGGGGGGGGGGTTTCGAGGGGGGGGGATATCGAGGGAACACGGTAAAATACTTTTTTACTCACACGTGAGTACAGAAAACGTAAAAATATTTTACCCATACTCATGAGTACATGCGGGTAAAAAACCTCTTTCAGAAAAATGTAAAAACGAGTACTTTTTTTGGAAAATGTAGATTTCGTCATAGAATATGTGAGAGCGATTTTTACATTGGAAGACATTACAGATGTCGTTGTTAGTGATTATTTATTATTTTATAGCAAAATGATAAGGTTTCTTCAGGGTTTCTTTTTTAGCAACAAAATATTGCAATTTCTGAAATACATTTTCTGTACCCGTGTGCTTTTCAAACCTACAGGTGAGTGCAGGTACTTTTATCATAAGTATTTGCAAATGTATTTACCCAGTACACGAGTATATGTATTTTTCGAGTAAATGTAAATACATTTTAACAACTGCGTTACAGGGTCTGGGAGAGTCCCTAGACCAGTGACGTAAAAGGGCCATGGCGCCAGCGCCAACGCAAACAGCGCCATGGCGCTTTTTCCATCACTACCACAAACTCACGTTGTCCTTGGTGGGGTTCTCAACCGAAACCGCGTCCACAGTGTACGCGATAAAGCACAGAAACGCGCCAATCCACAGCAGCAGAGCGAAACCGCCGAACAGATTCTTGCAGAATTTCACCCATTCGGGTATCTTTTTGGGCGGAGTCAATTGGTTGGGGCCGTCTCGCTCGTAGCGCCGCCTAGCTTCGTCGGTGGTCAGGCCCTGCGATGGATTGGAAAAGGTGGAACGGTAGACGGAAATGACTATGGTGGGTCGATGCAAACGTACGCGGGATTTTTGAGATTGGGGGGGGGGGGCAGGGGTCTCCAGGATTTTGGCCCTCGCGGGGGCTGGATAGATAGCAAATCGCTCCTCCGGAGGGATAGATAGCTGGAAAAATTTTCTGGGGGGGGCTTGGGGGGGGCTGGCGGGGGCACAATATATAGGCTTTTTCAAGTTTAAGAAGGCAGAAAGGGGAAAAAATCGCTAATAATCAGTTAAAAGTAGCCAAAAGTAGGTATAAAATGGCTAAAAATAGGTATATAACCATGTATATAGCCGGAAAGCACGATTTTGAAGGTGAAAAACTATAAAAAGGTGCAAACATTAGTGATTTTGAGCAAAAATTGGGGCAAAATTTCTCAAAAACCACTCCAGATAGATAGATAGCTGAGCGATTTGGGGGGGGGGGTCTTTTGGGGTAGTAGCCAAAAATTTTGCCTCGGAATAGATAGATAGCTGAGCGGCCTCCGGGATAGATAGATAGCTGGCCGATTTGGGGGGGGGCAGCCCCCCCCCCCCAGCCCCCCCCCCAGGAGACCCCTGGGGGGGGGGGTTGTATACACCCCCCTTAAATTGGATTCCTTTAATAGTGAATAAAGTTGTGGCGCAGGCGCCATTTGCAGCCGCCGCGCCATGGCGGGATTGGTGTTGACGTCGACATCTACTGTATATATACCTATATACAGTTATTTATAGGCAAATAACTGTACTGGGCACCTCGTTGACTGGATTTTTGAAAAAAGATACATTGTGCGGTGGAGAAATGCGCGCTTGCGAGTAAAATGTTTGCAACGTGCATCCAAAATAGGTCTATAAAAAAGCCATTCCTGGCATCCTTTATGTTTGGTCCAGAAGGGCAGATTCAAATCAAAAAATCTAAACTTTCACGCAATCTGACAACGACACAGCAACTAATTTTGTCTCCAATAAAACAGGCACTCACTTTTTCCGGATCGGTCTCTTTCCTGGCAATCAATTCTTGTAAAGGGATTATATGGTCATCCATGTCGACCTCCTTTTTCAGATCGGCCATCTCCCCCGCCTTTTTCTGCTTTTTCGTCATTTTCGACATGACTGCCTCTGTGATGGATAGCGGGAAAAGTTTAAACTTGTAGTTTGAAGTGGTGAAAAGTGATAACTTACACGTTATAAACTCATTTTAGATGAATTCACACACTGCGATAACACACCTCCGATAATTTTTGAAAAAATACCCGGCTAAATGCTTAAAAAATCTCGGACGCCGTTTAAAAAAAGGATTTTGATATTTTTCGAAAAATGTTTTCAAACAAAGCGGTTGGAAAGCCCCAGTCGACCATCCCTAGTCGAAATTATAGTACCAGGCGCCGGTCCTAGAAAACCCAATTCAGTTTTTACCCCCAACCAGGGGTTTTGTAGATTTGGTCCCCCGCGGGGGTTCATATAGATAGCAAATCACTCCTCCGGAGGGATAGATAGCTGAAAAAAAATTTGGGGGGAGGGGCTGGGGGGGGGGGGGTTCGCGGGGTTTCAATATATAGGCATAGAAGTAGGGTTCAAACGGGATCCCGATCCCGGATCCCGTGAAATTCCGGGATTTAGCAGTCCCGATCCCGAAACTTTTCAAATCCCGATCCCGAGAAACTCCAAAGTCCGGGATCCCGATCCCGGAAAAATTAGTGGAAATTATCAAAAGTGAAAAAACGACGTTTTTGCATGCAAAACTGTAAACGCAAACCCCCAGCGTTCATTTTATGCCACGTTTCTGGCATCCAACAGTGTTTTTAGACCTTTATGAACAACTGTGGATGCCAAAACATTGGCCAAAATCTCTATCCCAAGACCCCAATCCCGATCCCGAAAAAATGCCAATCCCGATCCCGAAAAGTCAATCCCGTTTGAACCCTACATAGAAGGGAGAAAAAGGAGAAAAATCGCTAAAAGTAGGTGAAAATGGCTAAAAAATGGGTATATAAGGGCTAGGGTGTCAAATTTCCGTTTTCCGTTTTCCGTTTCCGCAGGCAAATTTTTTCCGTTTTCCGTTCCGTTTTCCGGCTGCTGAAATTTTTTTCCGTTTTCCGTTCCGTTTTCCGGCCAATTTTTTTCCGTTTCTGCTTTTCCGGCTCATTTTCCGTTTTCCGGCTAAATTTTCAGTTTTTCCGCCTTTTTTCCGTTTTCTACCTCAATTTCCAGTTTTTCCGCTTTTTTTCATTTTCCGCCTCAATTTTCCATGTTTCCGCCTCATTTTATCTTTTTCTGGCTCAACTTTCTGTTTTCTGTATAAGCCAAACTGGTAAACATTCATGCAGATCATGTCAATCATGTAAAAAATTCTGTTTCCAGCAAATTTCTGCTAATTTTTTCCACTTCCAGCAAAATTTCCGCAAATTTTATCCATTTTCCGGCAAAATTTCAGCAAATTTTTTCCATTTCCGCGCAAATTTCATTTTTCCGTTTCCGTTTTTCCGGCCCCTTTTTCCGTTTTCCGGCCGCTGAAAATTTTTTTTCCGTTTCCGTTTCCGTTTTCCGCCAAGTGCAAATTTTTTCCGTTTTCCGTTCCGTTTTCCGGCCGCTGAAAATTTCTTTCCGTTTCCGTTTTCCGTGAAAAAATTTATTTGACACCCTAATAAGGGCATATAGTACTAAAAATAGCTGAAAATAAGCAGTTAGACACATGAACTAGTGATTTTGGAGGTGAAAATGTATATAAAGGTATGAAAAATAGCGATTTTGAGCGAAAATCAGGGTAAAGTTTCTCAAAAATCGCTCGAGATAGGTAGATAGCTGGCCGATTTGGGGGCGGGGATTTGGGGGATAGTAGCCAAAAATTTGCCTCCGGGATAGATGTATAGCTGAGCGGGCCTCCGGGATAGATAGATAGCTGGCGGATTTGGCGGGGGGGGGGTAACCCCCCTACTAAACCCCTGCCCCCAACGTACATCAAGTGGCTGTCTAGATGGATTAAAAGCTTTGATTCGGGACTCAACTATTCAAAGTGCCAGTCCCAGGCACAATAAGACGGCATGTAAAAAACATTTTAGAGGTCTTTTACAAGACACATGAAATCTTACAGGATATTTAACATTTCACGGGGTCTTTTTGTACAGGGCTGGGACTGCCCCTAAGTCACTTTTTAAATACTCAACATTTTCAAAGTGAAATTCCGCGATTTTCCCGCAACCACAAACCTGAAAACTTCCGTTTTTCTTTTGGTTTCTTCGATGCGGGTTGATTTGTCTTCGGCAAATCCTTCACTTTATCTTCCTTTTCAGGAATCGGTCCGGAATTTTGCTTGTCCGCTCCCTCGTCTTTCGGTGGGGCCGCCTTGGCGGGCGATTTTTCTTGTATTGTCGCCGGATAACTAGGGGGTGGCGGCTTAGGCGGCGCCTGATTCGACTGGGTTATGGTAGCAACCCGATAAGACTCGGTTCGGGCCGCCTGCAAATGAAAGTAGCGGCTGTTTTTTGTCGGGTCATGATGAAGCTATGAGGATGATGATCCTATGAAGCTAAGCTGAAAGTACCTTTTTTAACAACACTTTTTGAAAAATATCGCTGTTTAAAAAAAAACTAGTCATAACGTGTATAAAGCCTAAATAGCCTGCCATTACGGGTCGTCTAAATTATGTTCAACATTTTGTCCAAACGTTGAAAACAGGGACGTATCCAGGATTTTTGAGCGGGGGGGGGCTGCTTGTTTACGGAGCCCGGCGAGCGGGGGGGGCTCAGCCCCCCCCCCCTAAAATTTTGCCCATATAATGACGAAATAGCGCCATGGCGCTGGCGCCATTCGTAGGCGCCACGCCATGGCGTCATTGGCGCTGGCGCCAGTGCCTGAAACCACTGTATATGTATGTAAATATACGTACATATACGCCGACGGGCACATTTTTGACAGAAATTTTAGGTATTTGTGCCTAAGGGGACCGATCCACTGATAAATATACATTTGCGGGGGTGAATGCGCGCTTGCGCGCAAAATTTTTGCACAAAACGTGAGAAATGTATAGGAGAAGTCGCATTTCCCGCGATTTTTTTGGTCTCACCCCGGGAACGGGGGGGGCTGCAGCCCCCCCGCCCCCCCCCCTGGATACGTCCTTGGTTGAAAACGCTTAGAAAAACACAAAAACATTAGTTTCAGAAAAACGAGTAGTGCAAATTTCTGCACTTAAATGCCGCCCCAAATGTAGGTAATGTTTGTGTGCAAACAAACACTGAGAAAGCAAAAGCGTAGAATGCAATACTGCACTAAGTAAGTACCTAATCCTAAACACAAGTAGAAATTTTATTGCTCATTTTACTTTGTGTAAATAATACCCGAGAGACGCTAGCCATAAAGAGGGAACATAGGTAAGTAAAATCAGATAACTACGTAGTTACTATCTCCCCAGTGAAAAGATCTCCAATCAATACTTATGCACATCAAGGCACAGAGCAGACTTTACAACACTGTTAAAGTGAGCATACCTAGTCATGTACATAATGTATTGATGTACATATTTATGTATTTTCAATGCAAAGACTGCGTCCGCGCAAGGAAATTTCTTGTTGATGAAACGTGTCTTCTTATCTCCACATGCCCACCCACGTACACGCATAGTATTTTGCACATGAATAGACATTGCCTTGAAAATTGATTGCCAACTCAATGTGCCTGCGCACATTAGTTTTCAACCGAAATTTCGAAAACTCATAAAGTACCTTTGAACACGTTTTGAGTTTCCTAGAATGAGTTGCCCGTCAATAACAGTTGACGGGGATTAAAAGTGAATCATTCTAGAAAACTCAAATGCGTTCAAAGCTGATTCACGAGTTCCTAAAATTCCGGTTGAAAACTACCGTGCACAGGGTCAATTTTGCACCCCTCCATACACATTTGTAGCCCGTGTGAAAACAGTCTCAAGCCAATGCATTAAGCAGTGATAAATGTCCACTTATCTATTCATTGAACTAGGGAATGTAAACACAGACAGAGTGCTCCATGCAAGACAGAGTTTTGTGTGCATGTCTCAATACCATAACAGCTATATGCTAGGTTACCGATTCAACTAAACACCTTCCCGATCAAGTCCGGCCGCCTATTTTTTTTTGCACTTCGCAGGCCATATCTCCGGTTGAGGGAGGGGTGGAAAACTAAAACTTGGGTGGTATTTAGGCGCAACCCCCCACTACCCCGCATGAATAAATGGGGCAGCGGCGACTCACTATAGAGGGGGTCGCCATATACGTGAAGAAAATTTGCAGCGTTTTCACTGTCCCGCACAGGTCCGGCCCCCAATTGATTTCTTACACTGCGGGTCCCGTATCTCCTGCTGTGGGAGGGGTATAGATCTAAAATTTTTGGGGATGTGTCGCCAACACCCCTCCCCTACTATACACTGGCCAGGCAGTTTTTGGCAACTCACCACAGTGTGGGGTGCAAAGTTTAAAACTTATTAAAATGTTACTGTCCCACACAAGTCCAGCATCCAATTGAATTTCGAAAAATGGACACTTTTGTGTTGTTTTAACACTAATGTGGTTGACAATGTGAAATAAGCATGAAATATCCTCTAAAAAATATCTTATCCGACCTAAAACGGGCCACCACATGAACCCCTTCCCCCAAGTGGGTGACAAAAAAATCACTTTTTACAACTTTTTTATTAGACACTTGAAGAGCTGGTTTACAATAATTCATAGGGGAGGTTTAAAAGTCTCAAGTTGTGTAAAAAATCTTACCTCAAAAATGCCTTCATAAGAAAATTTGCTGGGGGTGAATTTCAAATTGTAAAAATGACATCATTGCACGAACAAAAATAGGCAAAATTCACAATTTTAAATTTACCCCCAGCAAATTTTCTTATGAAGGCATTTTTGAGGTAAGGTTTTTTACACAATTTGAAACCTTTAACCCTCCTCTATAAATCATTGTAAACCAGCAGTTCAAGTGTCTGATGAAAAAGTTGTCAAAAGTGATTTTTTTGTCACCCACTTGGGGGGAGGGGTTCATGTGGTGGGCAGTTTTAGGTCGGATAAGATATTTTTTTAGAGGATATTTCATGCTTTTTTCACATTGTCAACCACATTAGTGTTAAAACAACACAAAAGTGTCCATTTTTTGAAATTCAATTGGATGATGTACTTGTGTGGGACAGTAACATTTTAAAAAATTGTAAACTTTGCACCCCACAGTTAGGGTTCAAACGGGATTGACTTTTCGGGATCGGGATCGGGATTGGGGTTTCGGGATCGGGATCGGGATTGGTTTTTTGAGATTTCGGGATCGGGATCAGGATTGGCCGGGATTGGGGTCACAGGATCGGGATCAGGATTGGGATACACATTTTTCCGGGATCGGGATTGGGTTCTAGCGATAGAGATTTTGGCCATTTTTCTGGCATTCACAGTTGTTCATAAAGGTCTCAAAACACTGTTGGATGCCAGAAAAGTGGCATAAAATTGACGCTGGGGGTTTGCATCAACTTTTTTGCATGCAAAAACGTCATTATTTCACTTTTTATAATTTACACTAATTTTTCCGGGATCGGGATCCCGGACTTGGGAGTTTCTCGGGATCGGGATTTGAAAACTTTTGGGATCGGGATTGGTATTTTTGAGATTTCGGGATCGGGATTGGGGTTTCGGGATCGGGACTGGTAAATCCCGGAATTTCACGGGATCCGGGATCGGGATCGGGATCCCGTTTGAACCCTACCCACAGTGTGGTGTATAGTAGGGGAGGGGTGTTGGCGACACATCCCCAAAATTTTAGATTTATACCCCTCCCACAGGTGGAGGTACGGCACCCGCAGTGAAAGAAATGAGTGGGGGCCGGACCTGTGTGGGACACTAAAAAAGCTGCAAATTTTTTTTGCACTCGGCGACCCACCCTGTAGGGGGTCGCCGCGACCCCTTCAATTCATGCGAAGTAGAGGGGGGTTGCGCCAATATCTACCCCAAGTTTCAGCTTCTGGCGCGTCCTAGAACAGGAGATAGGACGTCAGAAGTAAAATAAAAAATGGGGGGCCGGACTTGATCGGGAAGGTGTTTACATGTTTATTATGTTTCCCATTCTTTTCATGGGGATACTTCAGATTTGAATTAAATTGAATATGGATGAAAAGAGCCTGTGTACTGTATAGGCTGCTGAAGCACGCGTTCAAACCTACCGTATTACATCTGAATGAAAAAAAACTAAAGTTATTTTCTCTACGCATAGGGGTGAATTCATTGCTCACTATGGGTGAATTCAGGGACGTATCCAGGATTTTTGAGCGGGGGGCTGCTTGTTTACGGAGGCCGGCGAGGGGGGTGGGGGGCTCAGCCCCCCCCCCTAAAATTTTAGGTACATAGTGGCGGAATGACGCCATGGCGCTGGCGCCATTAGTAGGCGCCACGCCATGGCGCCATTGGCGTTGGCGTCAGCGCCATGGAACGCTGTATATGTATGTAAATATGCATACAAAACAGCAAAAAGCACAACATTCAGTGTATTTATAATAATTTGCGGTCACATGGAGCAAATCTGATGGTAATACCTTATGTCTGGTGAAGAATGCGCGCTCGCGCGCAAAATTTTTTACGCTGAAGTTAAAAAAGTCGCATTTTCCGGTCACTTTCTGGTTTCGCCCCGGGAGGGGGGGGGGGGGCTGCAGCCCCCCCCCCGCCCCCCCTGGATACGGCCCTGGGTGAATTCATTGCAAGTTATTTTATGTGACTTACTGATCAAAATACGGTAACATTCTTGCGTGTCTTGTGTAAATGTGTATTTTATCATTTTTATGCCCTTCCTGGTCAAGGATTTGTATTCGGCGGCATCTGGTACCAATAAGCAAGCGTGCAAGGCCCTTAACAAGTCTGGACTTTCTTATCAGCACGCACAAAATACTCAAGCATACTGGCATTGAAAGCACATGATTGCAAAATGTGTTCTATAAAAAAATATCGTGAAGTTGATTCCATACCTCATAGAATTTAATATCCGTTGAATCCATCAGAGTGATCCGCAAATAAATGCAAATTTTGACCCAGAAAGTTTTGGGCGCTAGAATAAATTAGCTTTTACTCAGCTCACAATCACCAGATAGAAATAACTCGAATATTAAAACCGAATACCATAAAGGCGCACCGCGCAATGATAATTTGGGTTATGCATTCGAACGTTTTTAGTTGAATGAAAAAAAAGAAGCTATCACACGGATTTTGAACGTTCGAACGATTTCAGTACCGATCTACTCTTTGTTCTGGTTCATACGTTCATACTTTACCAAAAATCGTTCGAACGCATGAACGAAATTCTCAGTGTGCCGAGCGGCGCGCCATATTCTAAAAACTGACACTATTCCGCTCTCCTTGGCACTATGCCAAGCCAGCAACGTCAGGCCGCACCAACGGAACCAGGCTAATTTTCAAAGAAACGTTTGACTAACCATATCATCCATGATGAAACGCCCTGTAGTCCCGGGGATAGCCTCGCGTAGACAATTTTAATGATTTAGATGGACAATAGCTGCGCTAATTTCAAGCGCACCTGCGAATAGGGTTGAAAAAATCAAAACTGTTCGAACGCATTTTTCATTCTTAACAAAATGGATTTTTTTAATAATTAAAATCAGATAAAGTCTTATTTTATAGCGAAATGCTGTTTGAATCATGCAGGAGACTTGTTTCTTAGTGGCATCTAATAATGATTGAAATCAGTGCAATTGAACTCGCTATTCACTATTTACTTTACCACAGATGCTGTGAAACATCACTCAAAAGCAATCGAATTTTGCAAAACAGAGGTACCTAAAATATGAATTTAATGCAGAAAATTGATCTAGAAGAAGGTCTAGAAGAATTCTAAAAAATATAAATTTTATAAAAAATAGTTGAAAAAAGTCAAGTGCCATCCATACCTTCGAGTACGAGTTTAAGAAATCAATTAGGTTACAAATAGATTTAAGATTGCAGGGTGATTAAAGCTTTACTTAAACGAGAGTGACAGATCTTAACTTGAGTCTGGAAGTGTTTTTAAATGCTATCAAATTCCCAGAACTACCGGAAAACGGAAAAGCTCCCTTTTTATAAATTCGCGCAAAACCCTTGCCAAAATGAATCAAAAAAAATGAGACTCCGTAATCCGACAGAAAGGAAGCAATTCGTTAGTATTATATAACGAACTCAGATAACCACCCGCTATTCTGTCCATGAACTAATCAACTTTCAATTAAAAACCCTATGAATTTTATTACGAATGAAAGATCTAAATATCTGGACCGGAAAAAAATGGGAAAACGTAAAAGTACCAAAAGCCACAAAACCGATCGCCTAGAGATGCATACATACATAAATACATGTAAATAGCCAACAATTCCAACCCAGTCCATTCGCAGGCATACATACGCGAGCAATAGAGCCAGGGAAGCCATTCAAAGTACAGACCTGACCAAAAAAAAGAGTACACACAACAGGCGACCATTCTCAAGTAGTGTCCCATTTATTTGGACACAGCCTATACATTTGCAAGCTGTTTGGAAGGTTTGTGCCTGAATCGTCACTGGCTGTATTGGCAGTGCCGCAATGGTCACTGTCCAAATCGCAAGAGTGCTGAGCCGCAATCGTGCTCATATGCACATGCATCGAGTGGTCAAAGTCTGAATCGTCAGAACTCGTCACACTCGTCATTAAAGGAGGTGCCGCTGCGCGCGCACACTCGCAGTTATACTACTTAAGTTACCAACGGATTTATGTTGTGCTATGTTTCATTTGATGATTTTATTGATGATTTGGAAATTCATCAAAGTCATGTTTTCAGAATTGAGATTAACATAATTCATCTCATCATCATTTGTAAAATAGAATATTAGAAACTTTTACATAATAATTTCAGCATTTAAATACCTGATAATGCCTGACCCCCCAAAAAAAACAAATTTTCAATTTTTTCAGCTACTTTTTGTTTTTAAGGGTTACTTTTTACAAAGAATGCCGCATGAATAATCTTATTTTTGTGGCAAGGTGGAAATACTTATAGTTAACTTCTAATCTACAAAGGTGCACATGCCACAAGTGACAAAAAACCTTTTGGATAATCCCGGATTAACTTGGGTGGACACACTGAACAATGACCACCCACATACACATGCAATGCACAGGAACTTATTTAGTGACCATTTGCGTAAATGTCAATATGAATTTTGCAGTATGGCTCTGTGTTCAGTCAGGCAAATGATCATTCAGAACATGACTATTCAAAACATGACAATTTGCTGAGTGACGATTCAGGAACACACCGTTTGGAAGGCCGGTTCATATCGATCCAAAAGGGAAGGGGGCACGCGCATGGCCGCAGCGCAGCTGCTTTAGAAACGCGAATAGTGCATACATGGAGTACACAAATTGGGTATACTGTGCAAATGGGCCAAAATGTTGCTAGTTCGATATTTGGCCCGGATTTTAATATCTCCGAGGTGCGAAATGTCAATCCCCGAGATAATGATGGAAATTTACAGCTGCTAAAATCGCGGCTTGAAAAAAAATTCGACGCGGGAAACGTTATCCCAAATTAGTCCCGGCGGGGGTGATAATAAGGTATTCGTATTAATAAATGACGAAATTCAGACCTTTTCACTCGCTTTCATTCCGAATCGAGGAATGTATGAAGCGTTTTTCATTTGACTCGAAATTTCTTCAGTCCGATGCGTGTTTTCAGGGGCTTTATGGCATTGTAAATATGCGCCGCCGCGATGTAATTGTTGTTGTAATTGGCTGGCAAAACTTTTTGGTCAGTGTTTTCATGGCACTGGCGGTCGGTAGTGATGGAAAGGCACCGGCTCTGGTGCCTGGCACCAGCACCGGTTCTGGTGCAGTGCCCTTACAATTTTCGGAGGTGCCCATCCGTGCCGGTGGCATTTTCTTCAGAATAGTGCCAGTGTTGTGCGGTGCCATTTTTACTGGTGCCGTTAGGTGCTAGCACCAGGGGTGAAGTAAAAGGCACCAGGTTTGCACCAAATTTATTTTGGAGAAATTTAGAGGGAAATTGGTTCTCCTCTCCAATCAAATGTGGTCCATGACAAATAAAAACAATCTAAATAATTTTTTCTTCAATTTTTGTTGATTTTGCAAAACTCACCATGAAATAATGTTGGTGCCATTTTAAGAAGGTGCGCCAGGTGCCAAGAATGCCATACGGAAAGGGGGCCAAGCGCCAAAGGCGCCATGGTAATGATGGAAAAAGCACTGGGAAATATGGCACTGCATCACACTGGTACCTCTGCCTGTCCTCAGAAATGGCACCTGGCACCATGGGCACCAGCCAAAAAATGGCACAGGAACCAGCACCAGTGACATTTAAAAAAAATTAACACTGGCAACATGGGGCACCAGCCGGCTGCCAGTGCTAGCACGAAAAAGCACCACATGGGCAGGTGGTTCAGCAGTATTTATCTGGTATTTTCTTAGAGGCCACACCTTCGGAACTGCATATTTCAATGAATTCTTAACCAATTTTGATGGTTGAGCATTTAAAATGATCAGAATTATGCGGCGATCACTTTACTAAGCAATTAGAATGATTATGAATGATAGCTAAAGTATTTTCTACTCACCGGGATCAATAGCTACAGAGAATGTGACTATTTTCTGTCATAAGCAGGTGACAAATTATGAACAACCTGGTGTAAAAATTAATATTTATGATTCAAAATACAACTAAATTTTTTGTTACCTCTTCAGAGGTATATGGCAGCTTTCAAAGTATATTTGATGGGACATTTTTCCAAATTAGACTAAAAACAGTTTGGTATATTGTTGCAGTTTTTAAAATATGAAAAACATGCTGTGGCCAGTGCCTTTCCTGGTGCCTTTTACTTTGGTCCTGGTGCTATCACCTTGGCACCACACCACACCGGCACCGGTGCTCTTCTGAAAAAAATGTTTATGGAGCTCTATTTTAGACATCCTGTTATCCATTGCTGGTGCCCCGGTGCCTTTCCATCACTAGCCATGGCGCGGCGCTCTTTGGCGCCCTCAAACGGCACCAGCGCCATGGCACTATCCCATCGTCACATGTCTTGTAAATGCCATGTTTTTTTCATTTAACTGGGCAGTTGACAAAAAACATGTTACAGAGAGCGAATATGTCGCAGAATTACGATGTCGCAGAATATTGAGACTACCTAAATGAACGACCATTCTCATAAATTGCCACACCATTTCATAAATCGTGATAAAATGTGTGTTATGTATAGGAAAACGTATGGTTAATACTATTGAGTATTTGATGTACAGTCAAAATGTTATAAATACAAACAGATATGCACTAGAACATTTATGGAGCCGTCGTCTCTTATGGAGATGTGCGACATCCCATTGTAAATAAATAAATAAATGTGAATAAGTCGCACAATGTGATGTCACTAGTCTCACTAAGTGGTGACGATAATGTGTTTTACTTTGGTCAAATACCGTATTTCTTCTGATAGAACGGCATACATATAATAGCTCGGCATCTCCAATAGAATGGCAGGTTTTGGCCCTTTTTGCCCTCCACAGTTGTTAAAACGTACGTAAATTTACTCGCAAAATACGCGTACGCGGTAAATACATTCATACTCGACGGACCGCATGCTATGCATTTTTCTGAAGGAAACACTCAATCATGACGTCATCATTAAAATAAATCCAACAAAAAAAAAAACATGACGGGAAAAACAATCCTCTTTAGTACGCAACTCCGCCTTTTTTCTTTTTAAAAATATTTTTCTTTTTGTGAAAGTGCATAAGGTACATAAGTATCCAGCTCGCGCGTTATCAACCGAGGCATAAATAATTTTGGGCGCATACTTTGCAGTCACCCGAGTAAACATATACTTTTTCAAAAAGTAATGTACTTACTTTTACGCGTACATTTGTACATAAGTACCGCGTAAAGAGAAAATGTACTTTTGTTGCTAAAATCACAATTTTCTGTTGCTAAAAAAAGACAGTTTTGAAGAAATCATATTATTTTAAAAAAACTAAATAATCACTAAAAATAACATACTGTATGTCCTCGAAATACCCCCCCCCCTTGAATTAACCCCCCCCCCCTCGAAATACCCCCAGGTGTTTTTGAGCTGGGGAAAAAATACCCCCCCTCAAAATACCCCCGTCTGGAAGAAGGTACATCATGTATACGATATACATGAGTATTTTACATTGTCTATACTTTGTGGTGAGTAAAAATAAAATACTTACATTTACATATACTTTTGAAAAGAGTTCAGTAATTCTAACTTATCTGTTGCACTCACGATTCATACATTTTACACTCACGTTTTCATATTTGGTTTTGTTTGAATTGCTGTTCAGATGTGTGAAAAAGTTTGGTGAAAAAAGTTGACGAAAAAAAGAATGGTGCTCTTCTATTAGAAGAAATACGGTAGTCAGGCATTGTCACAAGCGGTTCTCACATCAAAATATTATGGAATACCGTATCCTATTCATAAAAATTACAAGCTTCTGTATAAGAAACGGCATATCACAGAAACGAAAAGGTATTTCAATAATTTGCACCATCACAATTTGCCAATTGTCCAAATTTCCTGTAACAGTTCAGCGCTATACAAAAAAAAACGACAAGAAACGCAATACCACTGAAAAGTGCGAACCATAGACTCCCTATGCCCAGAGTTCCTTTTTGGCACCTTTAAACCTTTAAGCTCTCTCACCGAGCTAAGAGCAACCGGTGTGCACCGAAATTTCATTTGACCCAATTTAGACATCCATAAGTGAAACTGGTCTACAGGGGCACAGCGCACGCGGAGCGATTGAACATCAAAGTTCAGCCTGGGATTTTTTTGGAAATTTTCCGCCAAATAAAAAGCATGAAAAAGAAAATTATTGGAAGAATTTTTGCACCTTTTCTCAAGTGTGATCAGCACTTTACAATTGTGATTGAAATGAAGAATCTGCTCAATCAAATCCAATAATAATAAATTAGTTTCACAATCATATATACAGTCTGCAACAATCAACCAATCAGCTTTGCACAGAAATGATTTTATTTCAAGTGACCACTGGTCACTCGTATCGGCCCAGTCTAGTCTTTCCACTTTTAAACTGCCATTAATGATGCCAGAGTTTCTTTTGATATTATCATCAAGCATTTTCAATACAGCTTCACTGTGGTCTACAATGGAACGATGGCAATTAAGAGAATGACGGAATTGAGTATGAAAAGTGAATCTCGAAGAAAAAAAGAGTAAAAAATTATTCAGCGGAGCCGGTGCACTCAAATTAGCACGATAGCTTATCGTAAAGCTCCCTGTTATAATGATTGTATTCTGCGCAGGAAATGCGTGAAGAGATTTGATGCGTTCATGAGTGTTTTAAACGGACGTTCTTGCGACGGTGTCTATACCTAGTCACGGAGCAGTGAGTTGAATTTCATACTTTTGGTATACTCGGCGGACCGCATGCTATGCATATTTCTGAAGGAAACACTCCATCATGACGTCATCATCAATAGAATAAAAATAATTCCAGAAAAAAAAGAAAAAAACATGACGGGAAAAACATTCCTCGTTTCTACGTGACTCCGCCTTTTTTGTTATTTTTTTTCTTCTTTTCATGAAAGTGCTACATAAGTATCCAGCTCGCGCGTTACCGACCAAGACATAAATAATTTTGGGCGCATACTTTGCGGTCCGCCGGGCATAAATTTCAAAATTTCAGTAAATGGCATTCACACAGAAAATAAGAATGATGAGTCGTGGTTCAAGTGGGTCACATAAAAATGGTCTCTTTATCAAACAATTTTTCCGATATTCCATGCTCCAACGGGTGGGTAAACCAGCTTAGCTGAACAACACCTTTCAAAATCACCAGTGGCACAAACGCGAGCAGCCAAGTGAGATGCCACCAATGCGGTCAGTCCCAAACCGGCGCCGAGTTCCACCACTGTGCAACCCTGCGAATTGTACTACCGTATATCCTCGAAAAAGACCACAAGGGAGTTATTATTTCGTCAGACGTTTCAGAGGGGGGGGATGTAATTCAAGGGGGTCTTATTCAAGGATATTTCAAGGGTATTTGAAATTGAATGAACCTGTAGAAATTAGAGAATAATTAGCCAGCGTACCTTAAAATCTGAGTAATTTGCCAGCATATACTCGGCAGCTAACACGGCACCAGACCAAAGTTGGCATCCAGCCAAATCAATCGGAGTTCCAGTCAATTCATGCTCTACAATAGATAAGTACTGCTATTTATAAAATGATAGCGAAAGTAAAGAACTTTCGGGTGTAAAATAATAAAACACTGATAATCGTAAATTGACAAATTAATTATTTTCAAGGTATTGCAGCGAGGGTTGGAACATTTAATTGATTATCAAATTCCAATTATCAGAAATTTAATAAAAATATCAAAGCGGATGGCGCTAGCACCAAAACGGAAAGAGCCACGACATTTTTGACGTTTATCCGCGCTGCGTTTGCAAGCTTACCACGGTTCCCGCCAATAGACGCCCCAAAAGACAATAAGCTGATCAAAAAGCAATAGCCTCATGCAACCACGCACCAAGATGCAGCTCAAGTTCATGTCCGCCATGCTGTTGGAGCTGAACGCCACACCTGAGTATACCATCCTGATCATCAGGGTCAGAATCCACATCAAGATCACTGGTGCACGGTAATTCCCCAACAGCCACAACTTTGGGTTGACACTGCGTGCGGCCCGGCAACTCGGTACACGGACAGCGGAATACGCATTTGGATGATCCTGGAAATTTAGGTCGACCAGGTGCCAGTTCCGCAGGTAGAGAAGTAAATTGGCATAAGCGAAGTAAAAATATAAAAATTAAGAGTAATTTCTTATAAAAATAATTACTTTTAATTAATAAATAATAATAATTTCCCTTCTCAATTCTCCTCGCTTTTGCCATTTTACTTATCACTTCTCCATTTGCGGAACTGGCCCCAGTGCAGCGGGTATTTTTGCGCTAATAATGAAAAGTTTAGACCGTTGTGGATTTAGTACAACGCGAATTAATAATTTAATAAATTAAGCACCGGTGATAACGGTCTCCATCAAATGCGCGAGGGTAGGTCACACGGCAGATCCAAAATGAACAAAATTTTACACCACGGTCATTCCAAAGAAACACCAACCAAATGAATGGCTTTATCATACCTGCATCGCAGAAATCAGAGAACACTAGCTGGTTGTCTTCCATATCAAATCAGCCACCAGCTTCACCCCTGAAACGCAATTCGAGCGGTTACGCTTGCCCATCGAGTATCGATAAATCAGACTTGAAATATCCAACAGTTTACGCAATATGGCGGGATGGATACCCGACTAGGTAGGTAGTGTTTCGCATCTCGGAGCGATGTGACAATAACCAAAAAAATTATAAAATATCCCAAACTGAGGAGGGGGTAGGGCGTCCGACAAACAAGTGAGCCGTGAAAAATGACGAAAATTCGACAGTAGCGATGAAAAAGCGGCTGAAAATGGCGCTATTCAAAAGCGGGGGTGCCAGGCGCCAAGGAAAAGCGCCGTGGCTTTATTCAAGACGGGGGTATTTAGAGGGGGGCTATTGTATCCCAAGGTCGCAAAGACCTGGGGGGATTTTGAGGGGGGTTAATTAGTAGTAAATATGGTATTTACTTTCAGTAAAAATACGATCGTAGCCACTCGTTTACTTATTTCATCAACCCCTGAGTACAGAAGACGTGAAATGATTTTTTTGTACTTTTACGTACACTGCGTAAAAGGTAAACGTAGATACCAGTAATTGTACTCAGGGAAAACGTTGAGTGAGTATTTTTCCCGATTTAGCATAATAGTGAGTAGAGCAGAAGCAAAGGTAAGAGTCGTCGCTTTCCCTACCCATCGCAACTTCGATCATTTCCGATGCGATTTTCACAGGCATTTCAATTTGTTTGAATCGTTTTTGCTTGTTATGCACCCCGTAAAATTTTCGGAACTACTTTTCTGTACTCGCGTACTTTCAAAAAGTACATAAATGAGTACCGGTATTTTTTCGATAGGAAACGTAAACGTATTTACAAAGTACTCGAGTATACGTATTTTTAGAGTAAACGTAAAAAATCTTTTAAGTAAAATACGTTTTAACAACAATGATCGACTAAGAGAACACAATTTTTTTTTAAAGAATAGCATCGGTGCGGTGCCGTTTTTGGCCTGTACCCAAGGGTCCAGGTGCCGTTTCCAACGATTGGGAGAGGTGCTGGCGCAGTGTCATACAGGGTGCGGCAATTGAGACGCCCCCTCTTGATTTAGAATAACTTGTCACTGGGTGGTCGGATTAACGTACAATTTTAGGTCAACATTAACAACTAAATAGGAAAGGAGTCCTGAAAACATGAGTCCTGAGTGGCTGCGATAGCTCCAAAGTGATTCATGCAAACCCGTAATTGTCACTTTTCCACCACCTAGCTTTACAACCAATTACGCAAGCGGCCGCCGATTTCCTTATGGGCATGGCGAATTGGTGGCGGGCGTGCAAGCATTTAGGCATGCAACTGCGAAAACAAAATCAGAAAAAAACACCAGAAAAATATCTGATCCCGATCCCGGTCCCGAAAAGTCAACCCCATTTGAACGGTATCACACCGTTGTGGAAAACTGACAATTACGCGTTTGCATGAATAACTTGTGAACGAGTGGAGCTATCGCAGCCATATTTTCAGGGATCCTTTCTTATTTAGTTGTTAATGTTGACCTTAAATTTGACGTTAATCCAACCACCGAGTGACAAATTATTCGAAATCTAGAGGGGACGTCTAAATTGCCGCACCCTGTATTTCCAGGTGCCTTTAACACCATTACCCAAAATCAAGATGACCGAAACAGCCGGGAGGGGATGATCACGCACAGCAATACAAATATGCCGGACAGAAATATTAGGTAAAAATTTTCCAAAAGCAATTTTACGATATTTCACGTTTTTTACATATACTTTTAAAAAGTTTGAAGGCAAACAACGGATCGTCCGCGACTATTCACACATGTTTGAATTCATTTTTACATAGGATGTGACCACACGAAAAAAACGTTGGAACGCAGACGAATGTGCTCCTGGATATGTGCCAAATTAAAAATGTTTGAATGATCATTGAAACAGCATTTAAGAAATCAACATTTCGCAACATATTCAAGGGCCACCCGTCATTGAGTAGCGCAAAAATGGTGACGTGCGGAAAAACATTACACAAAATCACTAACACTTAAGTCGTCACCCTATGCGGTATATAATTTACAAATTAAAATGTGAAGCAGGTTTCAAGCGCTTTAGCCTACAAGAAATGTGGGGAAAAGTACGATGACAAAATATCACGAGAAATAAAATAATTAACGACTTTTTACTTACTAGTATTGTGCCTGCGCACACTAATTTTCACACAAGATTTCGAAAACTCACAAATCAGCTTAGAACGCATTTGAGTTTTCTACAGTGAGGTGGCCGTCAACTACAGTTGACTCAAACACAAAACTCAAACACGTTCAAAGCTCATTCATGAGCTTTCGAAGTTGTGAAAACTAGTGTGCGTAGGGCCATTCGTCATATTTTACACACTGCTCCACATTTTGAGAAGGGCCTATGGCAGACTGAAATAGTACACACAGTTTATATTAATTTACAACAGGAGCCTAAGTTTTTACCTAATTATTTTTAATTTCAATTTCGCAATGAAATAAATTCCAAGCGTACAATTTTAAAATCTCTTTCACTATCAGCTGGAAATACAGCAGGCTGAATTTCTCATTTTTGTTGAACAATACTGATAGCCTGAAATACCGTATATCCTTGAATGAGTAACCGGGGAGTTTTTGTCAAATCATTTGACATCAAACAACGGGCTTACATCGGAATGCACGCAAAAAATGAACGTGGTTTAAACATTTTGTAAGCTCTAAACGGGGTATGGACACAGGTTCATTTTCTGTCCGTTTTAAGCACAATGTTGCCTTTTATCAACTTTAGCCAGCTAAAAAAAATATTTATTTTCACGTCAGACGACCTCTCAGCTGGGTGGGTATTCGAGGGGAACGTAAACATTTCCTCCACGTTTGTTTACGGCCACATTTGCATTAATCAGCTTCGGACGCATCTGAGTTTACCGGATGGGGAGTCAGTTAACCACAGTTAACGGAGAATAATTAATTATGTTCAACTCAAATGGGTGCAAAAACAAGTTTCCGAAATTTCGCCCGTGAAATAGTGTGGCCACATTCAAGAATATACGGAATGTATTTAGTGTTTCATAGGGCCCACACACACTGGTTGACATCGCAAATTTGTGTCAACTGAATGTCAACTATATCACACAGTTTTTAAAGGATCACACTTAACAGAGAAAATTAAGTAACTATGCTCTATCACACTTCAAAGTTGAATTCAGATAATTGACTAAAATTTAGTTGACACGAATTTGGCCGTCAACTAGTGCGTGCGACCCCACACTGTCACCCCTATGTTATTAATGAGCAAACATAGGTCACCCAAAGTATATTTTATCTGAATACCAAAGAAATCTAATCAAAAACGTTCTACACGAGATGATAATTCGCAGAGAGCTAATTCTTACGTATCTGCCATCTTCACTGAGAAAATACAAGAGACAATACGAGAGTATCACAGCAGCGAGTGCCGGCTAAAAAAGGACAAAATGTTGAAAATTGACATCAATTTCTTCAAAGGTAGAAACGACTCATAGGTCACACACGCTTTTAGAACTGGAGAAAAAGTGATCAATACAGAAAATATTCCTAATTTTCAAATATCAAAAATCGTAACCTAATTTTAAAAATCAATCAAAAAATCGGCGTCATGACGCCGTAAATATGATCCATAAACAAAAGAACAACTTTTCTCAGTTCACAGAGTCCGCACAAAGCTCTCTCAGAACGTCGGCGCCAGATAATTGATTTAAGTACAAAATATAGCTGGCGCCCCATTGGCCCCACACACGCTAGTTGACGTCGACACTAAATGTCAACTGGTTCTGATCCCGATTTAAAGCTTGCTGACGAGCCGACGAACGACGTTCAAACGCAAGCTTTGAATTGGGATCGGAAGCAGTTGACATTATGTGGCGATGTCAACTAGCGTGTGTGGGCCCATTTTAACGAAATAATCACATTCAAAAAATAAGAATAAATATTAACAAAAAACCAATAATCCTTTTTGCACTGTCAAAGCGTTGTTTTGAGGAACACGAATTCTGTTCGGGCAACTGATGCGAAATGCGGAGAGTGTGGAAAGTGACATCACAATATGACTCATTGGCGGACCACACTAGTTGACAAGAGTGTCAACTGGTCGGTTGACACACGTGTGTCAACTCAGATTTCGGCTTCACGTGTCGCGGAGCGATCTCCAAATGCACATGCCGCAATGTTGAAAAATTAATATTACGGCAATTGCACGAATGATCGCTCTGCGACACGTGGAGCCGAAATCTGAGTTGACACAAAAACGTTGACACACTTGTGTCAACTAGTGTGAAGTGTTATCACGCTTTTTGTTTTGACAATGGCGCCAAGCGGAATAGCGCTCTGAGTTCACTAGCCCCAAAACTTCCATGTCAGACACAGAATATAGGTAAGCCAGTTTTGTGGATGTTCACTTGCGCAGTTATCGTTATTGAATACAATTACAATGCAAACTTACGCAGCCCAAAATGGTTTCTATTTACAGATCAAGCTATACATAATCACCCCTCAGTATCAGAGAATACAGACACATAACACGCTATGGGTCACAAATATTTTCTATTTCATCTCCATAATGTAATTAAAATATGAAACTCGTATAAACGAGGAAATCGATAAGAATGGTGCGAGTAAAAAAACCGTGAAGCGGAAATCGCACGTGTCAAAGGGCCCACACACACTAGTTGACATCGCGAATAAATGTCAACTGAATGTCAGCTATATAACACGACAAATTTAAAATCTTCAAAAAACAATGAGAATTAAGTGTCACTGTACAAAATCAACTATGCTCTTCCACATAGGAAGATTGAAATCACATAATTTACCTAAATTTAGTCGACACGAATTTTGATGTCAACTGGTGTGTGCGAGCCCAAAGCGCCGATGAGCATGTACGAAGCCACACGCATCAAAAATCTGGGATGAAAATCTATATTTTCAGGCATTTCCGATTTAAGCTCGTGGAACGATAAGCCGCTTCATTCAATGCGGTTGCTGCTCCGAAGCCAAACAGCTTACCTAGCTTGAAAAACGGGACAACATTGACATCGTCAGGGAGTAATTCCAGATATTTATAATGTATCGGCTAACAGAAAGTAGGCGTTTTGACGGTTGGAAATTAAATTTCACCCCTGGCCAGTTCTACCAGCCGGCCTGCATTTTTATAAGTAATGAAGGCGGAATTGAGTCCACACACATTAGCTGACATCAAAAATCGTGTCAACAAAATTCAACTAAATTTTAGTGAATCATGTGATTTCAACTTTTCTATCTGATAGAGCATAGTTCATTTTACATAATGACACTTAATTTTCATCGTTTCTGTTAAGTGCTTTGATTTTTTTGTTATTTAGTTGACATTGAGTTGACACGAATTTACGATGTCAACTAGCGTGTGCGGGGCGCCCGCGCAATTCCAGGGGGTGCGATTTCCGCGACACGCATAAATATGTGGCGCCAAAAAAATTACTACACACGACACCGACGGACAGGTTACAGCATAAGTGACGCGACAAAAAAACACCACAACGGAAATGACGGAAAGAGCAAAATATGTATCTGTGTACAAACGCGGATATACTAGATGTGGTGTGGGCGCGGCCGCGGTGGTATAATCTTCATTGCTGCTGGCGCGTCAGTCGCCGCCGCCGCTTTTTGACCTGCGAAAGTTCCACCCGGTTGAACGTTTTAATGGTTGGGCGTTATGGTTGTCCAATTATGGTAACCCCCCCCCCAATAAGCCCACGTTGCCGCTGACACCCCCCCCCTTGAATCGGCCAGCTATCTAGCCACCTGGAGCGATTATTGCCGAATTTATTTTTGCCCAAAATTGCATGACTTTTAGCTTAGTTTCACCAACTGATGTACAGAGTATCAAGCGACGCACACAACACCGTGTCACAATTCACAAGTATTTGCTGGCGGCCTGCCAAGCAGCCGCTTTTAAACGTGCGCAGTGCTTATTACCCACCCAACTTATCACTTCTCAAGTGCGCCAAAAGTGTCACCCCAATCTCAAACGCACTGTTCACTCTTTCCATCCTCTCTATTCTCCACCTGATCGCCCTTCCCGCCAGCATTCTGCGCCGGCCCGTCCTTGGCACTCTGCCCGGCGGCGTCATTAGGAGCCGCGGACGCGGCGGCCGAATCGACGCCGGTGTCGCCCGCAGCGTTGCTCGCGTCGGGGGCGGAGTTTGCGGCGGCCGCGTGCGCCGGGATCAATTGCGCGTTCACGGAGGGCTGGATCCGCAGTTCTGAGGGAGGAGAGAGGGTGGTGGTGATTTTTAGTTTGTAAATGGCTTTTTGTTTGAATGATATCCAATTTGATGGGTATTTGAGAAAGATTTTACGAGGCGGACCGCAAAGCATGCGCCCAAAATTATTTATTTATGTCTTAGTCGATAACGCGCGAGCGGGATACTATGTAGGCACTTTTAGGGTGGCAGAATTTACCGTACCGTACCGCATTTTTGGAAAATTTACCGTACCGTTTACCGCACTTTTAGAAATTTACCGTACCGTACCGCGTACCGCATTTTCCAAAATTTACTGTACCGTACCGCGTACCACATTCATTTACCGCAGAAAATGCGGTAAATTTGACTCAGATTGACCTTTAAAATTCACCTTAAAATTGACTTTAAGATGTGGTGTTCTGCAAATTTTTTGCGCGCAAGCGCGCAAATTTGACAACATTGTTTGGACTGATTTGAAACCCTTCCATTTCATCATGCAATATTGCTGTAACTCTTCATTTACATTAGTATAATGTGTTTTTAAAATCAAGCCATGTGCTTCAAATTGCACTGTAGTTGTTTTACATCATCCTCAATGTTTTTAGCTTATTTGTTGTAGGTACATGTGTGCACTTATATACTTTTTACCATTTTCACCCACTTAGCAAGTTTTCACCCACTTTTAGCAATTTTTCTCCATTTCTTCCTTCTAAACCTTAAAAAAGCCTATATATTGAGCCACTGCATTGTGGTTAATGTAATTCTATTTATGTTATCACACTGTTATTGTGTTCTAAAGTACATTAACACATTGCATAATTCAATATTCGGTCAATTCATGAAGTAAAAGTTGTCTGTAGTCCGGCATTGGTACATTTCTGACAAGCGAAAATTTACCGTACCGTACCGCGAACCGCACTTTTCAGATTTACCGTACCGTACCGTTTACCGCAAAATTGAAGATTTACCGTACCGTACCGTTTACCGCAAAAAGGAAAATTTACCGTACCGTACGGTTTACCGCAAGGCCGTACCGTCTGCCACCCTAGGCACTTTCACAAAAAGAAAAATATTTTGAAAAGGAAAAGGCGCCAAGCGACGAAAGTTTTTTTTCCTGAAACGTTTTTTTCACAACAACTTTTATTTTATTAACGATGACGTCATGATGGAGTGATTACTTCAGGAAAATGCATAGCGTGCGATCCGTCGAGTATACCCAGTCCCCGTTCACAAATATTAACGGACGCGTCAAAACAACAACGCAACAAAAACGTCTAATCAACTTTTCAGCTGCGCGAGCGCGCCCCAATTCGGGTAACCGGCGGTACACAATCAACAACAAACACACAAACGCGGTTTAGTGTATTTTCATCCAATAAAATGTCGGACATGTTCGCCTTCGGCTCTGTTTTCTCAAAGCACTATTTTGGGAGCCACTTTTGGGCCACCCATTAGGATCGTAAACAAATGCATATGCAATGCAGCGGACAGGGGGCTTCCATTTGTATCTGACATGTGATTACAACAGGGCAGGGGTAGCCCCCCCCCCCCAATGGGTAGCCTTCCCCAAACGCGACAAACATCTCTATCTAAATGTTTATCATAGTTTTCTTTCCCAACCCCTGTTCAGCTATGTATCTATGCGCCCGCCACACACACTAGTTGAAATGACAAATTCGTATCAGCTGAATGTCAACTAACACAAAACACACACAAAAAAGCATCACACTTAACGGAAACAATGAAAATTAAGTGTCACGATGTATTTAAAATTAACTTTGCTCCAACATATAGGTGAGTTGCAACGACATTATTAACCAAAATTTAGTTAACATGAACTTTGATGTCAATTACTGTCTGGGCCGTATCCCGAAGCCAAAGCTTGTATTTCTTATTTACTTGGCTTATTACTTAAAATTTTTTCTTATATTCATTGCCCTCTATGCATCGTAAAAGCCTATATAATAATTTTTGCACCGCAGCCCACCCTCAAAAATATTTATAAAAAATAAAAATATTTTATTTTCCAGCTAATTTATTAAAAACCACCGGATAAGCGGTTTATTATGTATCTGAACCCCAGCGAGGATCAAAATCCTGGCAACTTCTAATGGACGGGTGACAAGACACGATCCCATCCAGTATTGAATACTCACGACTAGGGTGTCAAATTTCAGTTTTCCGTTTCTGTTTTCCGAAGGCAAATTGTTTCCGTTTTCCGTTCCGTTTTCCAGCCGCTGAATTTTTTTTACCGTTTTGCGTTACGTTTCCCGGCCACAAAATCTTTTTTCCGTTTCCGTTTTTCCGGCTCACCTTCCGTTTTCCGGCTAAATTTTCAGTTTCCCGGCTTTTTTCCATTTTCCGGCTCAATTTTCTGTTTTTCCAACCTTTTTCCATTTTCCGGCTCAATTTTCTGTTTTTCCAGCTCATATTCCCTTTTCCAGCACAACTGCCTGTTTTTTGTTGTTACCAAACAGGTAAACATGCATGCAGGTTTTCAATTATGTTAATTTTTTCCATCCTCCATCAAAATTTCAGCACTTTTTTTTACATTTCCAGCAAATTTCAACAATTTTGTTCCGTTTCCGTGCAAATTTCATTTTTCCGTTTCCGGTTTTCCGGCCTTGTTTCCGTTTTCCGGCGGCTGAAATTTTTTTCCGTTTCCGTTTTCCGGCAAGTGCAGAATTTTTTTCCGTTTTCCGGCCGCTTGATTTTTTTCTTCCGTTTCCGTAAAAAAACTTTTTTGACACCCTACTCACGACATCGTTACTTCACGTGGCTCCACGAGGGAACAGTTCGAGTGATACATGCCTACGCCACTGCAAAAGAAAAAAAGTCGCATTAAACGCGCAGCGTCTAATCACAATCTCTCGGGTCAAATGAGCGCACAAACGGGAACTCAAGTGAGACATCCCCCTCCAGCCCCCCGCATTGGCCGCGTGCACATGCACTGCCCCGCGGCGGCGGACACATCTGCCCTAGTGTGGCGCGCACCGGCGCATGTAACGTGGCGTACTTATCTATCTGTGTATGCATGCGTGTACGCATGTTTATGCATGATACTTATGTACTTTCGCCATGTCTATGGGCGACAGATAAGGGATTCGCAAGCGTAGAAATATTTTTGAAAGGAACTTTTATTTAAAAACATTTTACCAGGAAGTGTTGCTAGCATCTGCTATTAAGCCGTACCCCCGCCCCGCTGCCATGCGGCGCGGGAACTATGTATATCATCTCAGTAATCAGTACAAATGCGTACAAAGCACGTGGTGATCACGTGATCCCACGCGGGCAGCCCCACGCCCACAACAGAGTTGGAATAACATGGCATAAAACCACACTAGGAAGCAGAGTCTCAGCGCATCCCAGACTAGTTACCTTGTAACACTCACACAAATACATGATGTCCATCCGGTCTCGGTGACAGAGGAACACGCACACGGTGCATACACATGGACAGAGCGATAACTCCACGCGGCCAAGTCTCCCCAAAGTATCATTCATTCTGACCACCCCTTCACGAATCACATGCAGCGGTGCACGCGCAAAGCAAACGCCACTGTGTGGGTGCGGCCGCGCGGCAATGCATGCATAGCGCGTGTGCACTCTAGCTCGCGGCAGTGGGTCATTGGCTGAGTTAAAGCCGGGCGTATTGTGGAACATGGCGAAGGATCTATTTCGTCAAAAGAAGCCAGTTCTTCCACATGCTGCGTCCGGATATCCGGGCGACATTGGAAGTTACGTGATACGAACTTTACCAGGGGTACCTTGCGTATTTTCGCATGTGTACATAATTAGGGGTGTAAATGACATTTTTAACGATTTTTTTTAAAAGACCGGGTTTTTTCAAAGGTCCCGGATATGGTTATGCATCAACAGGCATTTCAGAGAAGAAGTTGGCCGTATATCGCATGTTTTCGAAGGTTCCTAACTTCAATTGAGCTTGTGCTCGATAGCTAGCTCAGGTCTACACCACAAAACATGAAACGTATTAAAATGTATCACACAAAAACGGCGTGCGGCGGAGAATTGTCTAGAGAAACCATCTGCACACGATTGCAGGGACGTATCCAGGATTTTTGAGCGGGGGGGGCTGTTTGTTTACGGAGGCCGGCGAGGGGGGGGGGCTCAGCCCCCCCCCCTAAAATTTTAGCTAGATAGTGGCGGAATGGCGCTATTGGCGTTGGCGTCAGCGCCATGGAACGCTGTATATGTATGTAAATATACATACAAAACAGCAAAAAGCACAACATTGAGTGTATTTACAACGATTCGCGGCCACATGGAGCAAATCTGATGATGATACCTTAATGTCTGGTGAAGAATGCGCGCTTGCGCGCAAAAATTTTTACGCTGACGTTGAAAAAGTCGAATTTTCCGGTCACTTTCTGGTCTCGCCCCGGGAGGGGGGGGGGCTGCAGCCCCCCCCGCCCCCCCCCTGGATACGGCCCTGCACGATTGGAACCAAATGACATGGGAAAATTCTCGGGCGAACAATAAACCCGGTTTTATTGGCAGCATCCAAAACGCGGAAGTAATCAACCATCAAAAAAAAGTCGTCATCGCGAAGTATTTCCTGGTACGGTGACTTTCCAATCACCGAAATGATGGCACTATAGTGGTGTAAGAAATACATGGCCCTGGTTATCAGCGGCGCTATTTCTAGTTATGTTCTCTGTCAACATCGAAATACACCTTTTAAGGCACTTCAAGAACCCACTTGAACAACGCCGCGCAAACTCAAACACATCACACCAATAACCCCTCACAAACAAAAAACCAACCCCCAAACAACCCCCCCCCCCAACCTTCAGCAGTGAAGTTGAACAGCGGCGGCAGTCCTTTGCCAGTGGGCAAACGCGTGGCGGGCTCCCTCAGTTCTCCGAAAAACGCGTGCGCGCACGCCTGCAGAGGGGTCAACCGCCCACTGGGGGTGTATTCGAGCAGGCGCGACACTAGATCTATCGCCTCGGCTGGGGTCCGTGGACGGAATACCTGAGTTTGGGGAAAGGGGGTAGGTATTACAGGGTGCATTTGGGATGATTGCGTTCTCTAAACAGTTTTGTGGACAGTGAATATTTTACAGATTTGAGGACTGGGGTGCCGATCCCTCAATGGCAATCAAATGATATGCAATTGTCAAAGGTCATGTAAAATGCCTTGGCAGCATTTTACAGGGCATTTTACATAACTTTTGACACTTTGCATGACATTTTACAGGGGATGGGACTGCCCCCAGAACGTAGCCAAAATACTTTGAAAACGGTTTAGTCGACTATGTGTTCCTTTTTCATTTACTGTTCGGTTCTGTTTTTATTTTCTTGCATTTCTGCTTTTCTCACTGCAATTTTGCATTTAATAATTATCCATCTATCCTGACGGACACTAACAGAAAACGTAAATATGTTAAGACCGCATGCAAAAACACACACGAAAACAACCGAAAACCGACCCTGTTCCACGGATGCGCCCTAATTTGCGGAAAGCGAAACTCTGTATAATTCGGATTCATTTGCTGTATCTGCTCCCTGGATGGAGTGCCCAAAACCTTAATAATCTCTACCAATTGATCGACTCCGGATTCTCCGGGAAATATGGGAGAGCCCATGAGAAGTTCGGCCAGTACGCAGCCCGCCGACCAGACATCTGCGCGTTGAGAAACATCAGGGGGGCTATTTAGGGTAATGCTGGCAGCTAACTGTACTGGGCCACTTGATGAAATAATGCGCTTATTTTTGGACATTTTCGTATCAACACGTTGATTCGTTTCGTCAGGGGTAGGGTTCAAACGCGACCACGAATCCCGAAAATTTCCGGGATTTATCGGTCCCGATCCCGAAATCTGAAAACACCGATATCCAAAATTTTCAAATCCCGTTCCCCCCAAAAACACATTCCGTATCCCGATCCCGGAAAATTAAGAGCAAAAAATAATAAAAATTAATGATAAAAAAAAGATTCTGCCTTTTATGCCACTTCCCTGGCAAGAGCGTTTTTAGACCTTTGTGTGTAAAAGTACAAAAACGCGCGGTGTTTCACGTGGGAAAGAGGGCAACGAACCGATGCTGGTGGTGTAGTCGGTGGCGCCGAAAATCAACTCGGGCGCGCGGTAGTACCGCGAACAGATGTACGACACGTTCGGCTCCCCGCGCACCTGTGAATATGTATGGCGTGTTTAACATATCTTTCATTGGTTCCAATGTGTTATCGGTATATTGGCGCAACACGCGCTGGATGTCAACTGTATTTGTGTCTACTAAATTTTACTGAATATTGTTATTTCAACTTCCATATCTGATAAAGCATAGTTAATTTTACATGACGCCACATAATTTCCATTGTTTCTGTAAGTGTGATGCTTTAAAAATGTGTTTTTTTTGGGTTATTTAGTTGACACAAATTTGCTATGTCAACTAGCGTGTGTGGGCCCCATTAGCGGTTTCGTTTGAAATACGCGTGTGTTTTGTGTTTCAAATAAATGCAAGGGCGTACGCAGGGGGGGGGCGGGGGGGGCGGCCGCCCCCCCCGTTCCCGGGCCGGACATAAAAATTTGCCAGGAATCGCACTTTTCTAAAGCGATTTTGTAGGCACTTTCAAAATTTTTTGCGCGCAAGCGCGCAAATCCCCATCCCATTGTTTGATGTGTATTTTCAGGAGCTTAAAAAGCATCATAAAAGTGTCTAACATGGTCTTAGTCCTATATATAGGTCTAAATCGGTACCTATAGAGTATACGTTGGCGCCAGCGCCAACGCCAATACTGCCATGGCGCTGGCGCCTACAAATGGCGCCAGCGCCAAGGCTCCATTCCTTTACAATAGGGCCAAATTTGGGGGGGGGGGCGCCGCCCCCCCCCGTTCGCCGGGCTCCGTAAACAATCCGCCCCCCCCGCTCAAAAATCCTGCGTACGTCCCTGAATAAATGTGTTTACATAGTTTACAAGAATTGCGCGTCCGCCTATGCTCAGTCTACAAGCACATCGGAATTCATAAATAGCTGTGCTTAAAAACAGTGAAAAAGTCTTGCGACACATAAATAGCAAGGCACCATATTAATAATTGGTACATCAATCGTTTGAAAGGTCAGAAACTTTCGTTCTCAGTTGTCGTAATGACCGATTTACCACGGTTTTGGAGTATACAGTATAAACCTTTTCACAGCTTAATTCCGCCTCGTTTCAACTATTTTTTCAATCATTTTCAGCAAGTTTTTTGCAAATTTCTTCATTCACATTTACATAAGCCGTGTAAATTGTCACACTCTAAAACTAGCAAGGTCTAACAACCCACAAACACCCAAAAGAAATCTCACCAAGTGCTTGGCGCTGCCGAAATCGCACAATTTCAACACGGCCGTCTCCGGGTCGAGGAGTAGATTCTGCGGCTTGATGTCCCTGTGGCAGATGCCCAGCGAGTGGATGTAGGCGAGCGCGCGGAACAGCTGGTACATGTACAGCTGCGAAAATACGTGCACGTGTACAGTTATGGAGGCATGTAGTCTCCAAAGGGGGGGTGCCCCGAGCGAGCCCCCCCCCCCACAAACAAAAGTTTTCAGTGTCTATCTCTTCAGAGGAGCGATTTGCTACCTACCCGGCGCCCGGAGGGTCCAAATTTTGGATACCCCTGTACAGCTGCAGATGATAGCAACCGATTACCGGCTCGCCAAAGAATTATGTAAAAAAGGCATGTTCGATTCACTCTTTCACCGCCATTAACAGGAGAAAAAAGCCACGAACCTTGATGAAAAGCATGGGGATTTGCTGCTTCTGTTTGGAATAGCAGCGCGCCACCCGGTACACAGTTTCCGGAATGTACTCCAATATCAAGTTCAGATACAGCTCTTCTTTCTGAAACGAAGAAGGATTTTTTAAATCATACAATATATATTATCCAAAAAGGAAGCCGTTATCCGATGACTTTTTGCATCTTTGGATTTAAGGCCGAAATGCGATGGCCTTATCAACAAAATACAAAACAGAAACTAGAAAAACTGATTTTTGAATGTGTACAAGCGGTTGCCGATATCCGCACATCATACCGAAATCGTATAACGACAACAATCACCGTTTCTTATCTAATTTCAATGTGGAAAACGAATAACAGATAAAATATCATAGCGACAACGCAGCGCATACAGCCCGATTCGAAAAAATTATTTCAAAAACAAACAACAAGAAGTCCCAGTTGAGCGAGAGAAAAAAACACAAACCTTATCTCCACTAGAATAGAAAAAGAACTTCAGCCTGACAATATTCTGATGTTCCAACTTCCGCATAATCTGCAGCTCGCGATTTTTGAACCTCTTATCTTGGAGCACTTTTTTGATGGCCACCAAATCAGATGTATCTGTCAATCTGGCCTGGTAAACCACTCCGAAAGACCCATTGCCGATCACTTTTGTGTCTTGATAGGACACGTCCACCTGGGATTGGGTGTGTCGTTAATAAAGCCAAAATGAGTTCATAATAACTTTGTCTTTGTTGTCTGCTCCACAACATGTGCCATGTTTAATGACAAATGATAAAAGTTAAGTCAATTATCAACAATATAAAGAAAAAAGAATTAGAAAAGTAAAACAGAGGCAAAGTAAAATTTCTATATCCGAACTCATCTTTTCTTTCTTCTTTTTATATTACATTATCTTGTAATTTACCAGTTGTCTTTAACTTCTCGTCTTTAACTGTCTTTAACTTTAACATTGCGCTTATCATTTGTCATTTAACTTTACCCTAGCACCAGAGTACAAATTTTACAAACACACAACGTGTGATGGCGTCAAGTAAGAAACTGGCGGTGAAAAAAGTACTCGCTTTTACATTTTCCTGGGAAAAAAAGTATTTTACACACATGTACCCATGAGTACAGGTAAAAAGTATTTGACACTTTATGTACTCAGAGGTGATGTATAAGCACCAAATCAAAAAGCATTGGCGACATGACCATGAAAAGCGCCATGGCGTTTGCCTGGCGCTGGCGCTAGCGCCAAAGCAAAAAGCACCATAGCGCTTGGCGCTGGGTGTCGGAAAAGCGCCATTGCGCTTGGCGCCAAAGCCCTGGCGCTTTTTGCATCAGTACTCAGGGCGACTGAAAACACGGACCTGTCTGTCGCTGCCATAGCCGGGCGTGGCGACCACCGTGATGGGCCGGTTGTCCTTGCCCGGCAAGAACGGTATCCTGCTCATGCGCGTCAGCTTGCTCGAGTGTCAGCGCGCGCCCCGCCGGCCGCACTGCACACTCACTCCGAGGGGGTCTCCACGCACACGCACGGCACCCCACGAGTTGGAGGCCGCTGCGAGAAGGGGGTGCTTTGCCAGGTGCAATTGCGTTTTATTTCGATCCACCAGCCTACCGGTCTAGGGCACACAGCATTAATACACATCTCGGTGTGGGTCTCCAATCTGGGTCCCCAATGCACTCAGCTGATTTTGCCCATGCTTCTACTCCCTGAACCCCGTGTTGGCTTCCATCCCCTGACCCCCCCCCCAAAAAAACCCCCTTTATCTACATATTTTAGCTATTTTTTCCAGTTTTCACTCAAAATCATCAGTTTTGCACATTTTGCACATTTTCAGAATTCAACCATCAGAATCGCTATTATGGCTAAATAGGTTACTATTTTAACATGCTATTGTCTAATTTTAGCCTATTTAAACTTTTTATACCACCTACACTACACCTTAAAAAACTATTTTATTTAGTCCTCACGCAACCCCCACCCCCTACCCCAAAACAAACAAACATTTTTTCTGCTATGCAGGAGCAATTCGCCTTAAACTGAGCCAATTTCTGATTTTGTGGCTTTTGGGTTAAGAAAGCAAATATTTAGTTGTGACATATTTAGGTAGCTGGAGACCCCATCTATAGGCCAGATCTAGCCACTATCTCGGTACAAAAATCTACAAAAAACTACCTTCAAAGTTCAAATAAAATTCAAACAATATGAAACATTTTTTGCGTCCACACGTGACAAAATTTACAGTTGTTTGCGCGCGCATTTTATCATGTCTGTGAGTTCCACTCCTTCGCACGCTTATCAGTAATACTGATGGATTGTTCTTCGTTCGAAATGTCTGTTGTTTTTTAACGATTCTCTGGGCTTACCAACATGACATCAAACATGGGCAGATAAATATAGGAACCGATTACGCAGTTTACATGCATAACAGGCTCGACCACAGAAAAAGAGAAAATCGATCGAAAAAATTGCTGCGGGGAGGATTAGATAATAACTTATCCCAACCGGAGATCGCCGGCACACACAACCCTTGGCAAAGTGCCAAGAAAGTCAAAGACAGACCCAACAAAAAGCGCACACAAGACACGACCCAAATCGAAACCCACCTGAAACAGAACACGACACTATCTGACTGCCAGTAAACGAATCATTAAAACCACCGGCTAGCAAAATAAAATCCCTCAGTGTCCGCTGGAAATCAAGCCGCAAACGGTTCCCAATTATCCAGTTCAAATAGGGTGATATTTCGCTGCAATTTTCGATCGGCTGGCGCGATAGTTTTCAGGTCATGGCCCGCGAGTGGGGAACACAAACTGCGATCGAATTTGGGGAACGGGGTCGATTTTGAGACGGCAAATCCGACACGAGAAGCAAATAAAATGAGCGAAAATGACATGGATCAAAGACGGGACAAATAAATCTCCTTTAAGCGAGAGGGGGGCGGCAAATTAAGGTAAAAAGCATCGAAAAATATAAAGCCGCGGGCACGCGACGCGACAAAATCGAGGGGGGTACAAGGGCGCCGGCAGAACTCATCACATGCGCACCCAGCTAATTCCGGTTTACCGTATTTTATTGATTCGCTATCGCGTGTTTTATTGGTTTCGCGCAAATTGTAAATGACGCGATGAAAATAATTTCAGCTGAACCTGCGCATCGAAGGGGGAATAAAAGAAGACCACTGGAAGCGACTATTTATTTCAGCGCCAAACCGCAGAGAGCAAATCCACTTTTCGGGTAACTGCTTCAGCATCAAAAAATCGCTTGGAAATGCAAGAATGAAAACAACACATGACATTTGACAAATTTCCACTACATCTGACACTTATTTAAAACATTACAGGGTGCGGGACTGGGCGCCTTATGAATTGCTAGGTGCCGTCGCTGACCGCGGGACCACGACACATCGTTGAAAATTAACCCCCCCCCCTTCAAGCTTTACACAGGTGCAATTAACATCACTTTTATACATGACCACATGGTTGGACACGAAAAAACCGTTTTGAAGTGAAATGTAAAAAGTTAAAAGTGAGAAGTAAAATCCAGAAGTGAGAATGGATCAATAAAATATAAAATTTATACTTATTTAAACTTTTACCAGGGTTTTCGAGAGATTCAACTCTATATTACCGTATATCCTCGAATAAGTCCCCAGGATAGTTATTTTTGCGTCAGCGTTTTTGAGGGGGGAGTTGTTCAAGGAGGGAGTTATTTTTTCCTCAGAAAACTTGCACTTGATTCATTGTATGAATGCATTCTGTCAACTCATGTAATCCAGGTATTTAACAGTTCTACAACAACAAAACAGTGTGTATACAGTGCAAACACATTATGTATCTGCTGTCGCCGCCATACGTTAACATTCTTTTGTATTTTCATCGATCATTTCTGTCAATTTTGTAGCATATTTTTACCCAGAGGGGGGAGTTATTCAAGGGGTAGTTATTATTTCGTCAGAGGTTTGGAGGGGAAGTTATTCGTGGGGGGTCTTATTCGAGCATTCGGTACTTATTATCTGAGATTACATTTGATAATTTTCAAAAATTACTCCTTTTTGGAACACTAGTCAGGATGTCAGAAAAAAGAAGAGCCACTCAAATTGCATGACAAATTTATTCAATAAAATAAACCAGAAATAAATAAAGCTGTTGCACTGGCAAACACAATGCAAAAATCTTTTCAAATATTTACATAAATACACAAAAAAACATTATCACAATCAATGCGAGGTTACATATTTATATATGGTAACCATCAATTAAAAAAAAATCCATGTAAAAGCGAGGATGCTATATTAAGGATCAAAGTTGGTGATCCGATCAACACTTCAAAATTTATTCGGAAAATTTGCACTTTTCAAGCTTCAGTTACACTAGAAGGAAGAATCCCTTAGATTTTCATGTTGAACATTGTGTTTAAAAATAAAAAAATTTTGAACAACAGGTAAACTCGGCGGACATGATGGAAGTCAATGGTCTAAGGTATTTTTGTACGAGTGCCGCTATTAACTTACGATCGGGTCACATGTGAACTTGGCACACGTCCAAGTTCAATGTGTTTCAGATGAATGAGAGGGAAAAACGGAGGTTGTATGTTCACGGAACGAATCGACCGGAAATAATCGCAAATGGCGGTCCACGCACTAGTTGACACATTTTCGATCATTTCTAGTTGCTTAATTTCATTCCACAGTCATAATGAGTGACGCAAATGTAAATTCTGCGTCTTTCACCCTCGTTTGTATAATTCTGGACGCGTGCCAACTTCGCATACGGGTATCTATCACATTCGTACTTTTTCGGAGGAATTCGTGGGCACTGTTTGGGCGAGATTTCAAGCTTTCCGACTCTGTATATTAGTATCCGTGCTTAATCTATTTATTTTTCACATCTGGAAGTTCAATCGGTTTAAAAAAAACTGTGAACCGAACGGAATCCGTCCGTTCGAATCCGAACTCTAGACATATCTTATTCGTACATGAAACAAGGAAAGCTGACTCGTTTCATGTCCGTCGAGTTTACTTGAGTAATTTTTGAGGGGGGGATGGGGCTGCCCCCCTCAAACATTCTATTTTCCCAATGACAGTTGTATTTGCATTCACAACGCGTTTTTTGGCATCACTCACAAGTTTGTTAGTCATCTGGTAAGCGGGGGAATAAAAACCAGCACAAAAAGACAATTAACAAATTAAAATTCAATATTTGGGTCCAGTTCCGGGCTGGAGATTGCCCTGGTAATAAGCGGGTGGCTGCTGCGGTTGCTGCATTCGCATCTGATTGGACCTGTGCCAAATTACAGTTATAAATTTGCAATCGAATTGACATGATTTCGTAGCTAGTTGGATATATACATTGCATTGCTATAGGTGTTAGTAAATTTAGTGAATCATTTTTCTGTGAATTAAGTCATCAAAATATAAACCGCATTGGATACCGGTCACCGTGCAGTAAATATATAAATTCTTTGGCCTATTTTTCCAAAACAAAGAAAATCCATATTATGGTAACGTACACCGCATGTTGTTGTTGGTAGGGGCCGCTGTACTGCATTGGCATGTTGCCAGAGGGGTCGAATTGCATCCGCTGCTGGTGCATACTGAAAACGATGGATATTGTAAATAAACCAACATCGACAAAATAAAACGTCATGACAACGACAGCGATTTATCCGCGCTGAAAAGTTGAAGAACGACTGCGAATGCTGTTTCTATTCCGCTCCAATATCTACTACTTTCGCTCCGATATTGTTATGGACACTAAACTCATATTCGAACTAGCAGCCAGCTAAAATGGTGTAAATACAAAATCAATCAAATCGAAACCAACCCATATTGCATGGCTGGTTGCGCTTGCTGCTGGCCGGCGCCGGACGCTGGGATGGCGCCTTGTTGAGCGTCCATCATGTGCTGCTGCTGCGACATTGGCGGCCCCTGCTCCTAAATGTGCAGTGGTCAGTGTATTGGGCGTAGGCCCAGTAGTCATCTAAACTAGGGATGGCCAAGGGTTTTTTCAAAGGTTTTTTTTAAATAAAAAACGTTTTATTTTCGATAAAAAACCGACCATCGAAACCGTTTTTTTGGCCTGGCCTTGGCCAAAATTTGGCCAAAATTTTTAGTACTAAGCACTAGGTATTTTGCAATTTTTTTGTGAAGGTTTTCATTGGTTTTCAGGCATTTTTAGTGTAAAAGCTTCCATTTGTTTGTGCTATATCTCATAATAAGCCACGATGTGCTAGTGTAGTAAACTGGTGGAAAATATAAATGAGAAAATCACTTAATTGTATTTTACAAATCCCATATGCAAGCTGTTAGGCTCTCATCTTGTGTGAGGGTGCCCCCAAGTATTTGGTATATATACCCTAGCGGGCACACCCCTCAGGCGACCCTTGGTGCAGAAAATTTTGTTTTTCACATTTTTTCTGGAAAATATAAATGAGAATTCCATACAAATTTTTGTTCCAGATGAAATTTAAATTTTTAATAAAAATTTTTCAGCGCATGTTAGACTAAAAAGTTTTTTTAACATTGGTAGATAAAAAGTATGTACAACTTTTCTACCCCCTCAGAACCCCCAGAATCCCCACACAATGATGACGTTGTTGATCAAACTGAAAATTTTTTTTGGAGAAAAACATAGGTTTTAGAAAGTGGACAATCCACTATCACAAGCTATTCATGGAGCACATGGGGGCCAGAAATGGCTTGTTCGGTGTCAGGGGCAACATATGGCTGCTCCTGGGCCCCATTTTTGCGCTCAAGTATTTTTTATAGCAAATGATAAAAATGGCCCTGTGTAAAGAGGGCACTTGCTTGACAGCGCGTCCGACGCCTGCAATGTCGCAACACAAATCGCAAAAAAATTGTGCTCATTCAATGTGGGCACTAATTATGTGTAAAAAATCTATGGGGGCCAATGGGCAATGTGCCAATTATCTAGTTTGAATGGGCCAGACAAACAACAGGTCATGTCCAGAAAGTTGAAAATCATGGTTTTTCAATTACAATCACAATTTGGATTATCACAAAGTTCAAAATGATTGTTGAGATGGCTTCATAGTACATGTCTGCATATTGGGGGCCATTTTTATGTGGGGGTAGTGGAATGGGGGTCAAAGTGTACCCACAAATGACCAGCTTTTGGCAAGCCACAAGGAATTTTTATTTTTTGAAAAAGCACCAACACAAGTGTATTCATCACTTGTGTTGTCAGCAAATCAAAAAATGGTAGCAGCAAAACAGGGGGGTGCCATGGGGTGCCACTTGGCATATATGTAGACAAATGTTGTGGGCACCCCCACAACAAATGGCAGCCATATTGGGCTGCATGTATCCCTGTGAGATTGTTGTGAAAAATGAGGTACCTGTTTTCTCATTTATATGTGCCACCAGTTTATATAACATACAGCCAATGTGCCCCTACACACATGTGCAGTGTGAAACACCACTGCCAATGTGTTAACCTGCTCTTATATCCTTATTGAGGCACTTTTCCATACCAACTTCATGTGAAGTCACGAATGTTCGACAAAAGGCGATATCCATAATAAGTCGACATAAAACAGATATTTTTGACAGAAATCATCACTTAAAATGCTATCCAATGACACTACAGCCATTCTATGGCTATATATAACATCACAAAGTACTGTCACCTGTCTGATTTACCTGTATATGTTGACTCAAGACCATATCTGGGAGCTTTTGAAGAAAAAAAAACGGTTTTATTTTTAAATAAAACCCTGTTTTTAAAAAAAACCTGCCGTTGAAAAAAACCTTTTTCGGCCATCCCTAATCTACACCCATTGCTCATCTAGACATGCTGCTCATCTGTGCCCCGAATTTGTGGGCGAAGAAGAGCAGCGGACAGAGATTAGCACATGTAGATGAGCAGTGGGTGGGGAATTAGTGGCAGTGGGTTTAGATGACATGGGCATATGTTATGTTCCCAGGGTTTAGATGACCAATGAGCAATAGATGTAATGGGTTTAGATGACCAATGAGCAATAGATGTAATGGGTTTAGATGACCAACGACACAGGTTCTATACAAATATATCACATGCCATGCTCATCTATCTAAACACCTTCCCGGTCACATCCGGCACCCATTTTTTGATTTTACTTCTTACATATTATCCCCAGTTCTAGAACGGCCCAGAGGCTGAAACTTGGGGGAGATATTGGCGCAACCCCCTCTACTTCGCATGAATTTGGGGGGTCGCGGCGACCCATCTCAGGGTGGGTCGCCCTAAGTGCAAAATTTTTTTAGGCTTTTTTTTTGTGTCCCACAGCAGGTGCCGGTCCCGCAAGTGGACAAGTTAAGAGTTAAAAGTTAAGAGTTGAGTAAACGGCAAATGGCAAATGGCGAGTTAAAAGTAAAGTTAAAGTTTAAGAGAAAAGTTAAAATTTAAGAGTTGAGTTAAATGTTAAGAGTTGAGTTAAAGGTTAAAAGTTGAGTTAAGAGTTAAGAGTTGAGTTAAGAGTTGAGAGTTAAGAGACAAGTGGAAAATAATGGTAAAAAAATAAAAATGTGAAATTGGTATTGATACGGCTGTTCGCTGGCATGCTGCCAATGTTGTATGCACGACATTTGAAAATAACGTATCCAAAAAAATTATCGCTAAAAAAAAAAAATCGCGGAACGTTGTTTCAGAATGACCGTGCGGGGACAAAATATGATTGAAGATCAGCGTATCGCGCTTCTGCAACAAATGACCCATTTGTCTTTTAAATCAACTTTTAACTCACCTTTTAACCTTTAACTCAACTCTTAACATTTAACTCAACTTCTGACTCAACTTTTAACCTTTAACTCAACTCTTAACATTTAACTCAACTTTTGACTCAACTTTTAACCTTTAACTCAACTCTTAACATTTAACTCAACTTTTGACTCAACTTTTAACCTTTCACTCAACTCTTAACATTTAACTCAACTTTTGACTCAACTTTTAACCTTTAACTCAACTCTTAACATTTAACTCAACTTTTGACTCAACTTTTAACCTTTAACTCAACTCTTAACATTTAACTCAACTTTTGACTCAACTTTTAACCTTTAACTCAACTCTTAACTTTGAACTCAACTTTTGACTAAACTTTTAACCTTTAACTCAACTCTTAACTTTTAACTCAACTTTTGACTAAACTTTTAACCTTTAACTCAACTCTTAACTTTTAACTCTTAACTTGTCTACTTGCGGAACTGGCCCCAGGTCCGGCACCCGCTGATTTCTGAGCTGTGGGAGGGGTATAAATCTAAAATTTTGGGGATGTGTTACCTACGCCACTCCCCTACTATACACTATTCAATAATGTGAGATTAATGTGAAATTTTTTTTTTTAAATTCGCTTAATCTCTCAAAAAACACTCCCCAATATTTCGATTCGGTTTACGATACTTCAAAGGGAATGGTTTGATGTTTGAAGTTTTGTAAAGAACCATACCTCTAAAATGCCTGCATTGCAAAATTTACTTAGGGCGAATTTTATGACATCATAATGACATTATTGCAGGAACAAAAATTTACAAAATTTGCACTTTGAAATTCCCCCCAAGTAAATTTTGCAATGCATGCATTTTAGAGGTATGGTTCTTTACATAACTTTAAACATCAAACCATTCCCTTTACAGTATCGTAAACCAGCTCTTCAAGTGTCTAATAAAAAAGTTCCAAAAAGTGAAATTTTTGTCATCCATCTTTTGGGGAGTGGTGTTTTTTAGAGAATAAGAGAATTTTTTAGAACTTTTTCACATTTATGTCACATTATTGAATAGTGTATAGTAGGGGAGTGATGTTGGTAACACATCCCCAAAATTTTAGATTTATGGCCCTCCCACAGCTCAGAAATCAGCGGGTGCCGGACCTGCTGTGGGACACCAAAAAAGCCAAAAAAAATTTTTGAACATAGGGCGACCCACCCTGAGAGGGGTCGCCGCGACCCCCCAAATTCATGCGAAGTAGAGGGGGCTTGCGCCAATATATCCCCCAAGTTTCAGCTTCTGGCGCGCCCCAGAACTGGAGATAGGGTGTCACAAGTAAGATCAAAAATAGGGTGCCGGACGTGACCGGGAAGGTGTTTATTATATTTCTATGCCGAAGCGAAATTTCCCCTATATTCACTTTTTTCAACTTTTTGGACTTTTCTTGCATATTTTTAAATCTGGCCAATTTTCCCTCAGAGAATCTGTCCGCTCAAAACAAATTCGCGATCCGATGAGTTTTCAGGTAAGTACGTGAAAAAATAGTACTTCACACAGGGTTTCACTTGGCCCCAAACAATACTTCACAAAAAATCACAAAATCTAAGATCCCCAAACCTGCGAATAGCCCCTGTTAAGAGGATATTGCGCAGCGGTCGCCGGCTGCTGACTTCTCTGCTGTCTCTGGACCAACAAATTGCTCAAAGTCGTTTTGGGCGTGAGCCTGCCCTGCGTCTGTTGATTCGAAGGGGACGTGATCCTGCCCGGCGCCTGGTCGACCATTCCCACGTTCACGTTGCCGCTGCTGGTGTTCGAGGTGTTCGAGGACTGGAATTTGGGGGGGGGGGTGGTTTGAGTGCGGTGTTAACATTACATTAGAGCAAAATAGCTCAGAACTACTGATCTCAGAAAACAACGCGGAATTATGAAAACAACAAGACAAACAAAAACCGACGTGTTCAAACACCGGGCCAAATCAGCTACCCCGGCCTTACAGATGGTAAAAAACTTTCAGTTCCCACTCAACAGAAATAATTGTACCTTCGTATTTCATCCACAAAAAAGAAAACCACAAAAGCGGGGGAGGGGGGTGAAGCGAACCCCCAACCCAACCATGTGCTGCGTGTGCTGATGCTGCTGCGCGAACATCCACTGGGGGTGCTGCGCAGTGGCGGGCGGGGTGCAGCTGCCCGACGGCCCCACCTGCCCGTACTGCGGCGGGGCGGCGCCCGACGCCGGAGGGGTTTGGTAGCGCATCATGCCCGCCGCTTGTTGCTGTGGTTGTTGTTGCTGCGCCGCGTCGTTGACTGGAACTTGCATGCACGCCGGCGCGGCCTGGACAATGTGTCGTGGAAGGGTGTTTTGAATGTGAATATGTTGGACAAAACAGACGATAATGTGGAGCAGAGTGTTTTCTCGATTAATATCAAAATTCAGTAAAGATATTTATGTGACATCACACATTTCGCCCATGGTGCAAAAGATATGGCGCCCACATTGACATAGTTGACATCGCAATTTCGTGTCAACTCAATGTCAACTAAAAAAAATTTTTAAAGCACCACACTCAGAAGAAACAATGAAAATTAAGTGGCATGATCGTAACTACAGTATTTCCTCGAAATACCCCCCTCAAAATTTTCCACTGAAAAAATAAACCCCATGGGGGTATTTCGAAGAAATACGGTATGCTCTATCTATAAGTTCACACAATTCACAAAAATTTAGTTGGTACGAATTCAGTTGACATTCATCGTGTACGGCGCCATAGGATATAATAAATCGACATATAATTGACAGACTGCACATGTACCCGAGACAATCGACACCTACCTGTGCAGTATTGGCTTTTTTCCTGCCTCTCCCAGAACCGGTGCCGGCAGCAGAACGGGACCTTTTTGCGCCAACGGCCCCGCCCCTGCTGCCCGGACCGGAAGCGGGTCGCGGTGCCTGAACAATTGTTTGGAACGCAGCATATTGGGGATCGGGGAAATTGACGATATTTACAGACCACGTTAGTGGAACATCGCGATGGAAAAATCATATTGATTTAGGCTGCTTGATTTTTGACAATTCGTGGTTTTTAAATGAAATCATATAGATGGAAGAAGACATATTTGAACGACTCTGTCCCTTCAAAAACTTTAATGATGTCTCCATTTTTCGTGCTTGAGATCCGTGAAATTGAATCTTTTGCAACTGAGATCGAGACTGACAGACAAATTTTCCAGACTACTGCATAAAACCAAGCACAAATCACCAAGCGCACCCACCTGCTGTTGTTGGGCAAAGTGCTGTTGATATTGTTGCTGCTGCTGCACGGTGGGCGACATCAATCTGACGGGTGGCTGCTGCCCCTGGCTTGGCTGCGTGCCAACTAGCTGGGGCCCCGCCGCCGACACCGGATGCATGTACGCTTCCGAAGGGGTGTATTGCTGCGTGAAGGGGAATTGGCCTTTTAGAACATCGTATTATCGGTTCTTTCACTTGAGTAATGAATTGTATTGGAGTGGTAGACTGAGAATTTTTTTCAGCGTTCACACAGTTTTTGCAATTGATAATACAAATGCGGATAACAGAAATCAACCGAACACAAAGTGCCCGAGGGGTATCAAATTCGGTTCACGTTAAATTCTTGACCCTCTATTACAAAAAATGACAATTTTCTGGAGATATCGTTTCCTGGCCCGCGGCCCAAAGTTCCCAAAGTCAAAATATTTCCTGTGCGACACTGCTACTTTCAATATTAACAGGAATTCGAATGTCGCGGTGCCCAACCTGTGTTTGCACTGGCTGCGCAGCGGCGACCTGCTGCGCGAACCCGCCGGTGGACATGGTGCTCATGGCCAAGCTGACGCCGCTTTGGGCACCGTGCCAACTTTGTTCCTGTACACCGGCGCCGGCGTGCGCGGGCGCCTGGCTCACAGACGGCGCCATGTTTTGCATGGGCGGGGCCTGGGGGCAGTCCCAGACCCTGTAAAAGGCCGTGTAAAATGTCAAATGTCATACAAAGTGTCAAAAGTCATGTAAAATGCCCGGTAAAATGGCAAACGGTAAATTTGCCATTTTGCAGGACATTTTACACGACTTTTGACACTTTGCATGACATTTCACATTTTACACGGTCCTTGACAGGGTCTGGGACTGGCACCTGGTAGGGCGGCTGCACCGGCCGGTGCATTTGCCCACCGGCGTACAACGCCTGTTGCTGCGTGTTCATCTGCTGCGAGGGCTGCCTGTGCACTTGTTCGTGCGGTGGCGCTTGCTGCTGCGGCGGCATGCTGGTGGGCGTGGCTTGTGAAGTCGGCACGCCTGTGGACGTGTATAGCGGGTGTGTGTCAATGCGGACTTAAAGTATGCGAATGGAAACAGCGTTGTGATCGTCGTAGGTGTAGGTGTTTGAAAATCGGTATGCACACGGAAAAAAGCTGACCATTGCGCAGCACAAAAATTTTTCCAGCCATCTACCTATCCGGTGTGCCCGAAAAGAAAAAAATAACCGAGCAACGGAAAAGTAAAAAACTTTCCCACCGAGAAACGGAAAACGAAAAATTTAACAATTTCGTTTATGAGAAATCGTAAACAGGACACGGAAAAGCGTAGGCAAACATCTTTAAGCTACCGGAATGGCGCTGCACACGCTAGTTGACATAGATTCCAGCGTCAACTCAGAGTCAACTCCATTTAGTTGACGCAACCTATTTCTTAGTAGACATTTATGCAACTGAGTATGTGTTAACCTGTTTTTGTTATTTTTTTGGTAGTTAGGTCTGATTGTCAAACAATATTGTCAACTGCAAAAAATACATTTTCAGAAATGAGTTGACCCAGCCTTCTTTGATGCTATTTGTGTGATTTTAATGTTCCTATGTTATTAAGCAAAATTCATTTGATATTGTGACACTCAAATGTTCATGTTAAGGTAAAGTATGATAATTATCAAATTTATTTTCTTGTTACACATTGAAAAAAATTTAATTTGCGACATGTGTAATTGTGTGAATATTGTTTTGGTGATTCATGTAGTATTAATATAGGGCAATTTTTTGATATAACAAAATGTTTAAATGATGCTTTAATGATTGAGGAAAAAATTATTTTGCATCAAACCAAAATTTATTTTTCATTGAACACAACAAATGTATATCATATTGCTAACAGTACCGGCAGAAAGATAAAAAAAATTGAACATAGTGATCACTGAACAAAAAGAAATGCATACAGGAAACAAAATATACAATTTTTAGAAAATTATATGTAAAAATATTTCAAAGTTATGTTTTTACTGCCATTTAAATTGTGTAATACATGTCATTTGATAGAGGAAAAATATTAAAACATATATTTTTTAATTGTGAAGAATGGAAACATATTTGACTTTCAAAAATGATTTTTGAAAATGAGTGAAAAATTGCTGAGTTGAGCATGAATTCATGAATTTGACAAATACAATCACAATGATATGTCAATTGAACAATTTGGCCATTTTATCCATGACAGTCTGCATTCACCAGTCTTTATCCACTTTTTCACCTTTTCCCTCACTACTCTAGCATCAAATTACATTTTTTGTATGTTTTGTGATAAAATTTTTTTTGAAGTTGACAAAGTTAAAAATTAATGGTTGTCAAATGAGCGTGCGCGTACAATCAGTACAAAAACCTGATGTCAACTCAAGCAAAAAATTTGGACAAAAATGTTTTTCAAAAGTTAATTATAATTTTTCATGCAAAAAGTTCTTCTATGAAAGATGGAGTAAATTTTTCTCTATCAGAGTCTCAAATTCCATACATTTTCAATTAAAAATGAATGAATAAAGGTACTTTTAGAAAGTCGGTGAGTGCTGAGTCAACTAGCAAAAAAACATACTTTTTCATACATTTTTGCACTATTTTGGGCAGTTGACAATGAAGAGCGACTACTTGTGTCAATTGAATTTCTGTAAATTGAAAATGTCAACTAAAACGTACACTTACATGCACTACATACACATTTTTCACTAGTTGACATTTTCACTATAAAAATCAGTTATTTGTGTGCAGCAAAAATGTCAACTGGAGTTGATTTTTGCCTAATAAAATCACCCAATTGACAAAGGTAATCATCAAGAAATGTCAACTGTATGAAAAACGTACACTTTTTAGCGCACACGTGTCATTTTAGTTGACTTGTCATTTTCTCAAAATTGTCAACTGTCCAAATTTTTCAGTTGACACAAAAAAAGTGCGCATGTTTTCAACTAAATAGGTTCCAGGGTCAACTAAAAAAAACCAGTTGACTCTGAGTTGACTCAATCGACTTCTAAAAAGTAGCGTCAACCACCGTGTGGAGCGCCAATATGGAAAACGACCAGGAAACGAAGGAAAAAAAAACGAAACTGAAAGTGAGAAAATCTCAGCCGGACAACGGAAAGTCGACACTCTACCACTAACCCATGTATCCAGTCGGGTGCGGCTGCTGGTGCATCTGCTGCATGTGTCCATGGTGTTGCTGCAGATCACCAGGCGCTGTCTGCTGATACAGCACGTGGTCCGATCTGGACAGGGTGGCTCCGTGCAACCCCATGTGCTGCTGCGAAGACACCCCCGGCTGCGAGTACGGCACCGGCAGCGCAGCGCTGGCGCCCGGGCTGAAGCCCCGGTCGACTGATTGTGATGGGTTCCTGGCTGCGAACGCGTGCCCAGTTGATTGCTGCTGCTGCAGTTGGTGTTGCGACGCGGGCGGCGCGGCGGATAGCGGTCGCGCGTTACCCGCCGCTTGGCTCGCCGCCAGTTGCTGCGATTTTCGGAGACAAATGAGGCTCAAAAGTATGCTTAGAACTGGGCTCATAAGGCCCACACACAGTAGTTGACACGTCAACTAGGGATGGAAAAAAGCGCTTTTTTTAACGGCCCCGCTTTTTTTAAAAAAAGCGCTTTTTTTTAAAAAACGCGCTTTTTTCGCTTTTTTTCAAAAAATGTCGGGACGTTCACTAAAAAGCTCCCAAATATGGTTCTGTATCAATATATACAGGTATATCAGACAAGTGGCAGTACTTGTGATGATATATAGCCATAGAATGGCTGTGTAGCCATAGGATAGCATTATAAGTGGCGATTTCTGCCAAAAAAATACTTTTAATTTTGACTCATTATGTATATCACCCTTTGTGAATGTTTCGCAACTTCAAGTGAAGTGAGGCATGAAATAGTGCTTATAAATAAGGCTATAAGAGAAGGCTAATACATTGAGCGTAATGTTTTACACTGTAGAAGTATGTGGTAGGACATTGGCTGGATATTCTATGCTACACTAACATATCACTACTTATTATTACATGATAGCATACAGGAATAGAAGCAATGGAACTAAAAATGCCACAAAACCGATGAAAACAACCACCAGTGGTAATGTGGATGTGAAATCACGCGCTTGCGCGCGAAAAATTGGAAAATACCTAGTGCATAAGTACTGAAAATTTTTGCCAGCGCTCTTTTTTAAAAAAAAGCGCTGGGACCCTTGCGCTTTTTTTTTAAAAAAAGCGGCGTTTTTAAAAAAAAAGCGCTTGAAAAAAAGCGCTGGCCATCCCTAACGTCAACTAAACGGCGAGAACTCGGTGGCGGTGCGCATGTAAACCCGGTGCACATGTAGACCCGATGATCAGGGTGCCAGGGGCATATCCAGGATTTTTGAGCAGGGGGCTGCTTCTTTACTGAGCCCAGTTAACGTGGGGTGGCTCAGCCCCCCCCCCCCTAAAATTTCACCTACATGGTGACGGAATGGCGTCATAGTATGCCGCCATTGGCGTTGGTGCCAAAAATCACTGATATGTCTGTTAATATACATAAATATAGAATTCGCCATTCGGTGTATTTTGCACAGAATTGACAGTACGAGAAGCGATTTACTTATAAAATATCAGTGTGATGGAAAAATGCAGAAAGTTTGGCCTAAATGCGCTAAGGGGTTTACATGCGCACCGGCACAGACCCAACTAAACACCAAAACAAATATTTTTAAAGCATGACACTTGACAGAAACAATGAAAATCAAGTGTTACGATATAAAACTCACATAGGGAAATTGAAATCACAAATAACCAAAATTAACTTGAATTTAGTTGACATTAATTTTTATTTCAACTAGTGCGTGTGGACCCTTAGCCCTGATCAAAAAATGGACCCCTGATCAATAAATCAATCAACACAAACATGCCAGAAAAACAACACAAAACCCAACCAAGTTATGTTCCCTCTGTTTGAGCGCCTGTTCAAATCTGGGGTCGGGCTCAACCACCAGGGGGGTCAAATAGGGGTCCGATCTGCTCTCGCCCACCATGGGGGGCCGGTCGAACTGCACAACGTGTTCGTGGCTCACCAAACGCCGCAGACGGATATAGAGCGGGTCGCATTCGGTGTCGATTTTCAGCTGTGGGGTTAAAGGTACTTGAAATGAGGTTTTTAATGTTCAGGATGGAGCGGTGCTTTTGGAAGGAAATTGGCAATGGAAGGAAAATTAGCGGAGATCGTTAAGCGATATTCAAAAGTTGTACCGAACATTAATAGTCGTCGAAGGGCTACGAACCCTTTACAAATGGATATCCCGGAAGCAAATTTAAATCTGAACAGTAGTGGTTTCACGGGGGGGGGGGGATTTGAAATCAATAGCAGCTTCCTACGAGCTTCATTACTCGAGATTATGGAGGTCTAAAAACACAAAAAATTACACTACTCCACATTCCCGGCATGGTTACAACCCTGCACAAAGCACAAGGCAAGGCGCACACCACCTCGAAGCAATCAACGCACCGTCTGAAACCAGCTCCAATTACACCCCCTCCACCCCTCGACCGAGTCCCAAGGGCTGAGATGCTGTTTCTCGCTGGGTCTCAGCGCGCCCGGCCGCAGTTGTCTGCTCTCAGCCATGGCTGAGTTGGCCGTTGAATTGGTTGAAGCCGCATTGGTTGAAGCGGAACATGTTGATGCTGAAGAGGAGCCCGTTTTCGAGCTGGCTGATGGCGACTTGCCCAGTTGCGATGAGGCTGATTGAGCTAAGGAAGATGTCTGCGAAGGCGATGTTTACTGGGGTTGAAATGAACTTGGCACGGTTCCAAGTGGAAATTTTATGGGATAACCTGATCTCTCAGACCAATGCGACTAGGGTGTCAACAAATTTTTTTTACGGAAAACGGAAACGGAAAATTTTTTGCACTCGCCGGAGAACGGAAACGGAAAAATATTCGCACTTGCCGGAAAACGGAACGAAAAACGGGAAAAAAATTTTGCCTGCGGAAAGCGGAAAACGGAAAGAACTTTGCCTGCGGAAAAGCGGAAACGGAAAAAATATTGCACTTGCCGGAAAACGGAAACGTAAACAGAAAAGATTTTGCACTTGCCGGAAAACGGAACGGAAAACGGAAAAAAATTGCCTGCGGAAAGCGGAAACGGAAAACGGAAATTTGACACCCTAAATGCGACACCACAATGCGTTGCAATTCCCAGATTTTCAATATCTTACAGGCTTTCCAGTTGTCCACCGATTAAAAGCTGTTTACCTAGGGATGGAAAACCAATCGCTCTGTAGCTGCTTACTTTAAAAAATTCGTTTTTTAAATTCATTTTTAAACCAGTTGAAAAATCAAGCGCCATCCCTAGTTCGACCATCGCATTACAACCAAACTGGTCAAAATGAAAATCCCGCTAACTAGCGCACTCACAGCGCAATAGGGCAGCGAGGCGATCAGCGGCACGGTGGCCCTGGGGATGGGCAGCGCCTGCGCCAAGCAGCGCAAGTCCGCCGCCGTGGGCCGCGCCACCGCTCGACGCTGCTCGCCCACTTCCCGCTTCATTTTCTTGACTAGGGAGGCGTAGGCCTTTCGCTGCTCGTCGCCTGTGAAGTGTGACGTCAAGTGGGTTTCATTTGTTGGCGATAATTTCTTTTGGTAGAATTTGGATAAATAATTTGCTTCGCGGGACACCTATTTTACGGGGTTCGGGGGATTTGAATTTTTTACGTTGTTATTATACTTACGATATTTACTCAATATTTTTAATGTCGATGAAAGTATTCGATGAGTCGACACTTCTTCGATATTATATTGTTTCCTATCAACCGCAGTAAAGAGCCGTCGGTCTCACACACCAATGGTATACACAACAGCTGGACTGGTTTGTTGCTGCTGCGTTTGGCCCTGTGCCAAGGGACTGGCCGCGTGCGGCTGCTGTTGCACAGCCGAGTCGATGTCGGGCACCAAAGTCGAGTGAATTAGTATGGTGAGCATGTCGAGGCATGTATCGAACAGCGATCTGTATAGGACAGTTTCCTTAAGATAATACTTTTAAATAAATTTAAATGAAAGCCCCAACCCAAAATTAGCCAGGTTTCTATTCTATAACATCTTCAATGTCATTTTTCGACATTTTACAAATATTCAACCATTTTGTATTTTCGAGTTTAATAAGCTATCTTTACTGCATGGGTTTAGTGAATTTGGACCCTTCTGGGGGGTTCATATGGATAGTAAATATCTCCCACGGATGGCTGTAAAACAAATTTTGAGGGGGGGGGGGTCAAGGGGGGTTCAAGGGGGAGGGGGGTTCGTTTAGGTTCAATATATAGGTATTTTCACGATGTAGAAGGGAGTTCGAATGTTACTGGCTAGACCACTGTTACTACCGTATTTCTTCTAATAGAAGAGCGCCGTTCTATTTTTTTCGTCAACTTTTTTACCTGCCGTTCTATTTTTTTTCACCAATATTTTTCAGACATTTTTCATTTGAACATAGTGTTTTTAATCAAAAATGAACAACAGTTTACTATCAGAGCATCAATTCAAACAAAACCAAATGTGAAAATAACCCTAAATCATAGTTCTGAACATATCGATATCGAGGTTCCATATCGTATCGATATCGAATATCATGTTTCAGAAAAAAATATCGAATATCGATATCGAAAATTTTGAAAAAATATCGAATATCGATATCGAAAAGTCATATCGTTTGAACCCTAATTGGAGGTGCCGTTCTATTGTAGGTATGCCGTTCTATTAGAAGAAATACGGTAATTGTACCTAACTGTGAAGTATTCGAGCACTCGAACCAACCTATCCGTACAATCCGTAGTAACCAGACGATACAATATAAGTTGGGTCAGTATGATTGCCAGAGATTCACACGCGCGGGCGGGAAGATCGTCCAACATGCCGCCGATCTGAAAAATATAAATGTTTCATAATACGCAAACATTTTTACGTTTGTTTTTTAAATCTCACCAAATTCAATCGCAGTTCGATGCCGTCATACAGATGGTCGCTGTAGCGCTGGTCGTAAACTAGAAGCGGCTTCTGAGAAAGAAGTTTTGTTCACGTACAGGGTGGCTCTTATTTTTAAAAAACAACAATAAAAACAGACCTCTTTGACCTTCTGCACGTAATCGGCCAACTGTTTCAACAAGGAATTCATCAAACTATCCCTCTGTTCCTCCTGACCGCGCAGACAAGTCAACACCAAATTCATGAACGGCGCCCCGCTGAATAACCTTCAATGAAACATTACTTTAAGGTATTTAGGGTTAAATCAAATAATGTTTATAGCCAAGCACTCGCTGCCGAGGGGGAGGCACAAACGACCCACCCATGACATGGCCAGACACACCGAAATGTGAAAATCGCAAAATTTCAACTGAAATAAGTCCAGTGGGCAGTCCCAAGCCCTGTAAAGTGTAAAGTAAAGTGTCAAATGTAAAGTCAAATGCAGGGCCGTATCCAGGGGGGGGGGGGGCGGGGGGGGCTGCAGCCCCCCCCCCCTCCCGGGGCGAGACCAGAAAGTGACCGGAAAATGCGACTTTTTCAACGTCAGCGTAAAAAATTTTGCGCGCAAGCGCGCATTCTTCACCATACATAAAGGTATTATCATCTGATTTGCTCCATGTGGCCGCAAATCGTTGTAAATACACTCAATGTTGTGCTTTTTGCTGTTTTGTATGTATATTTACATACATATACAGCGTTCCATGGCGCTGACGCCAACGCCAATAGCGCCATGGCGTGGCGCCTACTAATGGCGCCAGCGCCATAGCGCCATTCCGCCACTATTTAGCGAAAATTTTAGGGGGGGGGGGGCTGAGCCCCCCCCCCTCGCCGGCCGCCGTAAACAAGCAGCCCCCCCCGCTCAAAAATCCTGGATACGTCCCTGGTCAAATGCAAAGTATAGTGTCAATCAAAACAAAAAAGAAAAGATTTTATTACTGAACTTTGCATGACAATTGACAGTTTACTTTGCATTTGACTTTACATTTACACTTTACTTTACAGGGCTTGGGATTGCCACCAGGTGCCACCCCCAAGCCCTGTAAAATATAAAGTCAGGTGTACCCCTGAACTCCCACCCTCAAATCGGACAGCTGTCTGCGATTTTAATGAAAGTCTCAATTTTTGCTCAAAATCGATAATTTTCCTACATTTTCCATTTTCACTTTTTGTGTTCCACTTTTTGGCCTATTTTTTGGCTATGCATGTGCTTACCGTATTTCCTCGAAGTACCCCCCGGGGGGTGATTGTTTCATAGTGGTCCCGAGAGGGGGGGGGGGTTAAACGAGGGGGGGGGTATTTCGAGGGGGGGGTTATTATTTCACAAGAAGAATTTTGAAAACCAAGTACGAAATTGTCGTCTGAAACGTACGCAGACGTCGAAAAATGCAACAAAAGCCGCCATTTATAAGGTTCTGTAGACTAATATTAGTATGTTGATGGTATGTACACTGTTCTAACGTGATTCCGACATTGTTTTAACGTGTGTTCTGCACTACGTAGAACACAAACTGCCGTATTTGTCATGTACGTTCTCTTTACACTCAATTTGGGGGGGGGGTATTTCGAGGGGGGGGGTGATTGTTTCATAGTGGTCCCGAGAGGGGGGGGGGTCAAACGAGGGGGGGGGGGGGGTGTATTTCGAGGGGGGGGGGGTATTTCGAGGAAATACGGTATATACCCATTTCCCCGGTAATGGAAATGGGTACATACCACTAAATCTGCTTCAAGCCCCAAAAAGTCGCAATCGCAAACAGACCCCGCCTTATTGCCCACATACTGCACGACACCATCATCATCGACAACACATTTCTGGGCCTGTTCCAGCACAGTGGCGGCAGTTTTGAGCACTTTTCCCTGCACCGCCGGCGACAGGGTGCACACGAGCGACGCCACCAGCCACACATTGGAAATGGAGCCCAGTTTCATTCTGTTGCTGACGCTGGGGTCGGCTCCTTGACCGACCAATGGGATCGCGTTTTCCGCGACTCCCGACTCAGCCCCCAGTTGATTCAATATGGCAAATTCGTCGAAGCCGCGCGGCGCGTTACGCAGCCTGTTATAGTAGATGAGAAGGTATTTTATTTCAAAGTGTCCCAAAAACTAACAGACTATGTAAATTGCAAAATACAAAACCTGGTGCCATCCAAAGCCAACTGAAAACTGTTGCCGGCTATCAAAGTGGGACTGTTTCCGTCATTTGAGGCACACTGGTCGCCTTCAAATAATGAGACGCACGCGCGGGCTATACACTCGACCAGCTGGATGTGTTCCTGCGGCGTGAATAGGGTTCTAAATATCTCGGGAGATTTATGTGTTTTTTAAATAAGAAAATAAAAAGAATATTATGTTTATTTTAGGCCGCGTTTTCACGGGGTTTTTTACGACTCAACAAAACTAAAAAGTTCAATAAGTTGATTGAAAATGTTCCATATGCATGAGAAAAAGTGGCCATCTATACATTCTACCTAGGCGAATATGCATGTCAAATTGCAGAAGCGTGCTTGTAGCTCAAGAGTTAAAAAGGTAACTTCCGACAACCGGCGACAAAGGCAACATTTTTCAAACATCTATAACTCTTGAGCTACAAGTATATTTCTGCAATTTGAACTGCACATTCGCCTAGGTAGAATGTATAGTTGACCATTTTGTCTCATGAATATGGAACCTTTTTCTCAACTTATTGAACCTTTCAGTGTTGTTGAATCTTCACAAAAAAACGTGTAACGCGGTCTTATATTTTCTGCCGGTTTTTTTCAGAGATTCAATCATATTTATTTTATGAGAAAAAAATATATATAATCGCTAATTTTTATTTTTTTCTATTCATATCTATTTTCTCTACATATTTTCAGAGAGATTTTTTTTTTTTTAGAGATTTTCTGAAAATATATTTGATTATATTCTCAAAAAAAACAATGATTATTTGGAACACTAATCGTGAACAAATCCGATCGCAAAAAAATTACATTTTCCTTAAATCTCCCTACATACATAACTTCCTTAAATCCTCTGACTAACATTTGGCGGGGCCTGTTTAAGCATCAACTGCAGCTCGACGGAACTGGCCCGGCTGTTCCACACGTCCACTGAACGCAAAATTTGACCCACCGTGTACGGGCGACGGTCGCCTGAAAATAAGTAGTTTTTCGATCGGTAAAATATAAATACATAACATGACTGGAGAAAAGCTAATGGAAATTTTACCGGACATTTTATATTTTGACAGTTGACGGATTTGTCGGGCGTTTTAAAATTTTCCAGTTACTGTGCACTAGATTTCAACGATGCATCCCTCCGGAGAAGTGATATGCAAGCTATCCCACCCCTGGTCAACCCATAACCATATCCGGGAGCCCTTTCAAAAATACGATACTTTTTTGAAAAGATGTCATTTTTCAACAAGACGTTCTTTTTTTAAAACGACAGCGTCCTTAAAAAACGTTTTTCCAACCCTAAAAAAAACATGAAATGCGGATAACAAACCAGAAGATGTTTCCCGAGCAGCGGCCGAATCAATGACATCATCCCGAAATGTCAAAATGCGTAATATCCTGAGCGCCTGTATTTTAGCAAAAATACTTGACTGCATGACGAAATTAAAGGTCAATCATAGAAAACAGTTAATCACCTGCTCCGCCTTCATATTCCTAGCCAATAACATTCTTTCAGTACACAAATCTGTCGAATGAAGCAGTTTCCGTTTAACCCAATCTTGTTGCACAATTGACTGCAGCGCGACCTTCGCACGAGACTAGAAAAGGTAAATATATAGATACAATTCTAATTTTGTGACGTTTGTGAACCTTTTTGTGAATTGGTACAAACTCACGATCATATTATCTCCATCTGCATCATTTTGAGACTCCGTAGAATTATTGGACGCTTTCTTATCACTTTCAGCTGCAAAAAAAAGCTTGAAACATTCGAAAATACCGCATTTTAAACATCTTCAAAGAACCCTGCATACACCAACCAATAAAAAATATACTCGTAACTAGAGATAGCAATGTCTTCGGCGAGAAATTAGCATGCTGGGTTCCGATCAAATATCGCACCGCCTTCAATATTCCCGGCTGGGCGAACGAATTGTGTTGGACGCCCTTGTTCAGCTTAGATTGTTCCGCAAAATGGGCGGGGCTTAGCAAACAGACGCTCACTTGCAAAGCGAAACGGATTTGCGCGTCGGCGTCCGGCGTATTAGAGCTTTCTGTAGTGGATAAAGGAGGAAGAATTGAAATAAATTTTCACCACAATGGATATTCACCAACTAGTAACCCAGCGAAACTGGTTGAGTTGAGCTGATTTACACTACACCGCTTTTATACCCTAGCTTTATGCTTGTCGGGAAACATTGTATACTCGGCGGACATTACACTTTGCATGGAAACCTACCATAACCAATCTGAATTGATGAACCAAAAATTATACATTTTTCATCATAGTATTTCGTTTTTACTATGGAATAACAATTAAGAAATTTATCACAAAATTTGATTCATAAAGTTAATGCAGGGTTGTGTGCAAAGTATGCGCTGCGCTCGGTATAACTATGCACTAATAATATTATTCGTGTTTAACTGTTTGGCAAGGAAACGTTTTCTTGTAGTGACAATTCTGCAAAAAATCGGACCAAAAACAAAATGCATTCAATCCCCAATGGAGAGAAACCTCTAATTCAATTTTTAGATAACAACAGTAAAAACATTCCACGCACCATCGTTTTCCCGGCATTTCTCTTGCAAACACGGCAGCAACACCTGATTAACAACATCCTCAATCGCTAAACACTGAAAAGCCACCATCCAGCCGACAAATTGAGCCGCGCAAATCGCCGCCATCGGATCGGAAATCGACTTTTGCGATAAATTTCCGCCGAAATCGGTGCACCAAAATTGAGCGTGATTTTGACCGGGCGCGTTTGCGAGACATTTCAAAGCGGCCATCCAAATGGGGCCCATGTTGGAGCACCGGGCGGACACGTTGCAGCACAGCAGGGAAATGTCTGACCACCTGTAAATGAGTTTTTGTTGTTGCAGAAGTGACTAAACTTTGGGGGCGTAACTGGAGTTTAAAAGGGACTGTGTTTTCGGGGTGGGGTTTCCATTTTCTGACAGCTGAGATTTTTTTTACCTTTCCGTTTTCTGGCAGCTGAAAATTTTTACCTTTCCGTGTCCCGTTTTCTAGCGAGTGAAAATTATTTACCTTTCCGTTTTCCGACAGCTAAAATTTTTTAATCGTACAGTGTTCCTAAGTTTTTGGTTGACACCCCGATCTGGATTGACAGTTTTCACAGTTAATAAAAAATCAACGATCGCACTCACTTATAGGGGTCGAAGCCGGCGGCTTTGGTGAGCGCGACCAATGCGTTGTGCACGAAGCTGTACTTGCCAGACAAGCTGTCCTTGCTGTCGGCCGCCATCATGCTCGTCAAATGCGCGTTACTTGATTCCACACGCCGCCTGCCGAAAACAATAGGTGTTTTAAACGGATAATATACCGTATTACCTCGAATTAACCCCCCTCAAATGGGCTGGGAAATAATAAACCCCCCTCGAAATACCCCTACATCTACATCATGTATGCAATGTACATGATATATTTATTACTGCTTATTTGCATTGCAGCTACACATCTTCTATCTACGTTTTTATGTCCAAATATATCGTGTTTGGACACATTTATTACCTATTTTGGGTACGCAAATGCCCACTATTTACTACGATCTTTACGAAATAATACCACCCCGCTCGAATTAGCCCCCCTCAAATTGTGCTAGCGAAATAATAATCCCCATGTGGGATTTCGTGGAAATACGGTATACACCGTTGATATATCCCCAAAAAAGACCACATCGAAGTTTCTATTTCGCCAGGTTTAGGAGGGGAGTTTTTCAAGGGGGAGTTATTCAAGGGGGAGTTATTCAAGGGGGAGTTATTCAAGAGAGAGTTATTCGAGGGGGTGTTATTCGAGAGGGTGTTTTTCGAGGGGGTGTTTTTCGAGGGGGTGTTATTCGAGGGGGTGTTTTTCGAGGGGGTGTTATTCGAGGGGGTGTTATTCGAGGGGATGTTATTCGAGGGGGTGTTATTCGAGGGGTGTTATTCAAGGGAGGTCTTATTCAAGGATATACGGTATTCAAGGACATACTGTATATTTCTATAAATAACAAGATTCTATCGATAAAAACAATTGATAACATTGACAGATGAATGAAAAATGAAATTGACAAACTTGGGATTGTCCAGAAACTCGCGCATAAAATCCCGATCGCACTTGACGCCGGTGGGCGGAGTCAAGGGCGCGTCATCCAAACTAGCGGTGGCAGTCGCGCTGGCCACTCGTTCCGTTAGACGTCTGAGCGGAATGCTTACGCGTGTTACAATATTCCAAAAATTATTGGGTTGTGTATTTAAATTGCCGCCAAACAATTATACACAAAAGTGGCCCCAGGGAGTAGCCCAGCAGCATTAAAAGTGTCAAATGTCATGCAAAAGATCAAACACATTTGTCAACTGTCATACAAATTTGTCAAATGTCATGCAAAATGCCAAACAGATAAAATGTTTGATTTTTTTATTTTGTTTGACACTTGCATGAAATTTAACGCTTCACATGACACTTTACAGGGTGCAGGACTGCAACAAGTTTACGTGACTAACTGGCACATTTCCCTTAGCCCGGGCCCGCTGTGCACCAGATCGGGCCTGGCGCTGGCCACGGCGCCAACGTATGCTAGACACGCCTTGGCTGCAGCGCACTGGCACACTGCCAACTGACGCGCGGCTGTCGGCGGCGACAGGAGACGACACAAACTGCGTGTTTTTGGATCTTAGATGGTGGAAAGGATTATTATTGTGTAATAATTGTGGATACTGTTTCAAAACATCTATCGTCAGCATCAGACACCGGCATGAAACCCCCTCCCCCCAAGAATATTCGACGCCGGCGGCAGGAACAATTTTTGCAACAAAGCCCACCCAACAAACTTAAACAAAACTTTTATAACCACCAAATCGACAAAAAGTAACAGACAAACACCTCAAACCAACCACTGAAGTATGGTCAACACCTGATCCTTGCACAGCAGCACGTATTGCGCATGTGCACTCAAAAATCCCACGCAAACTGCAGCCATGTTGATAGTGTACGCGCCCGGCCCGCCCAGACTGGGGTCAGATTCTAGGTGAGTTTCCAGCTCGACCAGGAGCTCTAGGGTCTGCGCAGTACACGTCAACATGTATTGTGAAGAATAATGCTTGGTGCCTTGCAGGGATGGTTTTTTTGCACTTGATTTTTTCAACTGATTTGAAAAAAATCGGATTTTTGAAAGGGTTTACAGGGTTTTTTTTAAATAAATAAAAAACTGATTTTTTTATCAAAGGGCAAAATTTCTGGTAGACATGCACTGGGTATTAAGCATTTTTTGCGCGCAACCGCGCAATTTCACATACACGTTACCATTGGTGGTCGTTTCATTGGTTTTGAGGCATTTTTAGTGTGAGTGTAAAGCTTCAATTTATTCATGCTACTGTGTAATGATAAGCTGTAATATGCTAGTGTAGTATATGATATCCAGCCAATGTGCTCCCGCATACTTCTACAGTGTGAAACATCACTGCCCGTTCGACAAAAGGCAATATACGTAATGAGTCAACATAAAAATGGATATCTTTGAAAGAAATAACTGCTTATAATGCTATCCAACGACACCACAGTGATAATATGACCACAATAGACATAAAATAGATCATGTGGATGTGACGTTTGTTTTTCTCTATCCCGATTTTGGACAATTTTGAACAACAATCTGATGCTAATTAAAAAATATCAATAAACAAAAATTAGATTTTTTCTAACTATACACAGACATGTCGATTTAATACTCCAAACCCGCTCACCTCTTCCACAAAATCCACTAGAAGAAATGGCGTTATCGCCTGTTCACACAAACTCAAAACCAAATCCAAAGCCTGTACACTTGGCAACGATCCAATATTGCTCGAATTACCATTTCCATAATTAACGTTGGCACTGGAACATCGCTGCTGACATGCCAACAAACAGTCGCGCAGTTGGGACACAAAGGAATCGCACACGAATCCTAGTACCACGTGTCTGAGGGTGGAAGTTTGGTGTAAAAACAATGTGATTTTACAGGGAATGGCGGTTAACACACAAGTTGCCACATGTGTGTCAACTGAGGTTTCGGCTTCACGTGTCGCAGAGCGATCTACAAATCCACATGCAGCAATGTTGAAAAATGAATATTAGGGCGAGTGCATTAGAAGACAGAGTTGCGAAAGTGTATTTATACCCGGGTAAATGGGTATTTATATTTACACTTACACTTACACTTTCATAAAATACCCATACACTTTCTTTACACTTTCCTGGGCAAAATACCCGGGTACAGAAAGTGTATTTTTTTCTTTCAGATGGCCCTGTTTGATGCTTTTGAGAAAGCATAAAATAGGGTCATGTACAAAAAATGCATTGAATGTAGAAAATATGGCCAATGTACGAACTAGCCTTTGATCTACAACCTTTGATCATTACTCATGGTATTCTACAGTTTCATCATACTTTCGTAAAAAGGACAAGATCAATGGAAATTCACCAGCTGGACACAAAGTCAACTTTTGCATTGACATTTGCTGCATGTCCGTTCTTGCATTTAAACAGTGTGTATCGCATTGCTTAATCAGTAAAATATCAACACTGAAAAGGTGTCATTATTAGGGAACTTCATAACACTACAGTATTTGTTGCAGTCTGAAATGTTTCATAAAAGGCCGTAAAATGTGAAATAATGCATGAAAATGATAAATAAACTGATCTAAAGGTGAGAACAGCGGTGTTTTCTAATGCTCAACAGTGAGAGCTCTTTCTAAAAAAATTTTTTCACTTACACTTTTTTTACACTTTCCTAGGTATTTTTAAAATACCTTACACCTTTGGTATCCATACTCTAAATTTGGAAAGTGTACTTACACTTACACTTTCCAAAAATACCGGTATTTTAACAACTCTGTTAGAAGATCGCTCAACTAGTGCGTGGGCCACCAAAAGACAACTCAAACGCACCTATCATAAACACACAAGCCTATGAACCGATCGTACAATCCAACAGTACTTTGGACGTCCAATTTCCGTCTCAATTTAAAGCCGCTTTTTTCCGTGTCGCCCTTTTCCCAGCAACACCGTTTCAGCGCGATCTTGTTCAGATCTTTAGCCAATCTCCGCAGATGGGACGAGTGCGTCTCGCGGGCGGCTGCGGGAACGCCGCCGTATAGTAAAGCTCGTCGTTGGTTGCACTCGTGCCGGTGGGCGGATGTCTGCCGGAGTTTTGCGGTTGTTTTTGGATGAGTGCCAACCATAGCAATATGCATATACATGCATCAACTTTCCCGCCCCTATTAGTTTTAAAATAATCAGAGCAAAACGCAACATGAACTTAAAAAAACAACATCGTTTCTTTTCATACCTTTTTATAGATTTTCACATTCAAAACCACTAATTCATTTTACTGTTGCCTATTTTCAGCTATTTTGTATTGTATGTTTCTTATACCGTATTTCCTCGAAATACCCCGCGGGGGCTGATTGTTTCAGAGTGAGAATTTTGAGGGGGTAAAACAAGGGGGGTATTTCGAGGGGGGCTTATTATTTCGCCAGAAATTTTTTGAACTCCCAGTACTAAAATGTTGTTTGTACGGAGACGTACGGAGACGTAGAAAAATGCAACAATAACTGTCATGTATAAGAGTCGGCGAGTCGGCGAGTCGAGTCAGGCAAGACACTGAAAAGTCGAGTCGAGTCTGGCAAAATCTCGAGTCTCGAGTCGAGTCGGATGCATTACTTTTTGGTATGACCCTTGCAGAAATTTTTGATACTGGTTTCTCTTCCAATGTTTTCACACAAACTTAATGAAGTCTAAATGCCAACAGTTCATTTAAATATCAAGATAAAGCAAAAATAGAACTTTTTATCACTCATGTTGCTACAAAAATTAAATCAGCCTACTGATGGATAATTAACATCCTTTACAGCATTTTTTGGATCAGTGCCAACATTGTGCAATGCATTTGAGGTGGTGTGTATATCATGGATGGCAGGGGTATCTTGAATTTTGACCCTCCGAGTGGTTGGATAGATAGCAAATCGCTCCTCCGGAGGGATAGATAGCTGAAAAATTTTCTGGGGGGGGGGGGGTTGGGGGGGGGGGTTGTGGTGGTTCGATATATAAGCTTTTTCGGGGCATAGAAGGAAGAAAAGGGAGAAAAATCGCTAAAAGTAGGTGTAAAATAGCTCAAAATGGGTATACAAGAGCATATAGTACTTAAAATAGCTGAAAATAGGCAGTTAGACGCATGAACCAGTGATTTTGGAGGTGAAAATCTATGTATAGGTATGAAAAATAGCGATTTTGAGCGAAAATTGGGGTATAGTTTCTGAAAAATCGCTCCAGATAGGTAGATAGCTGAGCGATTTGGGGGGGGGGGGTTAGGGGGTAGTAGCCCAAAATTTTGCCTCCGGGATAGATACCGTATTTCCTCGAAATACCCCCCCCCTCGAAATACCCCCCCCCCTCGAAATACCCCCCTCAAAATGGACACTATGAACTTATAAACCCCCCCCTCGAAATACCCCCCCCCCAAATTTAGTGTATAGAGAACGTAAATGACAAAGGCTGCGGTTTGTCATCCCGGCAATGCAGAACACACGTTAAAAACGATGACTCTGTTATGTGAGAACAGTGTTTGTACGTCTACACACTTATAAATGTCTTTAGAGTCTTATAAATGGCTATTTTTGTTGCATTTTCCGACGTCTGCGTACGTTTCAGACGACATTTTAGTACTGGGATTTCAAAAAATTTCTGGCGAAATAATAAACCCCCCCCTCGAAATACCCCCCCCCTCGTTTAACCCCCCCTCAAAATTCTCACTCTGAAACAATAAACCCCCCGGGGGTATTTCGAGGAAATACGGTAGATAGCTGAGCGGCCTCCGGGATAGATAGATAGCTGGGCGGTTTGGGGGGGGGGTAACCCCCCCCCCCAACCCCCCCATTCGAGACCCCTGATGGATGGTGTGTGTATTTCATTACGTAGAATTGTATGGTCACAAGAAATTTGAGTTTTAACACCATTCAATACATACGTCAAGCCAATCGACAATATAAATATCACGCATGTGGTATGGAAATGGGCACCCGCGCGCAAAATTTTTTTGAAAAAGATGTTAAAAAGTTCATATCAAAATTGATTTTTTAGGACAATATTCAATGGAAACCCCGACTCGAAATTTGCCAAAATTTCGAGTCGAGTCAGGCAAAAACCTCGAGTCTCGAGTTTGGGTCAAATTTTTCCGGTCGAGTCAGACGAGTCGAGTCGGTACCCTGTTTTACCCTCGAGTCACGAGTCGAGTCGAGTCGAGTCGAGTTCGAGCCCTAGTCTACAGACTTATATAAGTATGTAGATGGCATAAACCCTGTTCTAACGTAACAAGTCATTGTTTCAACGTGTGTTTTGCATTGCCCGGATCACAAACACCATCCATTGTCATTAACGCCCCCTTTACATTCAATTGGGGGTGGGTATTTCGAGGGGGGGGGGGGGCTAAAAATTTCATAGTGGCCATTTTGAGGGGGGTATTTCGAGACAGGGGTATTTCGAGGGGGTGTATTTCGAGACGGGGGTATTTCGAGACGGGGGTATTTCGAGGGGGTGTATTTCGAAGAAATACAGTATATATACTCAGCGGACCGCAAAGTAGAATTCCACCATAATTTAAAGAATAAAATCTGGTGATCACTTTCGCAATTAATACGAAATATTACGAAGAAAAGCTGTATAATTTTTGGTTCATTATTCAGATGGGCAGGGACGTACGCAGGATTTTTGAGCGCGGGGGGGGCGGATTGTATACGACGGAGCCCGGCGAACGGGGGGGGGGCGGTGCCCCCCCCCCTAAATTTTGGGCCTCTAGTAAAGGAATGGAGCCATGGCGCTGGCGCCATGGCAGTATTGGCGTTGGCGTTGGCGCCAACGTCTACTACATAGGTATCTATTTATACCTATATATATATATATCATACTATTACCATTTTCGGTACTTTTTAATGTTGTTAGACCGTAGAAACATACATATTGGATGACGGGGTGGGGATTTGCGCGCCATAAAAAAATTGTAGAAATTATATAAAAAAATCCCTCCGGAGATATTTGTGATCTGGCCAATCTAACCCCCGGAGGGTCAAATCTAGAATACCACTGTATGTTTTTATGTCTACCCTGCATATCCATAATTGCAGGTTGCAAGTTAGGACTCCTTTCAGGTAAGATTTTTTTGAATGTTTCGGAACGCCACAAAAATACATTGAAATAGTTAATCGGCTTTCCTTTCTGGCTTTCCTTACCCCCAACTGGCAATTGGCAAACCCCCCCCCCAAACCCACAGAAACCTAACTCACTTGCGGCAGTGGGAAATGCAGCAAATATCTGTGATATTTGCTCAAGCACTGCTCCGAAGGGGGGCACGGTGCAACGCACGAAGTCTCTTGCTGCTGGCTTTGTGCCAACAAGTCGTTTGAATTGGCCGAGGTGGTCGCCTGATAATTTTGGAGTGAAACATTATGAGGTTCTGTGACTGACAGAGCAACGTGAATAGCGTTGTTTGACTGAGTGACTGAAGTTTCTTTCGTAAAATATATTTTAAATTGAAGTTTTTAGAACCGTATATCATTGAATAAGACCCTTTTTAATAACTCCATCTCTGAGTACGTTATGGTCCACAATGTATCTTGGATGCCGATAAACACGAATTTTAGCACGGATACCTTTTTTGTAGTTGTTGAACTGTTGAAAAAATGTATTACATGAGTTACGGAATACATTCATACAACGAATAACGTCCACAATTCTCGAATGTTCTGAGGAAAAATAACTAGCCCCATGAAATAACCCCCCCCCCGCACTTCTGACGAAAAAATAACTCCCCTGGGGTCTTACTCGAGGTCATACGGTGAAGTTTTGAAAAGTATGGAGCGATCTCGACCCAACAAGCAATCTCCCCAGAACACACTTTTCCCTGACGCTGCACCCCAACAGCAGGAGCGGGTTTTGCCCCGGGGACGTTATTACCGCCCGCACCCCCGTTGTCAGCTGGCACGGGGGTGACCGCCGTCGACGAGTCCGTACTTTGCTGGCGCGCGTTCGCATTGGGGGTGCCATCCACCGAGGGGGGTGCCGGCGGCACGGAAGCTGGAATAGACGGGGTCGTGACTTGAGCATTTTGACCCTTGCGGGGGTCGATAGATAGCAAATGGGGTCCCTCCGGGGGATTGGTAAATTGAGTTGAATTTTTTTGGGGGGTTTTGGTACAGAATATACAGACTTTGTCAAGGTACAGTAAATAGAAAAAAAAAACGAAAAATCGTTTAAAATATATATTTAAATTACCAAAAAAGGTTATAAAATAAATAGGCATAGCTAATTCCAAGCTAGAGTAGCCAACAATTCAAATCCAGGAGAGACAGCTGAGCGGGGTTTGGTACAAATAGACAGCTAGCCGATTTGAGAGCGACCTCCACCCGTTAGAGCAACAGCAGCCCCCAACCAACGAATAGGTTTCACACTCGGCGGCTGCATCAAGGCAATTGTTTTCGCCAACGCGCTTTGTGCTTTCTCATCAATGAGACCAGATGAAATAAGTCGACGCGTAAAAGCGTTGTGAGAGAACACTCCCAATCTGCGGGTGAAAAGATTTTCTATTAATCAGTTTTAATTTTTTGCATAATTAAATTCGGTTCTCAAACCTGATCAATTCAGCGAATAGATTGATTGTATTAGTAAATTTTATATCCGTATAATCAGCGTCGCCATACGAGGGAATTTCACAGTCCAAAATAGACATCAGGAGAGTTTGGTAGGGGTAATGGTCAGTCTCGTTGTATTTCTGCGATTTTATATGGCGATGGACACACACGGTTTCGAATTCATGTAATAAAGTAAACCAAAATGTGTGAAAATGAGGCAAAAACAGATTGCAGAAAACAGATAATAGAGTAAATTCCTCCTGCACTAGTCAGATGGGGCGTAACCCGCCACTAGGGTTGGGAATTTCAAAATTTTCGGTTCCGGTTCTCGGTTCTCGGTTCCAAAAGATTTCGGTTCGGGTATCGGTTCTCGGTTCCTGAAAATTTTCGGTTCCGGTTCGCGGTTCGGTTCTTAAACTCGGTTCCGGTTCGGTTCTTTCGGTTCTAAAATGATCAAAATTTCGCTTCCGGGAAATAAAATAACCGGGTATCGGGTAATAATCGGCTGAACAACAGAAAAACAATATACCCAAGTTTACATGTGTAAGTACATTGGTTGGATATTTCATACTACAGGAGCATATCACAGCTTATTATTCCATGGTAGAATGCAGAAATCAGAGTTGTTATAATAATACTGGTATTTAAAAGCAAAAGTGTAAAAGTAAACATACATTTTCTGTACTCGCGTACTTTCAAAAAGTAAATGAGTACTGGTATTTTTTTTCTGGAGAAAATGTAAATGTATTTATGTAGTACGCGAGCGAGTACGCGTATTATTTTGAGTACAAACATAAATAACTGTTGCCAACTATGGTGAAAACTGCCACAAAACCAATGGAAACTACTACCAGTGATAATGTGTATACTGCAGCGTAGGGTTGGCAAGCGATTTTTTTAAGCGATTTTTTTTTTTAAAATTCCGATTTTTTTTAAAAAAAATCGCAACCCCTGCACCGATTTAAAAAAAAATCGCTGGGGAAAATTTTTGGTACTTATGCACTGGGTAAAATGCAAAAATTTTGCGCGTGCGCGCAGTTTCATGCAAGGAATCCAACAGTTGATTTTTAAAAATGGCTTTTACAAGTAATTTGGTGGTGTAGCAGCTATTTCTGTGTGCTTTCAAGCATGTAAGGTAGGCTGTGAATCATTGGGGGAAGTATACCTTGTTTTGCTATGTGTTTTCATATCAAACATGAATGGAAATGCATCCATGTTCACTTCAAAGATGATTTTTATTGTGTTCTCAGCAAAAGCATGCAAATGGTCGATGAAATTTCATTCACGCAGCAAATACAACAATTTTATCACCTTGAAACGTCAAAATAACTGACTTTTAAGCTTTTCCACAGCACTACCAGGGGTATCTTGAATTTTGACCCTCCGAGTGGTTGGATAGATAGCAAATCGCTCCTCCGGAGGGATAGATAGCTGAAAAATTTTCTGGGGGGGGGGGTTTGGGGGGGGTTTGGGGGGGGGGGGGTTGTGGTGGTTCGATATATAGGCTTTTTCGGGGCATAGAAGGAAGAAAAGGGAGAAAAATCGCTAAAAGTAGGTGTAAAATAGCTCAAAATGGGTATACAAGAGCATGTAGTACTTAAAATTAGGGTGTCAAAAAAAATTTTTTACGGAAAACGGAAAACGGAAAGGTAAAATTTTTTCACTTTATGGAAAACGGAAAACGGAAAGGTAAAAAATTTTCAGCTGCTGGAAAACGGAAAACGGAAAGGTAAAAATTTTTCAGCTGCCGGAAAACGGAAAACGGAAAGGTAAAATTTTTTCACTTTATGGAAAACGGAAACGGAAAGGTAAAAAATTTTCAGCTGCTGGAAAACGGAAAACGGAAAGGTAAAAATTTTTCAGCTGCCGGAAAACGGAAAACGGAAAGGTAAAAATTTTTCGGCCGCCGGAAAACGGAAAACGGAAAGGTAAAAAATTTTCCTGCGGAAAGGCGGAAACGGAAAACGGAAACAGAAATTTGACACCCTACTTAAAATAGCTGAAAATAGGCAGTTAGACGCATGAACCAGTGATTTTGGAGGTGAAAATCTATATATAGGTATGAAAAATAGCGATTTTGAGCGAAAATTGGGGGATAGTTTCTGAAAAATCGCTCCAGATAGGTAGATAGCTGAGCGATTTGGGGGGGGGTTTAGGGGGTAGTAGCCCAAAATTTTGCCTCCGGGATAGATAGATAGCTGAGCGGCCTCCGGGATAGATAGATAGCTGGGCGGTTTGGGGGGGGGGGGTAACCCCCCCCAACCCCCCCCCATTCGAGACCCCTGAGCACTACAGTACCTATATTACAACAGAAAGAATAACTGCGCACTGCCTACCAATTTACATGTCTTATTACAGTCAGAGGCGATTTTTGAGAGAAATTGGACTAATTTCGACCCCAGCGATTTTTATTAAAAACAATCGATTATTATTTTTTTTAATCGATTTAAAAAAAAAATCGGGGTCGTTAAAAAAAAAATCGATTTTTTTCCAACCCTACTGCAGCGACATTACACCTTACAATGAAATCTACCATATCCCATCTGAATAAACGAACATACATTAAAAAAATTCATCATATTTATCAAAGCAATTTGATAAATATGATGAAAATTTTTTATGTTTGTTCTTTTATTCAGGTGGGATATGGTAGATTTCATTGTAAGGTGTAATGTCGCTGGAGTATATGTGAAATTACACGGTCCCGCGCAATCATTTTGCAAACAGATGAATTTTGCAATTATGAACACGCACCTAGATGTTCCTTAATTTTCATACTTCTTGAAGATTTTCACCTTCAAAATAACTAGGTCATGTGTTTTATTACCTATTTTCAACATGCCATGTATAATAAAATGTGTTCCGGGTCAACATGCGGGATGGGTTTACATGCGGAATAGTGCACTGCCGATGTTCAGCTGCTGTTTAAAGGCTTAGATATAGGTGTTGAAAAAACGCTGTTAAAAACTAGAAGATTCCTAGAAAATTTTGGTTCTTTCGGGTATTTACGTCGGTTCCGGGTATAAGTGCCGGTTCTCGGTTCCGGTTCGGTTCTCAAGCTCGGTTCCGGTTCTCGGTTCTCGGTTCCAAAATGGTGCTCGGTTCTCGGTTCGGTTCGGTTCGGGTCGGTTCGGTTCCCCAACCCTACCCCCCACCAACTAGACCCCTGGCCCAGTTTTCGTATAAACCATTTTCGCAGGGGCACAAATCGTAATGAACCCCAGTGCACAGCACACCAACCAAATTTACTCTTTTGGCCATTAATGCGGCCACTAGAAGCGCTCTATGGGCGCCTTCTCTCCTGTCGGTGACCGCCCACTGGCACAGCGCCGCCCACATCGATTCGTCAGACTGCACAAAAGTATTTTGACATTTTAAAAAGCGCACCACTTTGAAGTGTATTAAATTGCAGATTGGCTGGCCATAGCAAAGAGTAAGAACGGGATTACACAGGCCAGTGTTCAAAGTATAGTTTTGCGAAAGTGTAATGAAAAAGTCGGCAGTCCTGGGACGGGGAAAAAACGTCTTTTGAACGACCCGGTTTTTACATAACAACAAGTGTTTTAAATTTTTTTGAAAAAAAACCCGGCCATCCCTTTGGCCGTCATAAAAATTGCTCACCACATCACAATTTCCACCATTTTCACGCACGGTCTTGTTTGCGTCGAAAATCCAATCGTGGATGATGTCAATTGGCGACTCGCCAGGACTGATAAAGTTGTATCGGTCCAGAAATTCCAACGCAGATAGCAAAGTCGGTGCAGCGTCACCTGAAGAAGTAGCAAAAATGAAATGAATGCAATTGGATAGTTTCTAAGATTTTTCAATGGGTGTCACGGAGGTACTTGACAGGGTAAATAAATGAATAAATCACAGATTATAAGCATTGTTGCAATTAAATATATACTTTTGAAATGTTCAGTAAAAATGTAGTATTTTCCGCGTTTTACAAAATATTTTCGTAAAAATAGACTTCACAACCCCCCGCCCCAGGGTAAAAACAAATAAGCTTTGAAAAGGCTTTTGAAAAACTTTTATCTGGTTCCAACCGTAGCCATACGTTCAAGTAATTATTGTACAAACGGATCCGAGATAACGGGATCAGACACTGGGCATTGCAATTAACTGTAACGGTACCCAGACCCTGTTCGAACCAGTGACAGGATGACAACTCCAACTCACCATGAGCCACGTGTCCAGGACCATGTCTATCGCACGCGACATTCCAGCGTCTCTGCACGGCGGCGCTGCGACTGACAACGAGCGCCTGGCTGCAGCGCACGATCTCCTTGAACGGGTCCGCGCTGGTCGGCTCGGCCATGGGCAAGCTGTACAAGTGCGCCACCGGCAGCAGGTCCAGCGGCGAGCCGCACAGGTGAGATAGTGGAGTTAGAGAGGTGTTGCTGCTGGGTTGGGGGGGGGTGGATATGTATTTTAATATTTGAACAGTGGGATCGCATTTCAGGTGCCAAATTATGTTATACATGCTATCTCGGGATAGCCGGGCTTTTTAAACCATTTTTAAACATTACAAGGTACTACGGCTTGTCTGACATATACGCATACTAAAAACTTTTTTTTTCAAACGGGGTCGCTACTAAAACGTTTTTCCATCCCCACTACATCCAGAAATTTACTGTATCATAAAATTCTAAAAAAGCGCTCGGGACCAGCACCCTATTCGAATGAAAACACAATTACATATCAAAAGTATAAATAAAAAACCACTAACTTTGTAGTGATACCAGGTACTTGCAAATAATTCCACACAAGTGCTTGGGGGCACTCCAGTAGCACAGAATGAATAAAAGTGGAACAAGCGAGCACGATACTTCTGTGATATCCGCACGTATTCAGTAAATTACGGTAGAGCCCAGGTGCCAGGCTGAAAATTATTAAATAAACAATTAGTTAAAATGTGACCACGCAAAATAAGGGAAAATTCGGCGACCCAACGAAATTATTGCGCACCTCAAATCGGACGGATTGTGACACTGTTCGAGAAAAATTTTCCGCAGTTTGTAACAGGCCAAATACGCTAAACGTCTACTGAGCAGTTCTGTCTGCAGCAAACCATCCAAGAACTGTGAATACGTAAAACGCGTTGATCAGGGGTCTCCAATCGGGGGGCTGGAAGGGGTGGGTGCAGTCCCCCATACCGACCAGCTATCTATCTAAACCTCAGATGCTTGAAGCTATCTATCTATCCGAGGGAAAATTTTTGGCTACTATCCCGGAGCACATTTTGAGCGATTTTCCGCCAATTTTCAACCAAAATCGCTATTTTTTCTTCATTTTGCCAATTTTCACCTTTAGTATCTATTTTTGGCAATATGGTTCAGTTGAGCACGAGTTTACAAAAAATGCTATCTGTAAAACGACTATATATGCATATCTTTTGTCATTCTAATTTTCAAGGCTACAAATCACTTAAAAGCTTCACTGGAATTGAGGAAATGGTCGGGACCGGGAGCAATATTTTTATTCGAAAGGACTGGGGCCACAAAGTGCTGTGATTTTGCCGAACCCTTTCACCCAAAATAACAACCCAACAAACCTGCATCAAAAATGGTAAAAACAATTTCAAAACGCCCTGCGTCTGCTGTTGCGTAGATTTCTCTTGGAAAGTGTCCAAAAGCCAGTTCAAAAATTCCTGTTTATCGAAAAGACCCTCCTCGAACATATATCTCGTCAATCGGGAACAATAATGCCAGTGTTTACGTGCCATTTCTACTTCCATTGTTATCATCGGCTGCGATGTACTGGGCGTGTAGGATTCATTCAATTTGAGTAGCAGCTCCCGCAAATACTTTATCAAATGTGTCGTCCATTCTGTGAGAAAGAAGAAAGAGGGAGTGGTCAAACATCTAATTTGAAGAGACCAGTCTTGAATAAAAAAGTTCGGTAGAAATAGCTTTCCAAAATAAAAAAATTTCTGGCCACTATCCGCTGAACCCTTAACACCAATTTGGCCGTCTCGAAACCGATTGGAGCAATTTTTTTTGGAAATGTCGCTCCCGTTTCCGCACAAAATCGCTAATTTTCATTAAACAATCGACTTATATCTCGATTCTGTTGATACTCAACATTGCGAAGAAGACAAGCGCCCACGAACAGTGATGTAAAAAGCGCCAAGAACCAGAAGCGCCATGGCGCTTTTCCTCTTGGCGGTAACGCCAAACGCCAGCACCTGGGATTTTTACAGACAGAAAATTATCAAGCGGCATGGCTAGGGATGGCCAAGGTTTTTTCAAAGGTTTTTATTATATAAAAAAACGTTTTATTTATTAAAAAAAACCCGACCATCGAAACCGTTTTTTTGTCGACTCATGACCATATCTGGGAGCTTTTGAAAAAATGGTTTTATTTTAAAATAAAACCGTTAAAATAAAACCGTTTTTGAAAAAACAACGTTTTTTAACAAAAACCCGTCGTTGAAAAAAACCTTTTTCAACCATCCCTAGCCACGGCACTTTTTGCTTTGGCGCCAGCGCCATGGCGCCTATCAACCACCACCCACTCACCACCACTTGGATCGACCAGCTGCCTGCCGGGCCTCCTCCCCCCAGCCTGCTGCATGGCGTAGTAGGCGGCCGTCATCTTGATGAACCACAGCGCGCGCGACATGGGAATGTTGAAGTCGCACAGCGTCGACACGATCTCCTCCTTCTTGCCGAAGATCGGAAAGGATTTTGAGAGCGATTTGAGGGTCTTGGAGCCGGCCAAGTCGCTGAACCAGCTGTCTTTTTCTTTCGGTCGCGCTGAAGCCTGGTGGGGTGTTTGAAAACGATATTCTGACAAGGCTGTGTCTGACAAACGAAAGTGTCATCCAACAAAAAGGGCTGGAAATATATAATCAAATCGCAGCAATCTGCATTGTGCCTGTACACACAATAGTTTCCCTACAGAAATAAATGGAAAACTAATGCATCAGCCTTGAACGCATTTGAGTTCACCAGAATGAGTTACTTTTTTATCTCCATGAACAGTAGTTAATGGACGCCTGACTCCGAACTGAAATGTGATCAAAGCTGATTATTTTGAAATTTTGGTAGAAAACTAGTTTCCCCCCAGGGGGCAGTCCCAACAAGGACGTATCCAGGGGGGGGGCGGGGGGGGCTGCAGCCCCCCCCCTTCCGGGACGGGGGGAAAAGTCACCAGAATTGCACGGATTTTGACGATTCTGGAGGGTGTTGTGATAAAATTTTGCGCGCAAGCGCGCATTTTTCCATTCCACGCTTAAGTATTATCTACAAATTGTCCACTGCATCCCTTATCCCTGTAAAATGCACTCAATTTTATGCCTGTCGCTCTATATGTGTGTATTTTACATACATATAGAGCGGTATTTGGCGCTGGCGCCAACGCCAATGGCGCCATGGCATGGCGCCTATAGATGGCGCCAGCGCCACAACGCCATTCCGCAACCATGTGGGAAAAATTTTAGGGGGGGGGCTGAGCCCCTCCCGTTCGCCGGGCTCCGTAAACAAGCAGCCCCCCCCGCTCAAAAATCCTGGATACGTCCCTGAGTCCCAAGCCCTGTAAAGTGTAAAGTAAAGTGTCAAATGTAAAGTAAAGTGTCAAGTCAAATGTCAAATGTAAAGTAAAGTGTCAAATGTAAAGTCAAATGTAAAGTAAAGTGTCAAATGTAAAGTCAAATGTAAAGTAAAGTGTCAATTGTGTATCCAAATCTTATTTTTTCGTATCCAAATCTCATGTTTTTGTATCCAAATCTTGTTTTTCGAAATAAGATTTGGATACAAAAACATAAGATTTGGATACGAAAAATAAGATTTGGATACACAATTGACACTTTACTTTACATTTGACATTTGACTTTACACTTGACTTTACATTTGACACTTTACTTTACATTTGACATTGGACTTGACACTTGACTTTACATTTGACATTTGACTTGACACTTTACTTTACATTTGACACTTTACTTTACACTTTACAGGGCTTGGGATTGGCACCAGGCCAGGAACAAAAATGTTTGTTAGTGCAAGAAGTCGACAAGTCCATTTCCCTCCCCAAAACAGTTCTGCTCTGTCCAAATGGAATTTTATGGACACCTCATTTTTCACGTATACGTTGACAGAAGGGGCTGAAAATTTGGTACTTTATTGTCAACATTTGGAACTTCATGGTAGGCGTGAGAGAGCCAAATTGGATACGCAGGAAGAACCTGGAATTGGATCGGAAACTTAAAATGAGATTTACTCAAAATCGCATTTTGTGGACTTGTCGACTCCTATAAGTAGACGCCTCAATTATATTTTCATGTGAAATTAGATTTAGAAATGATTCAATAAATTTAAAACCCAAGAATTTGGAAGCGGGCCAACTGACCAGCCAGAAATTACTGCCCGAATCTCTGAGGGCGGGCTGTTTCTTTTTATCCTGCCATGTGTTTACTTCCAATTTGCGAGTGATTATCGAGTTCAGCGACTGGGTGATCTGCGAAAAACAACACACTTTTTACTTGTGACGACACATTTATCGAACGAGCTCAGACGAGAAAACTAACGCATAGAACGTGATGTTTCATATTTCGAAACATTGGTCGAATTTCATTTACTACGCTAACATATCACAGCTTATTATTACATGATATCACGAAAATAGGAACTTTTGACACTATGAATGTCACAAAATCAAATAATAGAGCCACCAGTGGCGTTTGCCACCAACTTATGAAATTAGGCGTTTGATTGAAAAACGATTTCGATTCTCGCGATTCTTAAAAAGACATGTTTTAACGCTTAAAAAGCGCCGACCACACAATAACTTATGGGGCAATAAGAGCAACACACAGCAGTGGCATCAAAAAAACTCACCTTCACAACATTATCATCTAACTTTTCCTCGAACTTCGATCCCTTGGCGCTGTGATATTCATACGGCAGTACCAAACTGGCGAATCCCCGTTTCAGTGGCTCCCTAGTCAAAATGTCCTCTCGTTGGTTGACGGTTTGCGGATGAAAATCCGGGGCGCCTAATTTCCGACGTTTATTCAGCGGTCGCACCGTGACGCCTGGGTTTGATGGGCGGGGGGGGTTTCGGTGCTGCTAATGAAAGATCTTTGAGGTAAAAAATCTCGGAGCCGCGGCTGCCCCACTACATAAACAGTCGGTCCATAAACAAAGTTTTCCTGTTCTAAATTCCATTCTACAGCCTTAGCAACGTCTTTACAGTGCTTGTAAAATGTCCTGTTCGTGAATTACTGTGAATGTCATGCGTACTCTTCAAATCACCCAAGTCATCAAATCCTCCAAGGAATTTATGATTTAATGTTTTGTTGGCCACAGAAAGAAATTGAAACTGCTAACCGGTCAAAAACGAATGTAGTGAAAATCCAAAAAAGATCTAACATGCAGATCACATAGAACTAGGGTCGGAACAGACCAATCCACAACCCAAACTTCTCGACCGGGAACCGTTAGCCCTCAAAACCAACAGAGAAAACCACCAGAAGAGGAGAGAAAAACCAAAAACCAAACACCAAAACACACCGGTGAGGGAATACAGCGTGGCCATATTTCCGCCATGGGGAGCACCCGCCACGCCAGTCGCAGTCGACATTTTCTTTTTGATTGAAAGCTGTCATTTATTCTTAATCTTGCACAGATGAACCACTTCATCTAATGAGAATTTGGAATATACCGTGGAAATTACGTGGGTTTCTCAACCTGAGAATCGTGGAACAACAAAAAATTCCATTGTTGACTTTATTTGGTACGTCACCGGATGTAAATATTAAATGTATTTTTTATGCATCGATCATTAGATATCAAAACACCACAGAAAACCCATGTAAAAACGTCGCAACGTGAATCACAATTTTCGTGAACGAAATTCGAAGACATAAAACACGCCAACACTGTAAACAATCAAATATCACTATTTTAAGAAAGCGCACAGCACGCTGGAAAAGCTTTCCGCGTCCGGATCGTATATGGACGCGGAATGACAGATGCTAAACAAGAGATAGCCCGAAGAAATGGTTGAAGCAGAATGTCTTCCGTTATTGGCATCATTATCCCAAAAACATTCAAGTTCAAAATTTTCAGCGAGCTGTGGGCTTCATTTTATAACGCAAATCAGGACGTATCGACTTCCATAGTTTCGACGACGTCAAATTTCAGTTCCTTGTCGAACAAAACTTTGGTGGCGCCGGGCGCAAACTTGTAGACCAAATCGCTGGAAAAGAAATCCGAAATTACATATATTGGTTCATTACGCCTTTACAGTCGAGGACGTCACAAAGGTGGTCGATAACTTATTTTTATTATCGCAAAAACCCGTGTAAACTCCCCTTCATACTACTGCACCATGAATTATGCACCGGTTTCGCATAATCCTGAACCTGTGACCCCATCCCGACCCCGGAGAAACTAGTGGAATTGAAAAACATGACTTTTTGCACTGAAAAATGTGCTGTTATGCTACTTCTCTGGTATTCGTGTTTTTAACGTTTTTGTGTTAAAAATTAGAGAAAAACCCTCAATACCATAACTTAAATCGAGACCGAGACACTTAATCCCCATCTTGAAAAGACAAAAAAAACCTCGATCCCGTGACCCCAATCCCAATCCCGAAAAATTCAAAATACCAGTCCCGATCCGGAAAAGTCGATCCCGTCTGAACACTACAAGAAAAGTCAAAAACGCCAACCCCCCACTCGCGCACTTCTGATCGGGTCTTTTAGCAAAACTGGGCACTATGGTGCCAGTGTATTCGGTGCCTTCCTTGGTGATAATGGCCATTTGCAAAGAATTGCCGCTCGCCTGATCTGCGTGCATTCCGGTTTCCAAGGCACGCTGAATAAGGTCTTTCGCTTCGGATGCCTGCAATTTTAAAAGTTGAAAGTGTCCTTTATAACAGTACATAGCTGTACAAATTGACTCCTACCCATATTAAATGTAAAAAACAACAATTTTTCCATCCCTTATACAGAGTACTAATAGAAATTCCAGCAAAGATAAATAGGTTTGTAAAGTGCATAACACATCACGATGTTTAGAAAAAACACGCAAACTTGACGCAAATCTTTAGATTGAAATCTCGCAAATTTTATAGTGAAATCTATTTTAAAAAATTTTTTTCCATATTCTATCTTTCATCACATAACTCCCACTATGGGTCAATTTTGTGCAGTTAGTTTTCCATGTGCCGACTATTCAGCAACATACAGTAACATTTCACAGCATTCAATCCAATCACTACACCCCCTACGTAGGTCCTAAAACACCCCCAAAAACGCACACTCATGCCCAATTTGAAGTCCCTCTCAAGTACACTAATAGCAGCGAGCGACCCACTGCCGTCGGCCTGGAAGGGGCCGCGCCGCACGCTGCCGTGAGCAGACGCGTTGATTATGGACGGCCCCAGTGCGTCCACGCCGCCTGTGGGGACAAGGATGTGGACAGTTTGGGGCGGCATAGTAGGAGTAGGGAAGGGGGGTAACCTATTTACCCCCAAAACCGCCCAGCTATCTAAATATCTATCCCATAAGCCACTCAGCTGTTTATCTATCCCAGAACCAACATTTTTGGCTAATGTTCCTTGAACCCCCCCCCCCAATCTAGAGCGCTTTTTGGGAAATTTTACCCAATTTTCACAAATCGATAATTTTCATACATTTTTATAGATTTTCGCCTTCAAAATCCCTGTTCATGTTCCTTATTGCCTATTTCAGTTATTATTCGTACTACATGTGCTTAAATACCTATTTTTAGCAATTTTTCACCTACCACGCCACCCCCTATGTCCCTGTCCCCGGAGGGTAAAAATCTAGAATACTGCCACCCCCACCGGTGAACCCGGACCGTAGAGAAAGATATCACAGATCCACCGTTCTACCAAACAACCAACCAATAATCAAGTAAGCGCCAACGTATCCTTGGTGCTTGAACAGGTGCTGCTTGGCGCGCATGGCACACGTCTGCACCGGCGCCATGCGACCCGTGTTCAGCTCGTACAGACGCATGTTGGCGGACAGCATGTCCGCCACCTGAGAAACCGTGCGTTTTTGGATGGGTGTACAACTTGCGGTCACATTGGCGCTGCGCGCACCAGTTTTCACCGTGACCGAGGTGAATCCTCGGCATGGCGACATACAGTGTACACCTATTGTATGCCATATGTGTTTTAATTTTCAAAGTTAATTTCATTTATTTAAATAAAATTAAATCATTCAACGGAGTTGATTCATTCGCATTTGAAAACAGTTTTGAGTTTTTACCAAAGTCACGGTGCAAACTAGCGCGTGCAGTCACAATGTTGCATGCGGGCACTACTTAATAACATCAATATCAACATAACTTTTTGAAACCACAGTTCAATTACGATCTCGCACCCGCCGGAATACCACGAAATGGAGACAAGTATAAAAAATACAACAAAAATCGACCAACTTTGTCCAAGTCGGCAGCGGTGCCGGCGCCGCAGGCGGACATGTGATCGGTGATTTTGTGCAGCTTGAGGCACCACTTGTCCATGACGATGTTGCCCGCGGTGGCGCGCGAGTCGCAGCCAAGCACCACGCCGTCCTACGAATTAAATATCCTAATGAAAGAATAACCTTTAAACCTACTCGGGGCAATGCAGGGTAGGCTTAAGAGAGTTAAAATGCAAAAATTGAGAGTTTAAGTTTAGGGTTTAAGAGAGCAAAAATCATATTATACCGCAACGGTTGCAAATACGGACGTATGCAGGTGGGGGGCTTTTCGGTGACATTATTGGTTTAGCCTTACGTTGCACTGTGATTAGACGATTTAACTATGAATTTCAAATGTTCAGATTTACTCCCTTTTTCGGATGGTTTTCAAATTATGACACAACTAGGTTTGCTGGGTTACAGAAGTTGAGGTTCAAAAAATTGTAGACAAGCGTGGGGCAAGCTTCGTTGAACCAACATGCGGCTGTCAGGCTAGCGCCAATCTTGAAAATGCGATTTTGAGAAATCGAAATGTGGATGCACTTCAAGAACGACACATCAATTGGACTTGGTTTGACGCCTGAACAAAGAATCACACAAAAACTCACCTTGAAAACGCAAGCGACGATGGTTGTGCCAGTTTTTATTGCACGCGGCGCTTGAATTCCCATTTTGGCGAGCGCCAAGTTCCTGTAAGTGATGTGTTGGCAACGTGCCAAAGGACATTTTCAGCTTTACGAGAAAGCTAGAGCTCACCTCTGTACGTTATCGAATTCAAATCCACTAGATGCGACTGGCGTATATTCATCGTTCACTGGGAAGGCCGGAGGTGGAAATCCTTTCACGAAAGACATTTTGAACGATCTCGGAGCGGCTGCGGTCACTTTTCTTTTTTGCAAATCAGCTTTTAAATTTGATGATTGCAGGAAGATATCTGGTGAACTCCGCCCTCGAGGAGAACTTAAAACGATAGGATAACCCTAACACTGGAGTAGTCTCTCCGAATGGGCGGAACGTTCCCTTGCGGCGGAAAAAGAACTGTTAGCAGTGAATGCGGCTTGAACGATATCGCGCGCTTTCACTCATACGCTGAGCCCGAATCCAATCGGATCTGGACAACGGGGGACGCAGAACAATTTTCGAACAACCGTGGGCATTTCGTGACTACGATATGTATAAGGTACCGCGGCGCAGTCCAGAGAAATATCGCTATCACTATTATCGACGGCTAAAACTAAGAGGTGAAAATTCAATGGCCGCAGAGCACACTAGTTTTCACACGAAATTTCGAAAACTATTAAATGAGCTTGGAACGTGTTTGTGTTTTCCACAATGAGTCATTTCTTATCTCCGTCAACTGTAGTTGACGGCCACCTCATTGTAGAAAACTCAAATGCGTTCTAAGCTGATTTGAGAGTTTTCTAAATTTCGCGTGAAAACTAGTGTGCGCAGGTACAATGTGCATTTCGCTTCCCTTCACATTTCACCACTTGTGATTGTAACTAGTGATGTAATTGCGCCATGGCGCCGGCACTATTTGAACCCCGCCACGGCGCTGTTTTTCTGTAGCGTCCTTATCGCTTTTCTATCACTAGTTATGACCTGTGAATAAACTCGCAATTTACTGGTTCAAGATCATTGAAAAGTACACGACAGGTATTGAACAGAATTGGTAAATATTTATTGAACTATATAAATACATAAATCGTTTCAAATCAAATAAATCGTATAAAAATTGCACGAGTCAATTTGGGTGTGCCTCAGTGCATCTGAACTCTCAGCGCATTTTCAGGCCCAGCAACTTTAAATGAACCGGGATGCGGCGCGGCAAAGATCTTTGATCGTGCACTGCACACATAGGGTGCATTGGGCCCACACACGCTAGTTGACATCGACACCAAATGTCAACTGGTTCCGTTCCCAATTCGAAGATTACGTTTGCACGTCGTCGTCGGCTCGTCAGCAAGCTTTGTATTGGGATCGGCACCAGTTGACATTTGGTGTCGATGTCAACTAGCGTGTGTAGGCCCATAGATTGCACTGGGGTCAGGTTAGATGCGCAGAGAGCTTCCCCGCGTCAATCCGCGAGCGGTCAACCTGCAACAAAGGTGCTGGTATAGGAGAAAATCGAACGGCAAGTAAACTTCAAAGTGGTATGTTATTTCGCATACTGAACCACTTGGCCTATCACATGCAGCCTTTCTCACCACTTTTATTGCCTTTTTACTTGAAACACTCAGAATTGGCACCAAACGGCATGAGTATGCTAAATACCTATAAACGCAAGGAGTAACCTAGTTTACGTTGCCTGTTGCTGAAATGCATATAAACATTTAATAAATAACACCAAAACTCAGGTACCAATTAATTAATTATCAGGTATACTCGGCGGAAATCGCGCATTTCCATCACACATGTATAGAAATCTACCATAACCAAATAAGTGAATAATGACCAACAATTATGCATACAGTTTTTCATCATAGTATTTGTTTTTTCTATGGAATATTATGATGAAAAACTTGATTACGAAATGTACATTAATTACGAAATGTACCACAAGATTTTATTCATTAAATTATGGTAGGATTCTGCGCATAATTTGGACTCCGCCGAGTATACGCAAAAAAGCGATTCTCGTAAAAGCGTCGGCTGCAATAGAAATGAACTTATTCACTTTTTTCAAAAGACTGATATGAATGATTATCAAATACAGGATTATAACGGAAATGTGCTGTTGGCTGACAACATCTCTGCGTCAAGTAAACATGAGCATGGATCTTTTGGCCACAGACACCCCAGCGGTATCAGTATCGACACGCTTCCAAATTGGCACCACACACACAAGATGTCAACTGTTTCGGTGTCAACTCGATTTGAGTTCAATAAAGGTTTTTAGGACAATTTTCATGTGCACGTGCGGCAAAGTCGAAGAGGAATTTTTATTGCCATGTGCATTTGAACACGCTTTCGCAGCCCATTAACAAAAAATGTATGAAAAACTTTTGGACCAGTTGACATCCGGATGTCGACCGGCCCGGCTGTTTTTCATAAAGATTTCAAGTTTATGGGCTGTGAAACCGTGTTCAAATGCATATGGCAATAAAAATTCCTCTTCGACTTTGCCGCACGTACACTTGAAGATTGTCCTGCGACCTACAGTGTCATAAAATCGAATTGACACCGAAACCAGTTGACATCCAATGTGGCACCATAAAAATCAAGCATTGAGAAACGTTTCGCTCAATCGCTGCGACCACAAAAATATTTACAGGGATAAGTCGTGTACCATTCAATTTTTATTGTCTGATCAATTTATGTGATCGCAGTGTTAAGCTCAGTGATCGGGCAAATTTAAAAGTAAGTGGGCAACCATTTTGGCGAAACAAAAAGCTTATTTTTAAATATCAGAATGGCGGGGTACATTTACTGCAGAAAGATTACAAATCTGTGACACGGTTGTCCTATAGTAGATTTTAAAAAACTTAGATTTCAAGTAGGTATACATATTCTGCTCACTCGCAAATAGGAAAAAAATGAAATCAAACAAGTCTGAACGCTGCAAATGGCCAATTTTGGTGGAGTAAATAGCAGTAGGGGTGAAACAATTCCAGTCCACAAATGCAGCAGTAATCTGCCTACACACACTAGTTTTCACCGTGACTTCGTGGGAAAACTGAAATTTTTTCAAATGCAAATTAATGAACACGGTTGAATGATTTTAATTTATTTAAATTAGAATGGAAATTAATGAAAGTCAACATTTGAAAAATTTTTAACTAAAACACATAGCATACAAAAAGAGTAGGCTGAATGTGGCCATGTCGCCATTTCAGTTTTCACATCGGTCACGGTGAAAACTAGTGTGTGTAGGGCCATTGCATCAAGTTGAACTCAAACGGAAAATTGAACTCAAATGGAACGGTGGTTATGTGCATACCTTACGGTAACAATTAGCATCGATATCTCAGACATAGTTTCAAAAATGTGAACAAAAATTAATATTAAAAAAAACGATACTCTTGATAAATAACGAGTATTATAATCAACAATTTATTATAAACGCTAAAGATGGGAAAAAATATCCTCATATTTTAAACAGGTAACTAAGATGTACTTAGCCAAATGTTGTCAACACCAACCTATTTGCATCCAAAAAGATGCGATCCGTCTACTGCTAAGTAGAATTAGACACGAAAATGTACATAGTTCCTTCAGCCACAATTCCGTGAAATTGCTATTACCATATAAAAGTTTTCATTGCACTGTCAACCCTTCAAATATGGAATTGCAGCTAAAAAAATCAACCGAAATACCCACGATGTTTCCCTATTCCGTCGATCACAGTTCACACAACAAAACTGCCAAACAATCAAAAGAAAAAAAAACACGCGATGGACGGAATGGCAGCACTGGCAAAGTAGGGACCAATTCCGAAAAAGTTAAGTGAAAAGCAAAGTAAGAAGTGAAGGGAAAGGGAGGCGACAAGTGAAGTGAAAACCGAAGTGAAATGAGAAATGAAAAAATAAATTTAAAAAAAAAACATGCCGATTTTTCGCTTGCGTCGGAACTTTGAAATTGAAAAAACGTTACCACAGTACAAAAACTTCTCCTCGCTGTTCACTTCACCTTTCACTTCACTTTCCACTATACTTTTCACTACGCCTTTCACTTCTTTTTTCACATGACTTATCACCTCACTTTTTGCAGAATTGGCACCTTAACCCCCTAATCATCAGAGTGGTGCTGCAGCGTTTCAATGTCCTCCTTGGACAGACTCAGTCGATTTTCGGGTATGTTCGGAGCGGCGTGGGGGTGCGCGTGGGGGGTTGGCGGCTCGGACCACTTTTCGTGACGGACCCCCGGCGCTAAATTGCGGATTGTCACGTGTGTCGCCTGGAGGGGTTGGATAAGGGTGGAAAAAGCTCAAATAGTGGCTTCAAATAACTAAGTATGTATATAAGTATATATATAATCCAAAATAGTGATTTTGGAAGTTAAAATGGGCAGAAAGGTCACAAAAAATGTTCACCACATTACACTGTTGTGAAGTGCAGTTTGTGACGAGTGTGAAATTTCGAATTGTTTGGATATTTTTGAGAAGCAAAAAGCGCATTTTTAAAGCGCTGTTCTAATTGAAACATTTAAATGATCATGTTCACCGGAAATATACACACAAAATATACATGAAATATATACCTTCCATATACCTTATATGTAGCCCCTACGACACCACCCCAAAAAAATCAAACATTTTTCAGCTATCCATACTTCTCGGGAGCGATTTGCTACCCAAGCCCCCGCAAGGTTCAAAATCCTGGAGACATCCGCTCCGCCCCCCATACTAGATTGCTGTAGAATAACCCGTTACACCCGCAAGCAGAAATTGCGGCAAAAATGAGAAAAAATGGACCTGAAATTTCTCAAATGACGGCGGGCATGGGCACAATTTGAATGCCACTTCATCGCCGTCGTGCGGGGCGAATTCCCCCTCGATGCTACAAATTGCAAAAAAAATAGTTGAACCAGTAAGCATACAGTGGGCAGGATATTGGCAATGTGACAGAAGATTGGACTTCAGTGAAGATTTTTCACCATTCGACGATGGAATGGCGTTATGGTTGGGGGGATGGCTGGAGTTTAACAATAAAAAGTTCGTTTTTTAAACGCGAGCATCATAACCGCTTTTTTAAAGCCCAGACAAAATGAGGTACATTATAATTTTTAAATTTTAATGCCTTGTTTCATAACCTTGTTTAAGCGCTATTCCATGCCGAACTTCAAAGTAACGTAGAAACCACTGCTGCGACGCATGAATTCGCTTTGTTCAAGGCCACAAACAAAGTCCATAAAAACAAAATAAAAAACACCAACTCGGTGACATGCACAAACAGATCATCTCCACCGTCATTGGGCGTGATAAATCCATGGCCCCTCTGCCTGCAGAACCATTTTACTTTGCCCATTTTCACCGGCCCACGTGCAGCACGCTCAGATCTAAAAGTTGCAGCAAAGTGTGATAAAAAATTTACTCTGAATTCAGTAACAACTGACGGAAGTGCCCAGATACAGAGATATCGGGCGTCTCATTCTTCGTTATAATGCGGTACACAAAATAAATAAAGAAATTTTTGCTGTGTGAACTTTCAAATTTTGCAAAGTAGAGTAAATGAATGACACAAATGATATGCATTGTAAAATTACCAAAATCCACATTTCAAGGTATTTATAATAAATTGAATTTCCGACGCTTTGAAAGGACAACTGAAAAAGCTTCACAACCCCCCGCCCCACCCTGAACGACCACCTGATAACTAAAAAATTGTAAAATGAGTAAAAATAAATCAAATCCCGATGCTGAGCGAAAATAGTTCACGAGATCGGAGGAATCAGGGAGCAGTGCCAGATCGTGTCATGTCACGTAAAATGTCAATCAAAACCAAAAAGAAAAGATTTTATTACTGAACTTTGCATGACAATTGAACCTTTACATTTGTCATGACAATCGACACGTTGCAAAACATTTGACACCTTACTTTACACTTTACAGGGTCTGGGATTGGCACCAGAAGGACAGATACTAATGAACATCCCAGAACACGTCCGCTCGGGTCCGGGGCTAGGACGGAATACGTCAAACAAGGGAACACAACAAAACGCACAAACTGAGTCGCCTATTGCGCCTAGTAACCAAGGGCGAGGGCGGCATCATGGCGTGCGGATGCATTTCCGTGTCTGCGCACTCATCACTTGTGTCCCCTTGACCGTGGTCCACGCTCGGCTTCTGTAAAGGACCAAAAATAAAGCAGTCGCTAAAGCGGACACGTTTGGCACAGCGCCAAAACTTGTTTTCGTGTTCTAACGTGGGCTAATTTTTCGTTGTTTAACGCAGCCCCTTCGGGTAGAGACGGCAGCGATTCGCTGTTGTCCCGCACGCAGCTGCATATGGCCGAATTTTCCTTCGTCGGCGACGACATCGCTGTGGAGTTTACGATTTTGAAAAATTTCGTTTTTTCGTTTTCACGTGTCGTGGGAAAATAAAGTTTTAAACGAGTGAACTTTCGGACGTTTTTGGTGGGATTGTGTAGAATGTTTTCTAAAAGGCGGCGATTGTGAAATTATATAACGCGCGATTCGTAAACGGGGCAACAGAGAAATCTGTACAAAATTTGTGCAGGTTGTGATGGCATGACACAAGAATATTTATTGGATTCGGGTGAATGTAAAAGTGGAGACATGGTGCGTGATTGTTTCCTATTTCGATAAGCTTGTCAAAGGTTGCACTTTGTAATGACGCGATTTTGCATGGCTGCAAGTATTTTTCTTCCAATATCTGCCGCGAATTGAGTCAGCTTCATAATTTTCAGAGAGTGACAAAAATGCGTGAGTTCAATGTGCTTTGGCACCGTTCTACAATAGAAATTTGCATGATCACCATTAATATTGTCGCTGACTCAGGCATTTACATGATTATCGTGCTTCATGTATACCCGAATACTCATATTCGTAAAATCAGTGCGGCATGTGAAAATATATTTATTTACCTTACCTTTCAATGTTTACCGGTGAACCTCAACCAATGGCTATCAACTTCGCTCGTATCGAGTTACCTAAATAGGTATATGCAAGTTTATTTGTTTATTTTGACCCTTTGCTTATATTTCCCCGGCCCGCTATCACGTTCATTCTTTTATCGTTCTTTTTGCCATCCTCAAAAAATCCTTCAAAATGAGCATCTCCCTTAGTAAATCTATATTCCTGACGCCAATAATCCTCGCAGCGGTTGCAGACTGTTTCGAGTTTCCCTGTTTCACAGGGTGCAAATGCTTCACTGATGACCAGTTGGTCGACTGTCACGACAGGGGATTTTCAGCAGACCCAAAATCATGTGAATTATATATTTTCATTCTTTTTGATGCCGCCAGTCCCGCAAGTGGACAAGTAGTTTACTCTTTTGACTCTTGACTTTACTCTTGACTTTGCCGCTGGCTCCATCACTGCGGCCAATAACTATCACCCCAATCCTAAAGTGTCAATTGTGTATCAAAATCTTATGCGCTTGGCGCTAGCGCCAACGTGAAAAGCGCAATGGCGCATTTATTGTGGCGCCATTGGCGCTTGGCGCAATGGGTTAAAAACGCCATGGGCTTTTGGCGGTTGGCTCCCTTACGCTGCGGCAGAGTTGTTAAAAATACTGATCTTTTTTCAAAGTAAACGTAAACGTAAAGTATTTATTTTTTACTCAATCCTGAGTACAGAAAACGTAAAGTATTTTTAAAATACTTTTACGCTGTGTAAAACGTGAGTAAACGGAAATACCAGTATTTTTACTCAGGGAAAACGTAAAAGCTAGTATTTTTTCCATTTTGTACTCAGAAAAACATAAAGGTGAGTAGAGCAAACGTGGAAGTCATCGCTTTCCCTACCCGTCGCAACTTTGATCATTGCCGCTGCGATTTTCACAGCTAGGTACTTCAATTCATTTGAATACCTAGTTTTTGCTTGTTTTGCACCTCATTAATGTTTTGGAATTACGTTTCCTGTACTCACGTACTTTCAAAAACTACGCGAGTAAGTGAGTACCGGTATTTTTTCGGGAGGAAACGTAAACGTATTTACGCAGTACTCGAGTATACGTAAAAGTCGAGTAAACGTAAATACGTTTTAACAACTATGCGCTGCGGCGCCTTTGGCGTTTGGAGCTAAGGGTTAGAAAAGCGTCATGGCGTTTTTTACATCACTACTTTTGACACTTGGCATTTAATTTGACATTTTACAGGGTCTGAGAGTGCCCCCTGAGCTATTAGAGCGCTGGCACCAGTTTTTGTCCATTTACCTGCTAAGCAAACGTTTCAGACCTGCGAAGGAACATTCCCGTTCACGGGTTCACCGTGTTGAGTTTCAGGGACAACTGCATGAAATCAGTCGGCGACGCTAGCCGTTTCAGAACGCTCTTCCCCGATTTGGAAGTTTGTCACATTTCTGTGACGCGTGATATTTTTTTACAGTTTTTCAATTTTACTTTAATTTTACAGTTCATCGACTTCGAACTGAATCCAACTGATTGCAAAAAGTTGAATGAGAGTATGCACGAATTCAGAGAACAGGGCATACAGCTGCAGCACGACTGTCATTCGAATAGCGCCGAAAAAACACTGAGAAGGGAACGCAAGGTGTCTTGTACTTCTTTATTTCCAAAACCTTTGTAGTGTCACTTTAAAAGTTTACTTGTCACTTGAATCGCCACTTAATATATACCGTATTTCCTCGAAATACCCCTTCCCCCCTCGAAATACCCCTTCCCCCGTCGAAATACCCCCCTCAAAATTCTCACTGAAAAAATAAACCCCCTGGGGGTATTTCGAGGAAATACGGTAACATTATTTACTTACTCATTAGTTTAGATTTGGAAACCAGATATTAAATCTTGAAACAGACAGACATGTAAATATTATATCCATGTTGAACACGTGAATAGTTTACCACCATTTCTAGAAAATTTATCCAACAGAGTTGTTAAAGGTACTGAATTTTTTTCAAAACAAACATAAATGTATGGTATTTTATTTTTACTCACACCTGAGTACAGAAAACCTAAGGCGGTGTTTACACGGATTCTTTGTGACGACAAAAATTGTGATTTTGTCAACCATGTTTTTGGGTGAAAACCAATAAGTATAGAGATCGGACGCCTCAATTGATCATTATTTGATCGACCCCATTGCATGGAACAATATTTAATTTTTTATAGATTATGCAATAATGCACAACAGATAATGTATTTTTCATGTTGTCGTAGCTTTGTCGGAGGGTTTGTTCTACGCGGCCTCGCTAGCGATCTTATGGAATTTGATGTATGCCCCAGGCAGTGAAGCTGGCACAATTACGATCAATTGAGGTATCACACATGTAATATATTTCACGTTGATTGCACAAGAACAGTTATAAAAATTTCGTTTTTTGTCGTCACAGCAAATCCGTGTAAACGCCGCCTAAGGAATTTTTTCACTTTTACACTGCGTAAACGCTGAGTAAAGTAAAAACCAGTATTTTTACTCAGGGAAAACGTTAAAGCTCATTTTTCCCCCTTTGTACCCAGGAAAGCATAAAAGTGAGTAAAAGTGAAGGTGAGTAGCGTCACTTTCCCTACCCGTTGCAGCTTCGATCATTTCCGCTGCCATTTTCACAGCCGTTTCAATTGGTTTGCACTATTTATGCACCCCATTAATTTTTATGAATTACGTTTTCTGCACTCCCATACTTTCAAAAAGTGCGCGCGAAGATGAGTACAGGTAGACGTATTCCGGGTAAAACGTAAACGTATTTACTTAATGCTAGAGTATACGTATTTTTCGAGTAAACGTAAATACGTTTTAACAACTATGCTATCCAATTACAGGAGGTGAAATGCAAACTGGCCTTTATGATCACCTCTGCGAAATGCGAACGCAGTCTTTTAGACTGCACTCCGAAAGAAGCGTTCCAAAAACTCAAAGAAAAGTTGAAATCGCTTTGGGGCTCCGTTGAGAATTTCTGGAATGAGAAAAAGCGCAAGTTACCTGGATATGAATTGGCTGAGGGATTTTACAGGCACCTGTTCGATTGATAAATTCGTGATTTGTGACATGGGAATAGTCTCGATTTTTAGTTTCTTGTTTCAAAGTGCACATTTGTATTTCTACTCACCAATTTAGTCTACCTAACCACCAGTGCAAATTTATTTTGTATTCATTAAATACCTTTTATTACACCCACTATCACAATTAGCATTCGAAAAAATTATATATTTTTTGAAAATATGTATAAATATATAACTCCAAGTTTGGAAAAATATAAATATATATAATCACTGTAGGTCTTCAGAAAATATAATTAAATTACTGAAGAAAAAAACTCTAAGCTCAAAAAATATCAAAAAAATCACTCACGCTTTATTTCAATTCCAGTTGATATTATGGGCTTTATTTACCATTTGCAAGCACAAATAGATGTACTCTAATATCCCCCAATCCATTAATTATCATTTCACAAGCACTATTCATTGAATACAATAGGTACGCTGTGCAAGTTTAGTGCAAAATCACTCCCTTAGTTTTTTACTCACCCCCTGAGTACAGAAAACGTAAAGTAAAATTTTTTACTTTTACTCATGGGTAAACATCAGAAAAATACTTTTTCCTCAGAAAACGTAAAAGTGAGTATTTATTTAGGGATTTTGTCCTGATTTTCACTCAAAATAACTAATTTTCATACCTTCTGTACCACTTTAACCTTCAAAAACACTAGTTCATGGGTTATGTGCCTATTTTCAGCTATTTTCGGCAATTTTTTTCTATTTCTCGCTTTTTTCTACCTTTTTCCCATCTATGCCTTGAAAAAGCCAATAACCAACTAATAACAGCCTATCTGAAATATGTTTTCTGTACTCAATTACTTTCAAAAGTATATGTAAAAGCAAGTACAGGTACTTTTTTAAAGTGAAGATACATGTATTTAGTGAGTTCTTGAGTATATGTACTTTTTGAGTAAACGTATATACATTTTAACATCTATGGCGTCAAAAGCAGGCGCATTTACAACAACTGCTGAGGGGTCTCGAATGGAGGGGATTGGTAGGGGTTAACCCCTATCTGGAATGATTTTTGCAAAATTTTACCCCAATTTTTGTTTAAAATCACTAATTTGCATACCCCTTTGCATGATTTTCACTTTCAAAATCACTAGTTCATGTGTTTTTTTTGCTATTTTCAGCTATTTTTTGTACCATATGTGCTTACATACCTATTTTTTGTGTAGTCATAAAGTACAATATATCTAGTATGAGTGATTTTCTCAGTGATTTTATTTTCAAATTTCAAAAATATATATAAATATATCACTCACAATTTGAAAAAAAATATAAATACCGTATTACCTCGAAATACCCCCATGGGGGTTTATTATTTCGCCAGCAAAATTTGAGGGGGGTTTATTCAAGGGGGGGGGGTTTATTCGAGGGGGGTTATTCGAGGGGGGGGTTTATTATTTCGTCAGAAATTTTCGTGAAATTCATAGTAAAGAATACGGTTTTTCTTACACAAAAAAGGTAATAAACGTGAGAAAATAGGTTATATTGGGGCTATAGATGTGCATCTGTACGCAAATGAGCGTATAAGTGTAGATGCGATGCAAATAGATAGTAATAATTACATCATGTACATTGCATACATGATGTACATCATTCCGGGGGGGGGTATTTCGAGGGGGGGGTTTATTATTTCCCCAACCCATTTTGAGGGGGGGGGTTAATTCGAGGGGGGGGTTAATTCAAGGGGGAATAATTCGAGGTAATACGGTATATATAAATCACGGGTTGTTTATATTTATTGTGATTTTCGAAAATATAAATCACGGATTATTTTTTGAATGCTAATCACTATTATCAAACAATCCACTTGAATATTCAGCCAAAGAATCGTGTGTATGTTATTAGAGCGTGTGACAGGCTTACACCGGTACTCTGAAGTCATTGTTTCAATGGCAACAGGTACAAGCGAACTCTGGTGCCGGTCCCAGATCCTGTAAAATGTCCTGTTAAGTGTCAAATATCATGCAAAGTGTCAAACATCATATGAAATGCCCGGTAAAATGGCAAACGTACGTACGTTTGCCATTTTACCGGGCATTTTACAGGACTTTTGACAGTTTGCATGACATTTGACATTTTACAGGGTCTGGGACTGCCCCCTGGGCAAATTGGTCATTCACTGCTTGTTCATATAAAAAGCACCCACCTATTGCCAAATTAAACCCGGACGCAACATTTACTTTCCATTCCTTGGAAGAGAGAAATCATTTCAGAAGCGCAAAAGCCTTTTAAAATTGGGTAACTAATCACATATTTTCACGGGATCTGATTTCAAATATATATTTTAGTGCATTGTGAAAAAATGGAAATTGCTTTATTAGGCAGAGTTTCACAGTTCAATAATGAGGTGAGCTCTATAAATGAGTCCTGCAATGTAAAAGCGCCTGGAGCTGGGCTCGAACGCCATTCGGACCCCAGCGCCAAGCGCCAAAAGCACCATCGCGTTTTTTCCTTTGGCGCTCATCTCCGAGCACCAGCGTCACTCGTTTTGTTCGTGGCGTCATGCAAAAAAGCGCCGTGGCACTTTTCGTGGACACGGCGTCAAGCGCCGATGGCATAATGGCGCTTTTATACCAGAGTTGTTAAAAGTACCGAACTTTTTTCAAAGTATACGTAAACATAAAGTATTTATTTTTTACTGACCCCCTGAGTACAGAAAACGTACAGTAAATTTTTTTACTTTTACTCATGAGTAGGGTGTAAAAAAAAATTTTTTACGGAAAACGGAAACGGAAACGGAAAAAAAATTTCAGCGGCCGGAAAACGGAACGGAAAACGGAAAAAAATTTGCACTTGGCGGAAAACGGAAACGGAAAAAAAATTTCAGCAGCCGGAAAAAGAGGCCAAACGGAAAAATCAAATTTGCACGAAAATGGAAAAACTTGCTGGAATTTTGCCGGAAACGGATAAAATTTGCTGAAATTTTGCTGGAAGTGGAAAAAATTTGCAGTAATTTTGCTGGAAACAGAAATTTTTTTACACCATTGACAATCTGCATGAATTTTTGCCAGTTTGGCTGATCAAAAAACCGAAAGTTGAGTTAGAAAAAGGTAAAATGAGGCGGAAAAATGGAAAATTGAGGCGGAAAATGGAAAAAAGGTAGAAAGACTGGAAATTGAGGCGGAAAACGGAAAAAAGGCGGAAAAACTGAAAATTTAGCCGGAAAACGGAAAATGAGCCGGAAAAACGGAAACGGGAAAAAATATTGCCGGAAAACGGAACACGGAAAAAAAATTCAGAAGTCGGAAAACGGAACAGAAAACGGAAAAAATTTGCCTGCGGAAAACGGAAACGGAAAACGGAAAACGGAAATTTGACACCCTACTCATGAGTAAACATGAGTGAAATACTTTTTTCCCCAGAAAATGTAAAAGTGAGTACTTTTTAGGAATTTTGCCCAACATTCACTAAAATCCTCTGATCATTTTTTGATCATTTGAACTTTCAAATTCACTAGTTTATGTGTTATTTGTCTATTTTCAGCTATTTTTGACAATTTTTTTCCTATTTTTAACTTTTTCTCTCCTTTTTTTCCATCTATGCATTGTAAAAGGCTACAATAAAGCCTATCTGAAATACATTTTATGTACTCGAGTACTTTCAAAAAGTATACGTAAATGTGAGTACAGGTACTTTTATATATATTTGTCACTCACCCCCTGAGTACAGAAAATGTACAGTAAAATTTTTTACTTTTACTCATGAGTAAACATGAGTAAAATACTTTTTTCCCCAGAAAACATAAAAGTGTGTAATTTTGGGGAATTTTGCCCCTACTTTCACTAAAAAACTCTGATTTTCGTACCTTTTTGATCATTATAACCTTCAAATTCACTAGTTCATGTGTTATTCATATATTTTCAGCTATTTTTGACAATTTTTTCTTATTTTTCACTTTTTCTCTCCATTTTTTCCATCTATACCTCGCAAAAGCCTATAACAAAGCCTGAAATACGTTTTCTGTACTCGAGTACTTTCAAAAAGTATACGTAAATGCGAGTAAAGGTACTTTTTTCGGAGAAAACGTAAACGTATTTACTCTGTAAATTATACGTAAACCTTTTTATTCAGTACTCGAGTATACGTACTTTTTGAGTGAACGTAAATAGTTTTTAACAACTATGTTTTATATCACAACCTACTGCCTTCATCAGAAAATTATAAACATTTACGCGTTGTAATAGGTTCGCGAATGTGAATCGATTGCAGAATTGTTTGCAAATTTCAAAATCAGTGCCTTATCAGACACAGATGCTCAGTGCACCGTGGTGAGTGACAGATCAATGGCGAACCGCACACTAGTTGAGACACGTGTGTCAACTGGTATGTGTCAACTCAGATTTCTGCTTTTCGTTTCGCAGGTATTTTTTCAACGTTGCCGCGTGTGCATTTGGAGATCGCTCTACCACACGTGAAGCCGAAATATCAGTTGACACAGACTAGTTGACACACTTGTGTCAACCAGTGTGAGGGCCGCCAATAGTGCCAAAACGATTTAAAAGCCTCTTCTGCAAAATCAGTACTCGTCACAGCTTGATGACTCATCCACATCTACCAGTGACATTCCACAAGCGGAAAAATGTCCACGCTGTGATACGTTTATTTTGCGGAGTGACCCACTAAGTGGACACGTCAGTTTAATGAGACAAACCGGACAGGGACTTAGGCGACACAGCGCCCATGCAGCGTGCACTGGGACTGACGACAAAATGGTAGAATTTGGCTCCGTGCCAAGTACAAATAAATGTATTGAGCCGCCGATATTGACACGCTACAATAGCGGCGATGGTAAGCTGGTTTTCTCGGCGTGGTAATTCATAAGGGGTAATTCGAGGGGGGCTTATTATTTCCCCAGGTTGATCAGAGGTGGGGGTATTTCGAGGAGACAATTCAAGGGGGTTTATTCAAGGAAATATGGTACGACATTTGACGAATTTTATCTGCCGTCGCAGCTGTTCATGCTGTGGAACTAGCCGGCGATTTGGTACTTTTTGCACGCAAGCTAAATGTGGTGACGACTTCAGGATGTAATCCCTTCAAAATATTGATCGACAGTTCACAAATCGAACTAGAACAAATAGCCACTGCTGAGAACTTATTGAGAGTTGTTCTGGATGGAGGCCGGTTTCCACAGTGCAGCGCCAATGGTCAGTGCTGAATGCTATGTTTCTAAGCTCGCGACTAGTGTTGGAACGGCGCCAGTGCCAAACGGCGCCGCGCCATGACCCCGTTGGCGCCTGGTGCGCTGTGCCTAAAGGGTGCTAAAATGTCGCCAACTTGAAATGCTTTTGCAGACACGTTTGGCGTAAAAAATGAAAATGGCACACATTTTTGAATGAAAAACGCCGACGCCGGTATATTAATACTGAAATACCGGAAATTTTGATGATATTTATACGGTTGAACCCGTGGTACAGTTGATTGATTTTCTAAATTTTGTAGATCACCTATTCTCGCATCTTTGCAGTTGAACGCGACCTCACCCTCTTGGACAGTCTAGCATCAGCGAAAATATCCGATTTAGCTGAGAAAGGCCAACTACCCAATGCTAGTTGCAAACGAAGGAGCGCCCAATGCGCAAATTTCTCGGGTGCCAACAAATATCTGTTTGCTAATGTAATCAAAGCGGATGGAAATATGGTCGGAATGGTGGGAAAAAATGCCGGGAAAACGCCGTTCAATAATAGCTGGCACACCAGCACTATACTGGGTTCGTGCTACTTTTCTGAAGATTTCAGACAGCTCGCATAACATTTGTTCCTGTCATAGACCTTGTTAGGCATCAGGTGTAGTGATGGAAAAGCGCCATGGCGCTGGCACCTGGCGCTAGTGCAAAAAGGCGCTTGGCGCCCAGGTCCTGAAAAGCGCCATGGCGCTTTTGACGCTTGGCGCTAAAAGCCTAGCGCTTTTTCCATCACTAATCAGGTGGACATGCACTTTACTACTCTTGACTTTCTTCTTGACTTTGCTCTTGACTTTTAACTTTACTCATCTGACTGTTCCACTTGCGGAACCGGCACCAGGGGGCAGTTCCAAAGTGTCAATTGTGTATCCAAATCTTATCTTTTAATATTCAAATTTTATGTGTTTTTTGTATCCAAAGCTCATGATTTTTTGTATCCAAATCTTTACTTTTTCGTACCCAAATCTTATGTTACATAAGATTTGGATACAAAAACGTGTCAAGAGTAAAGTACTTGTCCAATTGCGGGACTGGCCCCAGAGCGACATGCGTCAAAGCAAGATGAACACAAATAAAATCTGTATGACCATGTAAAATGTAAACTGAATATGCAAATATGTATGTATGAGCAATTACCTAAATACATGCACTTTGTCAACACTCAGAGCCGCGCCCCAGGGACGACCCCGCGCGGTCGCACTGCAGCTCTCCGGGCGCGGCGCCCAGCACGCGCGAGCGCAACATCTCGGCCAGCGGGCACATCACCAACTTGCTAGTCGGCTCCATCAACTCCGTGTTCCATCGGAGGGGCAGCGATTTTGCCGCCAGGTGCCAATTCCGCAAAAGGAGAAGTGAAAAGCGGAGTGAAATAGAATTCGAATGAGACTAGGGTCACATTTTCAATTCGAAACCTCTGACGGAAGCGAGAAAGTCTGCCCGTTTCCTACGAAACAATGCTTCCTAAGTCAGAATTCATTTCTTCACTTTTTTCATTTTGTTTCGCTTCTCATTTCACTTCTCCTTTTGTGGAATTGGCCCCAGGTTCGATCCCGAGGACCCGAGGAAATTGGACGCAATTGATTTGGCTTGATGTTTTTTTGACATGTTCTGGTTCTCTACTTTTTTCTTTATTCAAATTGTATAGCGAAGGATAAAAGAATCATTGTTAATTTAGGTGTTTGGTTCCGTCACTTGATAAAGACCGACGTGTCAATCCCATAAAAAAGCCCACAAAAAGCCTGAAGCTGAAGCCAACAAAAAGTGGACGCTGCAGCCAAACATCTGTATGATTAGGTAGTGATGTAAAAGCGCCATGGCGCTGACGCCAAAGGAAAAAGCGCCATGGCGAATTTGGCGCTTGACGCTATCTTGCCGTGGCGCCATGCCCATGAAAAGCGCCATGGCATTTTTGTACTTAGATTTAGAATGCACAAAAAATATCACGTACCTTTTTACATTGACCTAACAAAAATAGTATCAGTAAAAAAATGGCTCAAGCCAAATAAAAAGTGGACGCTGCCTCCACAGCAAATAGACATGAAGTGTGTCTCTCAAATGGACATGAAGTGCATCCCTCAAATGGACATTAATATATATTGGATGCACAAAAGAAATGTATCATTGCTTAGAAAATGGCATACACTTCACTGATAACACACTTTACTGTGGTTACATATCCCACCTGAATAAAGAAACTATTTGTATTACATCACAAGAATTACATGTATTGACTGTTAAATGCACAAAAGCAATATATCATTACATCTGCATTGTGAGAAATGTCTCACATTGAACCCAGACTTTTATTTATTCAATAGTTTTCAAGGCAGATTACAGTGTTAGACATACACATCCATGTAAAAAAAGTTTCACACCCTTCAACTATCTGAGACAAAAAGGAAAAAATTCACTCAAGTTTATCACAGCTGCGTGAGCTGTGCTATGTGTGTGTTTAAAACCAAAAAGCTCACGCTGCTATGATAAACTTGAGTGAATTTTTTTCCTTTTTGTCTCAGATAGTTGAAGGGTGTGAAACTTTTTTTACATGGATGTGTACGTCTAACACTGTAATCTGCCTTGAAAACTATTGAATAAATAAAAGTCTGGGTTCCATGTTAGACATTTCTCACAATGCAGATGTAATGATATATTGCTTTTGTGCATTTAACAGTCAATACATGTAACTCTTGTGATGTAATCCAAATAGTTTCTTTATTCAGGTGGGATATGTAACCACAGTAAAGTGTGTTATCAGTGAAGTGTATGCCATTTTCTAAGCAATGATACATTTCTTTTGTGCATCCAATATATATTAATGTCCATTTGAGGGACGCACTTCATGTCCATTTGAGAGACACACTTCATGTCTATTTGCTGTGGAGGCAGCGTCCACTTTTTGTTTGGCTTTAGCCATTTTTTTACTGATATACTTCTTTTGTGTGGCCAGTGGCCCAGACTTCCCCGAATGACACC
>OZ038455.1:16033078-16319940 GCA_964036195.1 Sphaerolaimus hirsutus | reverse complement strand
CTATGTGTGTGTTTGAAACCAAAAAGCTCACGCAGCTGTGATAAACTTGAGTGAATTTTTTTCCTTTTTGTCTCAGATCGTTGAAGGGTGTGAAACTTTTTTTACATGGATGTGTACGTCTAACACTGTAATCTGCCTTGAAAACTATTGAATAAATAAAAGTCTGGGTTCCATGTGAGACATTTCTCACAATGCAGATGTAATGATATATTGCTTTTGTGCATTTAACAGTCAATACATGTAACTCTTGTGATGTAATACAAATAGTTTCTTTATTCAGGTGGGATATGTAACCACAGTAAAGTGTGTTATCAGTGAAGTGTATGCCATTTTCTAAGCAATGATACATTTCTTTTGTGCATCCAATATATATTAATGTCCATTTGAGGGATGCACTTCATGTCCATTTGAGAGACACACTTCATGTCTATTTGCTGTGGAGGCAGCGTCCACTTTTTATTTGGCTTTAGCCATTTTTTTACTGATATACTTCTTTTGTGTGGCCAGTGGCCCAGGCTTCCCCGAATGACACCCAGTAGGTGTCTTGCTGAACAATATATATATGCTGGCGAGTAGATGGTGCCACTCCACAAAAATGGTGCCATTTTGGAGTAGATGGCACTGCCGTTTTGGAGTAGATGGCGCCACTCCATGAAAATGATGCCATTTTGGAGTAGTTGGCGCCACTTCATGAAAATGGCACCATTTTGGAGTAGATGGCACCACTCCATAAAATTGCACAATTTGAAATCATAACCCTTGAAGACCCATATAGTGGCAGTATCACATCAAACAGCACTATATTTTGATCAAAAATATGCAACCCATAACTTGGATGAGGGCCAAGTTTATATGTGACCGGGTGAATTTCATCCTACAAATATCGGCTGGCATGGTGCCAGCGCATGCCAATGATCTTGCATATGTGTTGTGTTAAATGACATATCCAAAACTCATTGAGAAATGTCTCTTAAACCAATATGGTCCGCCATCAAGAGTTAAGGAGTGTATCATAATTCTATGTACAACTATATTTGTGACAATAGCATTATGTGATTGTTCACAAAAAAATTAACTAGAAATATGGATCACAGTTCAGTATCCATTTATCAAAGTTTTTCAATTTAATTTTTTACTTGCCATTTCACTTCTCATTTGACTTTTGTTGATTTTTTGATCACTTGACATTTAACTTTACATTTGACTTGACATTTACCACTTGAAATTTGACTTGACATATGACTTGTTATTTGACTTGACATGAAATTTGTCACTTGACATTTGACATGACATTGATCAGTTGACATTAAACTTGACATTTGACTTGGCATTTGACATGACATTTATCACTTGACATTAAACTTGACATTTCACTTGAAATTTATCACTTGATGTAAAACTTGACATTTGACATGACATTTATCACTTGACATTAAGCTTGACATTTAACTTGACATTTGACTTGACATTTCACTTGAAATTTTTTACTTGACATTTCACTTGAAATTTATCATTTGGCATTTGACTTGACATTTCAATTGAAAGTTATCACTTTGTATTCACCTTGAAATTTATCACTTGACATTTGACTTGACTTGACTTTAGACTTGACATTTACAACTTGACATTTGACTTGACATTTATCACTTGACATTTGACTTGATATTTGATCACTTGACATTTAACTTGACATTTGACTTGACATTTACCACTTGAAATTTGACTTGACATTTACCACTTGAAATTTGACTTGACATATGACTTGTTATTTGACTTGACTTGAAATTTGTCACTTTACACTTGACATGACATTTATCAGTTGACATTAAACTTGACATTTGACTTGACATTTGACATGACATTTATCACTTGACATTAAACTTGACATTTCACTTGAAATTTATCACTTGACATTTGACTTGACATTTGACATGACATTTATCACTTGGCATTAAACTTGACATTTCAGTTGAAATTTATCAGTTGACATTTGACTTGAAAGTTATCACTTGATATTTGACTTGATATTTTATCACTTGATTTTTTATAACTTGACATCCATCACTTGACATTTATCACTTGATATTTATCACTTGACATTTATCAATTGACATTTATCAATTGACATTTGTCTTGACATTCATCACTTGACATTTAACTTGACATTTCATGTGAAATTTATCACTTGACATTTATCACTTGACATCTAAAACTCGACATTTGACTTGACTTGACTTTAGACTTGACATCTACAACTTGACGTTTGACTTGACATTTGACATGACATTTATCACTTGACATTAAACTTGACAGTTCACTTGAAATTTATCACTTGATGTTTAACTTGACATTTGACATGACATTTAACTTGACATTTCAGTTGAAATTTATCAGTTGACATTTGACTTGAAAGTTATCACTTGATATTTGACTTGATATTTTATCACTTGATATTTTATAACTTGACATCTATCACTTGACATTTATCACTTGATATTTAAAACTTGACATTTATAAATTGACATTTATCAATTGACATTTGTCTTGACATTCATCACTTGACATTTAACGTGAAATTTATCACTTGACATTTATCACTTGACATCTATCACTTGACATTTTTCACTTGAAATTTCACTCGAAATCTACCACTTGACATTTATCACTTGATATTTGACTTGATATTTTATCACTTAATATTTTATCACTTGACATTTGGCCTGACATTTATTGCTTGACATTATCACTTGACAATTGACTTGACATTTATAACTTGACATTTGACTTGACATTAACCACTAGAAATTTATGACCTGATAGTAATCACCATGCAAGGTCACATGCTCAGTATCACATCAAGCAGTAGTTCAGGCATGTTTGCGCATTTTACACAAAACAAGCAAACTTGAATAACTTTTGTAAATCTCAACCAAAATCGCCAAAAATTGGCTCATTTGAAAGCTCTAGTCATGGCGCACATCAACAAATTTTTTTTATTGCTGCATTTGTATTCAAATTTTTAATTTATTGAGGTTTGAAAATTTCAAACAGATACCGTCCCGAAGTGGGCGGAGCCTGTGAAAAAAAATCCCGAAAATAAGAAATGGCATCATATGCTCTTTCATATGAGCCATCAACCATGAAAATCGGTCGTGTTTCAAAGAAGTTATTGCAGTTTGAAGATTGTCGGGAGAACAAGAAGAACAACAAGAACAAGAACAAGAACAACGACAACAACACTACTTGAAAAAGAAAATCCGTAATAACTTCTGTCGAACTCAACCGTTGGATCTGAAAATTTGCATGGTGGTACTTTTCGACACGGGCTTTTTAATGGTGCAGTCGGTTCTGCACTAGCGCATTGCGTTCCGAAGTTATTGCGATTTTAAATTTGCGATTTCCGCATTTTGGTGTGTCCGACCATATTATGGGTGGGTCGCTTGCGCCCTCCCTCGGCAGCGAGGGATGGCGCTGGCGCGCCCACCCGATATCAAGGGTAATATGTATATTTTACACAGTCTATTAATATAGGTAGGCAATCAATTAATGAGCGATGCAGTTTGCATATTACCTAAAATAACACAGCAAACTGCATCACAAGGAAACAATTTCACCAATACCAAATGTTTGCCTGGCAGTGTCCTGCACACTCAAAAAATACAAAAAGCTCACCTAATTATTTTCCTAAAATACCCTGTTGTTCAGCACATCACCTTCACTCAAAAAATGCAAAAAAATCATGACTCCTTCGGACCGGATTCGAACCAGTGACCTATGGATGTCCGCCGACCACTACAGTCCACCGCTCTACCAACTGAGCTACCGAAGGGCACACAAGCGGCCTTCTTAATTTACAATACGTTGAACGTGGTTGTCCTGAGTCTTGCGTACGCTTTTTTACATTACACTTATCAAATTCACCTCAAAAATTCCATTCCACCCAACACGTTTTTATTGCGTCACGCGAAAATTTTCACTGCGCACAGGTGGCAGTCCCTAGCCCAGTAAAGTGTGAAGTAAAGTGCCAAATGTAAAGTAAACTGTCAATTGTCACGCAAAGTTCGGTAATAAAATATTTTCTTCTTTGTGTTGATTGACACTTTACTTAGCATTTGACACTTTACACTTGACAGGGCTTGGGACTGCCCTTCATTAGGTGAACATGTGAACTCGATAGGTAAATTCAGCGTTGACATTTTACGCGAAGCCTGTCTATGTTTACTATGGCAGCATTTTGGAAGGCAATGGACTATCACAATTGATTATCCCTGGCAATTATCAATTTTTTCATGCTAAAATCTAAATAATACGTAAACGGTAGTTTACACGGGGCAGGCCTGATACGCACATCTGCCCGTTACGCACATTTGCCCTTTTTTCACTTGACACTTTTTTAAGTAATTTTCAGATATGAGTAATATGAAAAAAAGTTGCGCAATGACATTAGTGAACTTTTTTTCACTTCACTCATATCTGAAAATCACTTGAAAAAGTGTCAAGTGAAAAAAACGGGCAAATGTGCGTAACGGGCAGATGTGCGTATCAGTGCACCCCCGTTTACACGGCTTCGCGGCACTTCACTGCCTTTTCTTGCAGATTAAGAACTTTGTTCCGGAATTATGGAACTTGCGGCGTTCACAGGAGGCCGTGTTAACGCTGCTTTAAACAATTAATTTTTATGGGCACACATGTACCGGATATCCTTAAATAAGACCTCACTTGAATAGCTCCCACTGTTGGCCAGGTGAGGACAAAATAACACATGCTTGAATAACTCCCCCTTGAGTAACTCCCGCATTTGGGCATTTGATATGTATCCACAAAGTGTATGTATTTGAATGATTCGGGTGCCAATGAACACGAATTTTAGCATGAATACCGTGTTTCTGAGGTTGTTGAACTAGGGCCAGTTCCACAAGTGGCAAAGTAAAACGAAAAGTAAAAAACAAAGTAAAGAGTGAAGTTAAAAGTAAAGAGTAAAGTGAAGAGTAAAATTTCACTCTTTACTTTGCAACTTGCGGAACTGGTTCGTGCTATGCCTGGATTACATGAGTTGACGGAATGCTTTTTAAGTGAAACTACACGACTTACATCCAAATTTCATAAGTTCAACTTTAAGAATTTTTTTATTAAACTGGAGTAATAACGCAAAAGGTCAAGCGTAAAAATATCAGTCACCAGTAGTGATGGAATGGCGCCATGGCGCTGGCGCCATTTGAGGGCGCCAAAGGGCGCCGCGCCATGGCGCCATTGGCGCTTGGCGCCCTTTTTCTGTGGCGCCCTTGGCGCCTGGCGCCCACATTCTGAAAGGCGCCATGGCGCCCTTTTTCCGTGGCGCCCTTGGCGCCTGGCGCCCTGCTTAATAAGGGCGCCAAAAAGGCGCCAGCAGGGTTTCACGCTGAGTGCTGTGTAAACGAAAAAAATATATAAAAAACGCATCCGTGGATGATCTAAATTCGCCAGAAAAATGGACGAAGTGGTGTGAGTGGGTGGAAATCTTTCGTCCAACGGTTCATCAGATCTGTCTGACGGATCAGAAGACAAAAATGATGGACCGTCTAACTTGCAAAATCATAAATAAACGGATTTAAATCGTTGCAATTAGGAAACATTGTTTGGAAAGGTCTATTTGTAATGAACGGATTGTTGTCAAATGACAATTACCATTGCGTTTGAATTCGTCATGTGGATTTTATTCAAAAAATTTTGTTGCTAGCCTTGTTTTTGTTCATTACATCCTGGAGAACGCGAATTAAGAAGTGAATGCGCGTACAATGGTGCTGTAGAAACATTTTTAGCACACGCATGGTGTTTTAGGCACTTTTTTATCCTGGCGCCCTTGGCGCCTGGCGCCCTATTTTTCAAATGGCGCCATGGCGCCCTTGGCGCTTGGCGCCCTCTTTCCGTGGCGCCCCTGGCGCCTGGCGCCCACTTTCTGAATGGCGCCCTTGGCGCCTGGCGCCCTTTTTCTGTGGCGCCCTTGGCGCTTGGCGCCCACTTTCCGAATGGCGCCATGGCGCCCTTGGCGCCTGGCGCCATTTTTTCTGGCGCTTTTCCATCACTAGTCACCAGAAACAAAAAACCATAACAGGTGTTTTTATCAGGGAAAAGTGACATGAATGGACATAAACTCGTGTGCGTTCGAGGCGAATCACCAAAGGCACTAAATACTACGGAATGTAAGAAAAAATAGACGATAGAAATCTATGCGGGCGTGTAGATTCGGTTTCACTTTGTCATGCCCAGATGGAACAATTTCCTCGCCCATTTTGGTCCGCGCCACAAAGCCCTGGAAAAATTTTTCAAGGCGTTTACATTTCCGAAGTTGATACATCAACCATGAACACATTTGAGTTCACCGAAATGAGGAATCCGTCAACTATAGTTGACATAACAACTGTCAAGTGCTGATTGGCATGGCATCAGTATTGTCATGATTGGAAAAGTTTCACTCGATACCCGTTGCGTGGGTCGTTATAAATGGAGTTCAATTAACATCAAAAATTTTAGTGAGAAGTACTCCCAAATTTATGCAGGGAACAGGGATAATTTTGTCTGTTATTTTGCAGGGTGCAGTCAACACAAATAAGCTTATTAGTTCTGGCCAGTCATTAATACGTGCAGAAGTGCGCGTTTTCTCGACTGGTCTAGCATCAACTGTGACAGTTAATACTAGACTCATTTCAAGCCTACTAGTCATGTAAACCCACTAGTCACGTAGACCCGCCAGTCATGTATCTTAGGGAGTGGGGGATTTGCACAGCACAGGTTAGTGACATGCTGATCCCCCTAAGACACATGGCTGGTGGGTCTACATGACTAGCGGGTTTACATGCCTACAGGCACAGAGTCATTTCAGAAAACCCAGAGTTTTACTTAAGCAACATCCTAATCCTAAACCCAATAAAAAACACATACATACGAAACTCACGAGTCAACCATTAGGTTCCAGTACAAGGGCGCCATCATCTGCGTTTTCAGCAGCCAGCTCGTATAGCGCTCCTTCCCCATATTTATGGGAAAGGTCTCCAGAATCTGTCCATCGTACCCGAATTCAGCCAGAATCGTCTTACCGTAGTCCGTGATCAAAGGACAGCTACCGTAACCGTCGTACTGTAATGTGCGTGTGCGCCGGTTGAATAGGTGCTTCGAATGTTTAATGTGACATTTTGGAATGAATTATTTCTCACAACTTCCTAATCCACAAATGTCCTACAGAATCACAGTGTAAACATGTATTAGTTCAGCTATCCACACAATATGTAAATATGCTTACATATTACATTTACATTTAACATATTGGAGGTAAAATTTACATACCTAGATTTACCTCAAATTTACAATGAAAGTAAAAGTTACATACCATGTCTTCAGAAGGTTGAAATTTCAACCCTGGAGTTATTTGCTCCACGGTGGATTTATTCGAGGTATTTTGGCACGCCCACCAGGCAGTCTACATCAACACACAAAACCACTCACTGTGTCGGTGACACCATCCGTAGATTTTCCATTCAATTTTGCTGCCATCAATTGTCGCACTACACCCCACTGAGCCGCTGCAAGCAACAATATAGTGGTAAACAAATGAAAATGATCTTTTACAACTTGAGATGATTGCCTGCTACCCGTTTTTCTACTGCAATGTCAATTCTCAATATTTATAAATTGCGAGTGCAGGATAAAGTGCACACAGAATATAAACCTCGTCAGTTGTCAATCTCGACCCATGAACTGATCTGTTTATGCTGCAATTTATTTTCGAAGTAGAATTTCAAATCGCTTGCCAACACCATAAATGAGCATGAAAGCATTGGGACCACTGGTTGGCAGTGTGCCAATATCGTCAAAAACTTTGCCCCCTAGACTTCTTTTAAAGTTTATAAATGATATAATAATAAGTGTGGTGTGGACGATCTGGCATTCGTCGGTGATCTCAGTTTATTTTTCGCCCATTTAAAAATAAGAACCACACCGAAAGTTGGACGGTATCGGCCCCCGGCAAATGTGGTGGCTCACTGTGAGCAAACACACCTAAACTGAAGGAAATCAAAACTTGTAAAACAGCACCCACCCCTGGAATCTTCACTCACCCACAGCGGCGGCAGTTTTCGCATTGGGCAGCGCGGTGCAATCTCCAATCGCAAATACATTCGGGTACTCCAGATGCTTCAAGGTGTTCTTGTGCACGGCCACGAATCCAGCCGGGTCGACTAATTTCGACCCGAGCGTCGCCATATTTCTCAGCGGTTCGGGGGCAGAGCATGGCGCGCCCACGTGCAACAGGCTGAACTGGAAAGGCGGAGTCTTATTTATGTAGGGTTTCGTTATATTTAAATGTGCGCGAGCGCCAAATCAGGAAAAATCGAATTCAGCGCGGATTTGTTCCACTCGGCGGACATAACACTTAGTATGGACACCTACCATAACCCATCTGAATTTGAACCAAATTTTGGTCATCATAATATTTCGTTGTTACTATGGAAAAATCAATTACGAAATTAATCACAAGATTTTATCATAAAATAATGGTAGGATTCTGCGCATACTTTGCGGTCCGCCGCGTATATCCATTTCAATATTTACATACATATGATAAACATATATTTAGATAGATTGACCTATACCGCTTTCAAACAAACACAAAGCGAAAACATAACTAGTGTTTGGAAGGCACCGGTACTCCGATGTAGGGCACCAGCACCCTTGAAATTTGTTAAAGGTGCCCGCTGGTGCCGGTGCCATTTTTACAGAAAAGCACTGGTGCTGGTACGGTGCGGTGCCATATTTCCCAGTATCTTCCCCACCACTAACCGGAACCCATTTCTCGTCAATCAGTTTGCCATCTTCATCAAAAACATGAAACAATGCCTCGTCTTTATCCTTTTTAACGGCCCTCAAAACGTGTCTGACATTCAAGGTGATTCCCTTGCGTTTCAGGATTGGCATCAGCGCCTGCGCATACTTCGGTACGCCGAAAACAGCCGGTATTGCGGTATTGAAGTGGATTTCAGTGTCCGGTGTGCGCTTGTTGTACTGCGGTAGGTTTTTTGGATTGGTAAATAGTTTGATTTTTTGATGGTTTATAGATTCTGTCCACGGTGATTCGATGCTTATTGGTATTTTATGATTATTGGTACCGAATGTCGCATTTTCCTAGATAAGTTTCAGTGTCAGCGATGTAAACCTCCCCTTGAATAACTTTCGACAGACATGATGAAATAAATATAACCCCAAAAAGCGATAAAATAAGAAATACCGTATTTACTCGAAATAAACCCCCGATTTAACCCCCCTTCGAAATACCCCATGTCTGAGCTGAGGATACAATCTTAACAGTAATACACTTGACATTTTGTGCTACGTTTCTCCTGCAGGCCCGCTTCAACTTGTGAGCACCCGTGGCTTTCAAGTTTTGCAAAAAAACACATTCACCTTGCTCAAATGGCTCTCAAAAAGATAGCAAGCTTTCTGCGGTGCGCCGGCACACTTCAAAGGCGTATCGGGGTGCGTGAACAAAGCTCGGCCACCCTTGAAATTTTGAAATGCGGGAAATGTTTTTGACACATATTTTGGGCTATAGTTCGACAGTACGTTCGGCCTTTTTTCCAGCGCATCTGGCAGATTTTCCACCTGAGCGGGTCGAGTAAATTGGGTCATCAACACGACATCTAACATAAATACTAAGGTTTTGAACAGCAGAGTTGTTGGCACTGTACCATTCCGCATGTAAACCCATCCCGCATGTTGACCCGAAACACATTTAAGTATACCCGGCATGATGTAGGTTATAAAACACATAACTTGATGATTTTGAAGGTGAAAATCTATAAAAAGTATAAAAATTAGCGATTTTGGCTGAAAATTAGGGTAAAATTGCTCAAAAGCGCTCCAGATAGCTAGACAGCTACGCAATTCGCAGGGGGGGTGTTCAGGGGAAACTTGCCAAAAAAAATTAATGACAGGGATAGATAGATAGCTGGGTAGTTTGGGGTGGGGTGACCCGCCCCCCTTTCTTACCCCTGCGGCTATAATGTGTCTATCATGGGTTTACGCGGGATGGGTTTACATGCGGAATAGGCCTGCACCGAGTTGTTGAACCGTATTTACTTTTACTCGATAAATACGTATACTCGAGTAGAGTAAATACGTTTGGTTTCCTTCGAACAAAAACGTTCTGTACTCGCTTTTACATATTCTTTTCAAAAGTACTCGAGTACGAAAACGCATTTCTGATAGGCGTTTACACAGGTTTTTTAAGGCGTGGAAAGGAAGGGAGAAAAGGGTGAAAAGAGACCAAAAATAAAGAAGCGGTATTTATATGAGGTCATATATAGCCAAAAAAGCTGAAAATAGGCGAATATGAAGGTGAAAATGGGCAAAAATATATGAAAATTAGTGATTTTGAGTGAAAATTGGGGCAAAATTTCACAAAAATACTGACTTTTACGCTGTTCAGAAAAAAGTATTTTACTCACCTTTACTTATGAGTAAAAGTATAAAATTTTCTTAACGTTGTCAGTTCTCAGGGGGTGAGTAAAAATAAATACTTTATGTTTACATATACTTTAAAAAAAGTTTGGTACTTTTAACAACTCTGCAGAACAGTCTCCAAAACACATAAACTAACCAGATCAAAACGTAGCTGCACTCCCATGGCGACCAATAGAACATCGTAACTCAACTTGGTGCCATCGCTCAAGGTAACACAATTTTCATCCGGCTCGAAAGATTTTGCGCTGACTTTGAGCCAATCAGCGTTTTTGTGCAAATGCTTTTGCGTTGAATGTCTGGTCCACTCAAATTTCTTCAAGCCACCACCCACTAATGTAAAACCAGGCTGGTAGTAGTGATGCTGCGGGGGGGGGGGGGTGATTGATATCTAAGTATTGATACACAATATGCACAAAACTGTTACCAGTATTTTCATTGCTTTTGTTTTATTTTTGGCGGCAAACTCCATTTCCATGATTTCCATTTCAGCATGCTTCCGTATAATAATAAGGCATGTGAAACCGAAAAATATACTCCAGAATAATGTGAACCAAAATCATTGGAATCGAATAAATAGTCAGGCGAATATTCGATTTTACTTGCGTACAGCCCGGAAAAAGTGCCGAAAAATGATTTTACAAGTCAACACTGACCTGACTTGGTTCAACAACGGCGATGGCGCCCTTGCCCAACTTGGGAGCGAAGTGGTTGCAGGCGGTCGATCCCCCGGCTCCGCCCCCGACGATAACTACTTTGTAATGCTGTGGTTTGCCTGCATGCGGCGATTGTATGACACTGTATTCCACACCATAGTTTTCATATTTTGAAAACTCAAAAATTAGCTTTGGACTGATTTGAGTTTACCGGAACGCTTCCGATCTGATTCCGATCATCTTTAGTTGACGGACAGCTCATTTCGGTAAACTCGAACGCGTTCAAAAATGACGTGTGAGTTTTCTAAAATTTTGGAAATGTCACACTGGCACTTGTAGATAATTACAGTATAAAGTATATTATAAAACTGAAGTCCCTTCTCTGTGCGCCATTTTTTCTGGCAGTTTCCCACCGCTACCACGAAAATTTCCCAGAAAATTTCCCCTGGGCAAGTGCAAATTAATACACACTCAGCGCGAAAAAAAATATTTGCAAAATGTAAAATAAATGTCAAAAGATAACCTGGAGCATTTGAGCAAAATCTGGTACTGAAAACAGCCAATCCATCCTGCATCGGGCAACAGGATAATTTACCCAGATTTCTGAGTAACGTTGAGTGAGACATTTTTAGTGAAATTTTAAGTAAAAAGAGTATAGTTTGCGAGATCCCAATAGAGAAGAATTAGGTCAGGTAGCTTGAATTCACAAATAAAATGCGAGTTCAAAGTTTGACGGCTGCCTAGACAGGAATTTTTTGCCAGCCGCGTCTGCGTGTAAAACCGGCCGCGCTTAAAAAATAAGTACATGGTAAAATAACTGATAAGCTGTCATATTGGAAACTGTTCATGTTACCGGGAATTAAAAATTTTTACAGTGAATGCGAAAAACGCTCATGTTTAGTTCTCATAAACATATATTTAAACACATCAACATCAGTAAATTCCGGATTTTAAAATCGAATTAAATATTCATTTATATTTAGGTAAAATACTTAAATTAGGAACACACAAAATGAATACATGAATATTCAGGTGCCTTTAAATACTCCCAGTCAGGAGTACCCTAAATCCTCCGATAAGTCCCCGGGGGAGTTATTTTTTTCGTAATGCGGTTTTAAATGGGGAATTATTCAAGGGAGGCTCTCTTTATCAAAATTTACAGTAGTTTGTATCCATAGGTATAAATATATGTATTAGCATGTTTTAATTTTTTATTATGTATCATTGTGTGCCAGCATAGGTATCCCAGTTCGTCCAAATCGCACCGAGGTTGTAGAGTTGTTCTTAAGGTTTTTATTTTGTTTGATGCGCCAAATGCCCCAGGTGGATGACTTATTCAAGTGGGCGGGGGGGGGGGGGGGCTTTTCTCGTTTGTAAATAGTTCCTACCTCCTTTCTTCGAAATACTACACGTTTACATACACACAAATTGCGCAAACTTTCATATAGTCCGAATGACACGTTTACACAATATTTCATGGGAACAGAGTAGAATTTCGCAGAAATATCCAAAAAATTGACGCACAGAATTGCAGTAGGCGAGAGTCTTGAAAGTATGTACATAGCGCTGTGTACAACTCTTGTTGTGAAAACATGTTTAGAAAATAATAAATACGTATACCTGGATATAGAGTATAAATTTACATTCACATATTCCCACAGAGGTACATGTAAAAATAAATACGTAAACTGGTGGCAGCGTTAAATGGAAAATGATGATCAACTAGCTCACTCTTATTTATCATTCAAGCTTTGCAATTATTTACCGCTCAGTGATTACCGTATTACCTCCATTATAAGGTATACGTTTTCACCAACTTTTTACTGACAATCGTTATACTACTAGATTTTGCTCAAAATACACCCATGTTCACATGGGTTCGGACACTTGAAATTTTTTCATTCAAACATTAATTCCACTGGAACAGGTAAACCCTAAATGTTTTGGGTTGTATCAAAAGAAAGCTCAAACATTTCTCTACAAATGCCTTGGGCCACCCCTTGACAGAATCCCCTGTGGAATTCGTAAGAGGCCAATAATTTATAATTATTTATAATAATAAGAGGAATTTATACAAAATTGTGTTGCTCACTTGGGTTCGGACACTTCCTTTATGTAGCAATAAATGTCTTTCAAGGATGGATTTTGGCTTTGAAGACAGAAATAAATTCTGGCTAGTTGCCAGAGTCCAATTCCTTTTAAAAATCAGATTAAGACAGACTTTCATCACCTCATGCTTCTTGATACTCATGGGGTGAGTTAACAACCATTTTCCTTAGTTCCCCACAAATGTGCATAACTCAAGCACAGTTGGCACACAATTTTGGGCATTCAGCAGTGTGTATGCCACTGGAAACCACCAGGACAGTTAGAGAATGTTGTTGGGAATCTTTTATACACCCCCCCATTCAAGGGAACCTCCCCAAACTAGAGGCACTTGAGTGCAAAAAAATTTGTGTTTATCTTACCTTTTTACTACTATATTTTTCATTTTTTTCATTTTTACTCTTAACATTCTGGAGTTTGGGAGGTTTCCTTGAATGGGGGTGATAATAAAAAATTCCCCACAACCTCCTCTAACTGTCCTGGTTGTTTCCAGTGCCCTACACACTGCTGAATGCCCAAAATTGCATGACAATGGTGCTTGAGTGATGCACATTTGTGGGGAACTAGGGGAAATGGTTGTCAACTCACCCAATGAGTACCAAGAAGCATGAGGTGATGAAAGTATGTCTTTATCTGATTTTTAAAAGGAATTGGATTCTGGCAACTAGCCAGAGCTTACTTCTGTCTTCAAAGCCAAAATCCGGCCTTCAAAGACAGATCTATTGCTACATAAAGGAAGTGTCCGAACCCAAGTGAGCAACACAATTCTGTATAAAAAAATGTGTGGGCCTCTTACGAATTCCACAGGGGATTCTGTCAAGGGGCGGCCCTAGGCATTTGTAGAGAAATGTTTGAACTTTCTTTTGATAGAACCCAAAACCTTTGGGATTTACCTGTTCCAGTGGAATTAATGTTTGAATAAAATTTTTTCAAGTGTCCAAACCCATGTGAACATGGGTGTATGCTAAATTATATTAGGGGGGTACCTTCAATTATTTTCACCAGATTTTGCAAAAATTTAACCAACAGTGAACAACAACACAATAAATTTTTTTCATACTGGAATGTAACAAAATTTTCAATTTTTCAGTGGCAGAAGTCAACATAGAGTTCATCTTTTCATCATTTTCCACCATGTCTGGCAATCGTTTTTATGCAATTTGGCATGCAGCCAGCTGTGCCTTATATTAGAGGTATACCTTATCTTGGAGGTAATACAGTAGGTAGGTAAAAGTATTGACAACACCTACCCCCAAGAAAAGTTTCAGTCATCTGCACACTGCAAGGATGTAGCCAGGGGGGCAGGGGGGTGGCAATCCCCCCTTCCCGGACCGAAAAATATGCCAGAAATGGCAGTTCCAGAAGATGATTTTGTCACATTTTGAAGAAATTTTGCGCGCAAGTATGGGGAATTTCCGAAAATTTATGGCGAAATAATAGACCCCCCTTGAATAACCCCCCCTCAAATTTTGCTGGCGAAATAATAAACCCCCTGGGGGTATTTCAAGGTAATACGGTATATCAGTCAGGTGGCAGGAGTTCTTGATATTATATATAGCTAATGAGCCATGGCATAGCAATATAAGTGGTGATTTCTGTCAAAAATATCCATTTTTTGTAGACTCATTATGTATTTCACTTTTTGTCAACAAAACTTCAAGTGAAATTAGGCATGGAATAGCGCTAAGAAATTGTGATTGCTAATTGCTTGCTTGATTGCTAATTGCTTGCTTGATTGTGATCGCTAATCCCAATCCTGATTGTGTAAACTCCAAAACCAATCCTGATGCCAAAAACTAAAAAAACAATCCCAATCTCAAAATGTCAATCCCATTTCAACCCTAAGTATACCACATTCATGTCTCATTTGTTTGTAAATAATTGTGTCATACTTTGGGTTACAGCTGTGTACTTATTTAAGCCTCAACATATTCTCCACACTACGCTCTATCAGAAAATACCTAATACACAAATGTTAAAACAGTAAGAACACAAAAAAACAGTAGTTTAAATTATTTTGAGGTTTCCCATTTATTTTTGCCAGTTATTTGAGTGCTGCAGCAATGTGCAGACGCCAAAACAGCCAAGACTTGTACCCACCCAATCACTTGAATGGTAACTTCCCAGCTTGGATTATAAAATAAATAAGTAGGAGCAACTTGGAAAGTATCCCCAGTATGTAATTCCCATTTAACGCTGCCGCCAGTTTAGGTTATTACGTTTACTTTTTCAGAATATAGGTGTACAGAGAACTTATTTTTACGCGGATTCGCTAATATTTTCGGGGAGGGGGCATGAAATTCTAGTATTTTTGATTTAACGGACCTCGAAAAATTATGCTATAACGCTCTTTGTTATGGCTCCGGCGCCAGGCGCTTTTACATCACTAGCCAAAAGTACTTGTAAGTACATAGTCGGGCTGAAAAGTCCCCGGGCAGTGCTCGCCATTCACGCTAGGGGTAAGCTACGGTTATAAAATTTTATCACGTTAATATATCAGGTGTTTTGAGTTTTCACCCAAAATTTCACCCCTCTAGCTCCACCCACTGGGGAACTGTGGGGGTTACAATTTCGGTCATTTTGTACTGATGTACAAATGGTGCTCTAGCTCAATGATGCTTTAAGTTGTGATGATGAAACTTTGGCTAGTGTAAGTAGGGTTCAAACGGGATTGACTTTTCGGGATCGGGATCGGGATTCACTTTTTGAGATTTCGGGATCGGGATCGGGATTGGGGTTTCGGGATCGGGATCGGGATTGGTATTTTGAGATTTCGGGATCGGGATCGGGATCGGGATTGGCCGGGATTGGGGTCACGGGATCAGGATTGGGATTGGCATTTTTTCGGGATCGGGATTGGGGTCTAGGGATAGAGATTTTTGTCACTGTTCTGGCATTCACAGTTGTTCATAAAGGTCTCAAAACACTGTTGGATGCCAGAAAAGTGACATAAAATCGACGCTGGGGGTTTGCGTTCACATTTGTGCACTTATTTGTGTCACACATCCCGGACTTGGGAGATTCTCGGGATCGGGATCGGGATTTGAAAGTTTTCGGGATCGGGATCGGGATTGGTATTTTTGGATTTCGGGATCGGGATCGGGATTGGGGTTTCGGGATCGGGATCGGGACTGCTAAATCCCGGAATTTCACGGGATCCGGGATCGGGATCGGGATCCCGTTTGAACCCTAAGTGTAAGCCAGTGTGTTGGCAATGTGCTGATAGTAATCAACACTTTCATCAACACCATTGCTATGATAGTAAAATAAATATGCAGATCAGGGTGAGGTGCAAGGAACGTGGGAACTGTGATGGATGTTTTTGGTGATGACCTGAGATCATGTTTTATTGCAGTGATTTTAATGTTGTTTTGAAATGTGCAGTAAATTATTATGTCAATTAAATTTCATTTGTGTTTCATTACTAATCTGTAGTCGACACATTACCGTATTTCTCCAATCAAAGCACCCTGGGTGCTTTACAAAATTGGAGCACTTTTCAAAATACTTTTGAAGTGCTGTTTATAGCACCCTGGTGCAATGCAAATCACGGGGTGCTATACTATGTATTGTTCAATACCGATGTGTTGCAAAACTGTGATTGGTAAGATTGAAATGCTTTTGCAATTATCCCACGACCCACAAATCTTTGAACACAAGCGCCACTTCAAGTTGTTCTGGTGAATTATGCCAGAAGCGTTTGATTTAGCCGCAGCACGCAAAAGAACGCCGCGCACAATGCAAAATATGCAATTAGATAAATAGGCATATCTGTGCTAAAAAACACCGCGCGCCGCAATATTACTTACGCCAACATGATCACCAAATTTTTTTCGGATGAAAAGTAAAGCACCCGGGTGCTTTATACGGAACATTTTGCACAGCACAGCACCCCGGGAGCTTTGAACGGGGGGTGCTTTGATCGGAGAAATACGGTACCTGTGTTCAACAGCAGTGTGCACGAAAAATGCCTCCTGTATTAACCTGTATTGACCAACCGTAAAGGCAGAATGATGAATTTGGTAGTGAGAGTAGTGACAGTAATGGAAATATGAACTAGGCTTATGATATCATAGTTAATGTTGGTTAGTGCTGGCACATTGTTGACACTGGTGGCTTACTCTAGCCAAAGTTTCATGATCACAACTTAAAGCAGCGTTGAGCTAGAGCACCATTTGTACATCAGTACAAAATGACCGAAATTGTAACCCCCACAGTTCCGCAGTGGGTAAAGCTAGAGGGGTGAAATTTTGGGTGACAACTCAAAACACCTGATATATTAATGTGTTAAAATTTTAATCACCGTAGCTTACACCTAGCGCGAATGGCGAGCACTGCCCGGGGACTTTTCAGCCCGACCATGTACATTCATTTCGTTGGATAAAAAACAACAACAAGAAAGTGTTTTTTCCAATGCTGTCTGTATAAAAAGCACTTTTAGTATGTTTCTTAGATGTCTTGCTGGGCAAATAATATTCACCTTAGTTTTCTGCACTTGAGAGTGAATCACTTCAATATATTTGACATTTACGGATTACTTGTGTGCAATGTGAATAAAACACCGTGTAAGACAAGTGAGAGAACACCACTTCAATGACCTAATGTTGCACGGCACACTCAAATTTTCAGTTGCAGTTTGAACACTTTTTCAAGGGCGGAATTCAAAAGGGTGGAATTCAAAACAGGGGTGGAATCCAAAAATGTCCGAACCGCCCTCGATTTCAATTCCGCACACGAAACGTTCGAACACTTAGCACGATGGCGGAATTGGCTGGATTTGTGCAGGGGTGGAATTATTTCGGCAGGTAGGAAAGCGCAAAGCGTTTTAACAACGTCCACACTCTTTTTAAGCACCGATTGGTGATATTGTCTGCACTCTTAGCAAAGCGTTTGAACAACGTCCACACTCTTTTGAGTGTGCAGTGCGCCATCTAGGCAAGAAAACATAGGACACTTTCTACAAGGGTGGAATTCAGTTTCTGTTTACACAAATATGCCACACGTTTTGTAGGCAAAAACAAAATACAAAATTTTTGTACGTAGGCATACGTTACAAATGACGAATTAGTACTGCGAGTTCAAAAAATTCTGGCAAAATACTAGGTGAACCCCCTCGAAATACCCCCACCCTTGTATAACACCCCTTCAAAATTTCCACCCTGAGAAAATAAACCCCCCGGGAGGGTAAGTCGAAGAAATACGGTCGATACCCTCACCGTGGCATCGAATACACGTCTTTCTACTTGCATAGGGACCCAGATTTCATCGGGACGTTTCAAAAAATTCAAGAAATATCAAGAATTCGCTGTTTTCGAATTTATATTTTTAATATTGACATTTTTAATGCGTAAACAAGTATTTGTATTCCTAGATAGTTTATTTCACAACTACATAAATATTGGATTTCACAATAAAACATACGAAAAAGTATGATTGACAACCAACACATGCCACTTGAAATTACCACTAAAGCAATGGAATTGAGCTCATAAAAACGTGTCAACGAAAAAGTTCATTATGATAGGTATATTATCTAGACTAGAATTTTAGCATTCACTACAAAAACAAAAACATATACTAACATGTCACAAATTACTGATATATTGTTTCTTTTCAACGTGAGAAAATACAGGCTCTGAATCGAGAAATATTCAATTTTCCAATCAACCGGATGATCACAATTTTGCTAAACTAAATCATAGGGAAAACGTTGGACATATGCCAATTGAAAATAGACCCTTTTCTACAATCAACAGAAGCGATTCACGAAGACAACAAGTTTTTTTAATAGGGTAATTTTAGATTGACAGACAAAAAACGTACATACAGTTACTAGACAGAATTTAGTATACTTTCATAAACTGTGCTCACAATGCCATCTTAAGATTGCGTTCTTTTGGAAATAATTTCAGTTGGCCCCAATCGCCTTTCAATTTCAATTCTTAACTTGGTCAGCCACATTTAAAAAGTATGTAAATACGTAAATACCTAGATACACGTATACGTACCAGAAGTACATACAAAACAGAGTTCACAAATATCTATTTTCAGTTGACAAGAACTTATCCAACCTAACTGTCAAAATCAAGTGGATTTGTGTTTCACGACTACGGGGCCGACATTGTCTCCGGTCATCTTGTTGTGCAGGTTGTGCGACCCGTCGCAGTAGGGGAACTGAAATTCAAAATGACGGCAAGAAATGTATTTTTGGCAAACTGACATTGGATCAGTTTGGCACAGAATCATTTTGGTAGTTCTCGTAACATGATTTGTGATGCCGTTACAACGGAAATGCAAAGTATGGCGCAAAGCACGGTATCAGCTAGGATAAGGGGCCGGTCGAAAGGGGGCTATTTAAGGGGGCTGGCCGAAAGGGCTTCTCTAACTATAGATGAGTGTTGAGGCACAAATTGTATGTTTCCCGAGTAGTTTTGGAAAAAAATACTTTTTCTTTTTTCTTTGTAATTGCATTCATTTGTAATGATTAATACAAAATAATTAAATACATCAGATTACATTTGAAATATTCACCGAAATCATCTCGCAAGAAAAACGCGCATCAACACCCCCCCCCCCCGAAAAAAACATCAACAAAACACAAACAACAACTCACATTTCCCGAGCGCCAGCACCTACAAAATGCCTTCTTCTCAGCCACATCCTCCACATCGACCATGTGAACCACCTTTGGATTGTTTGGATCGATGCACCTAGCCCCATTCACGCGAGATACTTTTTGACGCAGAAACGAGTACACGGTGGCCCCGGCGAGCGCCGAACCTAGTACTAGGCCGGCCACCTTCACGGTGTCGTTCCCTGAAGGTTGGAAATGTGATTTTGACGTATTTTCATATTGGCCTGACGGGAAAGTTTTTGTAGTTTCTGTATTGGATCCCATTGGATCGTAGCGGGGTACACGAGTTGGGATTAGGGTGTAAAAAAATTTTTTTTATGGAAAACGGAAACGGAAACGGAAAAAAAATTTCAGCGGCCGGAAAACGGAACGGAAAACGGAAAAAAATTTGCACTTGGCGGAAAACGGAAACGGAAACGGAAAAAAAATTTCAGTGGCCGGAAAACGGAAAAAGCGGCCGGAAAAACGGAAACGGAAAAATGGAATTTGCATGGAAATGGACAAATTTGCTGAAATTTTGACTAAAAAAACGATAAAATTTGCTGAAATTTTGCTGGAAACAGAATTTGTTTTACATAATTGACAATCTGCACAACTGTTTACCAGTTTGGCTGGAACAGAAAACAGAAAGTTGAGCCAGAAAAGGGTAAAATGAGGCGGAAAGCATAAAATTGAGGCGGAAAACGGAAAAAAGGCGGAAAAACTGGAAATTGAGCCTGAAAACGGAAAAAAGGCGGAAAAACTGAAAATTTAACCGGAAAACGGAAAATGAGCCGGAAAAACGGAAACGGAAAAAAAGGTGGCCGGAAAACGGGAAAAAAATTTCAGCGGCCGGAAAACGGAACGGAAAACGGAAAAAATTTGCCTGCGGAAAACGGAAACGGAAAACGGAAAACGGAAATTTGACACCCTAGTTGGGATGCAGAAATTCAAGCATAAAATTTTACAATAAATGTTTTTAACTATGTGCTTGCTGATGATACGAGTCGCTAACTCGTCATGGACGAAGCACTCCATCTCTTGATCGCGTACTAAGCTCAACATGTAAACAACTTAACAGTCCACCGTTTCCGGAGATTCCATTCTCAAACGATCTGCTCGACCAAAAAACGTGGAAGCAAAAAATGATGTCTAAGGTAACGATCTGAAAAGTGCTGGGCAAGCTGTTCCTCTAACATGGCCACATCTGTACCAGTGCCAAGCTTTAAAATGAAATTCCGAAAAAAAAAACTTTGAAAATCGCGCACTTCTGTCGAACACCCTGTGCCGCAGGTACCACAAACACAGCGACAGAAGTTAGATACCAAAGAAAAAATAAAAGCACTCACATGTTCCTTCATTGTCGAAAATGATCCTCATTGTGAAAATGTAGATAAATTTTTGTAAAGATCACCTCAGAGCTGCGCGACAAATGCAAAAGATGCAAAATGCAGAGATGCAAATGCAAAAAATATCATCCAATTCCACAGGTAAAAAATGTGATCTCAGAACAATGCACAATGTGTCACGAAAGACGGGTAGCCAATGAAACAAAATTTATTTGAAACTCCAGTGACTAGGATTAAACAGTGTAAAAAATCCTTAAGTGAATCGATAGACACACAAACTTACTGATGCAACATCATTTGTTGTCAGTTGCCAATACAATTGAGGCGTCCAATTCTAAAAGTCGACAAGTTCAAAATATGAAAATTTTTGAGTTAGGCCCGGAAACGTCATCTGGGGCTACTACCGCACATTTTTCACAATTTTCCATAATTTTTTCGACCTCATATGCCCATATGGCAAAGTGCCAAATTTGACATTTTTGGGAAAAATGCAAAAAAATTTGGGCAAGAAGTCGACAAGTCCACTTAGGTTTGGGCTAAAAGTCGACAAGTCCACCTTCCGCGGCCTTTTTATAGGAAAAAACGCAAGAAATGTGATAAGTCCATCATGGACACCAATTTCTAAAAGTCGACAAGTCCATAAATTTCCCATAAGGCAGCCCCTTCTTCCCCGGGAACAAAAATGTTCTCGAGTGCAAGAAGTCGACAAGTCCATTTCCCTCCCCAAAACAGTTTTGTTCTGTCAGAGTAGAATTTTATAGACACCCAATTTTTCACATATATTTACGTTGAGAGCAGGGGCTGAAAATTTGACACTTTATTGTTAACATTTGGAACTTAATGTTGAGCATGAGAGAGCCCCATTGGACACGCACCACGGACCTGGAGGTGGAAATGAAACTTAAAATGCGATTTACTCAAAATCACATTTTGTGGACTTGTCGACTTTTAGAATTAGACGCCTCAATTTTTAGTTGGTAATTTGAAAAACTTGAATGATTAAAATAAATTATTTCGTTTGCGCAAGTCACATTTTGATACATTTTCTGTAAAAAAATTCAATTAACAACTGACGTTGAAGCCGTGTATATTGGGTACAATCAAATCCAGTGTAAAACATCACAAACGGTAAAAGAAAAAAAAATGATGAAGAACTGTAAAAGAAGCATAAACAATTAATCTCAAGGTGTACAAAAAAATAAATGGAACAGATGATGACACAGAATTTCAGGAATGTAAAAAAGGCTTGGGGGCAGTCCCAAGCCCTGTAAAGTGTGAAGTAAAGTGTCAAATGTAAAGTCAAATGCAAAGTAAAGTGTCAATCAAAACAAAACCGATGATATTTTATTACTGATCTTTGCATTTGACTTTAAATTTGGCACTGCTTTAGACTTTACAGGGTTTGGGACTGCCACTTGGTCAAAAATCTATTTCGTTGAAGCTGTCCGATAAGAAAAAGATGGTTTTCAATTAAAAATATCTAAACACTATCTATTTTTCCTCGAAATCACCTAGTCCTAAAAATAGGAGTAGGAGACAAATGCACAATAGCTACACCTCTCGGATACCCCACAGCCTGCACGACATGCGCTATGCTAATACATTCGACGTGGGCAAGGTGGAAGCTTATTTTTGAAAAAACGTTTTTGCGAAGCGTGTATCAAGTGATAGCCATCGATAGGCATATCAGGTGTTTTGTGATCATATAAACACTGTAGAGCTACGGAATGGCATCAAATGGGCTCACTTTCACTTTTCAGAGTAATTTATGATGAGTTTGCTGTGTGTATCACCTTCAATTGATTTCATACAATGGCTATTGCTATAGCTTTAATTTTTATCTATAGATACCCACCTCAAGCAATCATGATTTCAGAGAAAAACAACGGAACACAAAAAATTGAGTTTGATTTTTTAAATGGACAGCCGAAACGAATGTGTTTTTTGACCGAACTAGTTGACAATCGGTTTTAAAGGTGGTGTCTCATCGCCATAATTTGTACTGTCGAGCAGGTTCTCGCAAACCTGAAAAATTCCTTACATTATCAGAGATATAGTCTGCTGACCGCACAAGGTGTGAAAAAGGTTGTTTGTTAACACCCCGAAAAACCTTTTTTCAAAACTGCCAAAGATAGCTATAAGTCAGTAAGTCAGTGGAGCTGACTATAAATAAAAGTGGAGCCCGGATAAATACAATATTCACATTTATAAAGCGCTAAGTTCAAGTCAGAATTTTACATAAAATTAAATGACCAAACACGTAGCGGGGGTTGAGTGTCATTTAAAGTTGATTTTCACAGTTTAAATCTTCATAATAAATACTTTTATAATATTGACACGCCTCTTCCCACCGCCTTAAGTACATGGAAAATGATGTCACACTCACAACCTCAAATATTTTAGACCCCTGGCCCATTGTGCATATTTAGCTTTGGAGTTGCACGTTGTATTTCAATTCGTTCCATGTGAAACAAATTCCCAGTAAAACAGGCAAAAAAAACATTTTAATCTATTAAAAATTGATAAAAGCCGATCCAACCAGTAAAAACACAAGTGACAAAAACAAACCTCCGATCTGTACCGCAAGATAACCTTGGGGTATCCCATATCCGAATTATGCGGCACAGTTGAGCTGGGCACTCCTGGCGGGGTAGGCGGCGCCCACAAAGTTGGCAGCACTGCGAGAGTGGTGAATACATAAGGAATGGATACGGTACTGTAGGCACACCCAAATCGTAGCCAAATCCTTCCTACTAGTTACTAGGGTCATTAGTAAACACACAAAAACTAGAATACACACAAAATAAAATATGTTCTTTTATTAGTGGTGAGAATATTGGAAACTAACCGTGTATTGGATATAAAGTAGTAAAAAGCATTAAAAAAAACACCAAACAACGACTTATTGAAATCGCCGACCCACTAACCGTCAGATTGCCATGGACTGAAATTTTGGCAAATGTCCAAAGGTTTCCCTCTGCCAATCGAGCTATTTCCCATGTCCATCGGAGGTGTGGGCAACCGCAACATTTTGCAATGCGATTTTTGGATAATTATAATTTTATGAAGTGTCAGGGTCGCGGAAACTCAGAGTTGCACATGCTTGACCGAAACATTAGGAACCTAAGCGCGAAATTTAATCGCCAGACACGTTTTTCAAACACGATCGAGACATTCATTGATTTTCCTTAGTACATTTCATCGGTTTGTTGCGGCGACTTGTTGGTACAACATTGAATCATGCAGCTTGTATTATTCAGGTAAATGGAGCGATCGGGCTGGCCGAAAAACATGGCGTGTCAATTAAATCTCGAACCGTACGTGATTTGTAATATTTGTATTTTTATTTATTAGAGTCTTTTTGGATACATGCACTTTATGCTTGGAACACGTCGGCAGCCCTTCGGAGATATCACACTGAAATCTAAGGCTGTGTACCGTTTTCATGATATATACCGCTATAAGCTATGTAAAAGAGTGACCATTGTGAAAATAACAACAGCCACCCGCAAAATGGCGAACGACTGTGTATCCAAATATAATCTTCACGCAGCAAATGATAAATAAATTTCGAAATCTATGTTTCGTCGTACCGAATGCGGATTTCCCGGCCAATTTTGGCTATAACACGCAAAGGTTGGGCTGAACAGAGTTTCTTCAAACTGCCAGAGGGCCGCCCGACTGAATACGCTATCCCCTGGAAAAGTTTGTTCGGAGGATTCAGTATTATCGGAGGCGGTGCTTTTGTTTATTTCAAAAGTTGGTTTCGCGGACTATTTTTGGCATCATGCCAGATTGCACCTGCGTAATTTTTCCCCGATTTTTTTTCTTTAACCCCAGAACTGATAAGAGTTTATTACCGTTTAGGTTCATCGAGCAAAGACCCGGACTCCATTTGGCACAACATTTTGCGTTGGATTGAAACTGGATCATGGCGCCGATAAGCGACGAAGAAATTGCGCAATTGTGTAAGCCGAAAGATGACGCTACAAAGGTGTATCTGATTTGATTTCTAAAAAGGCCAATTTGATGTTCCATAAAAGCCAATCCAGCCAATAAAAAGGCCAAAAATCTTATCTCATTTATTTTCTCGCAGGATTTCTTTTTCCAACAGACAATGATGCGAATAAAGGATCCCCGAAAGTCATTGCCGTTCTACACAAATGTATTAGGTATGACGTGAGTTTGAATTTGTTTTTTGCGTGTTTTTAAAAATACATGTGATTTATATGTTAAGTCATAGTTATCTAATTGAACGGAAATCGTCAGAAAATGAGTAGGTAACGTCGTAAGTTTTTTAGCAAAAAAACTGCTAATGTGCAATGTCCTTTTGTCAGGGCGTTGTTTTCCACGGTTCCAAGTCTTCATAATTGTTGTTTAATAGTTGGATAATCTCACTGGCGATTATTTTTATACCCCTTCGTAATAATAACAGACTAGGTAAGCCGCATAAATAGTGCCCCGTAAAAACAACCCCGCACAGGCTGCTTAAAAAGCTAGATTTTCCGGCCATGAAATTCACTTTGTTTTTCATGGGGTATCCGCCGGCGGGTTCCGTCATGCCCTCCGATGATGACGAGAGGAGAAAATGGGCACTCAACCAGCCAGCCACTTTGGAGCTCACATAGTTTGTCGTTTTCTCTGTTAGGATTATTAATTTCGCTTGACCGTTAAATGCAAAAAGTGACGATAGTTCAGCGCAAAAAAATTCAAAATACCCAGTGAGTCAGTTAGGCGTGGCCGGGTTAGTTATTTAAAAACCTTGCCATCGAAACCGTTGTTTTTTAAACCCACTTTTTTGTTGAAAAAACCAGGTCCCTATAGCGTCATTACCGTACTGGTTACAAGCTCCGCCTATCCGAACACCAAAATTGCTTCAAAGTAATGGAAACAAACGTTCCGATTGCAAACGCGCAGCAACTGGGGCAGCGAGTCGGACCCGGCAGTGGCTTACCACAACGGCAACAGCGACCCCCGCGGCTTCGGCCACATCGGCATCGCCGTCAACGATGTGTACAAGTTGGTGCATTGTTTGTGTTTATTTCAGCCATATGCGTCATGCCCATGTTTCCTACTGGTCATTTGGTTTGACCCAAGGTCGTATCCAGGGGGCTGCGTTCCCGGGTTGGACATAAAAATGCCGAAAAATGTGTACAACTTCCAGTACCCATTTTCAGAAGTGTCCGTGAAAATTTTGCACGCAAGCGCCTAGCTTACCATTACGCAAGCTGTATTTTCACCAAATCAGTAGCTGCAGTCCTGAATCACCATTAAATGCACTCAACGGTGTGCATGCATGTACATATATTTGTACACAGCGGTTCTCGGCGCCAACGCGGTTCTCGGCGCCATGGCGTGTCGCCTACAAATAGTGTCAGCCAGGGACGTATCCAGGATTTTTGAGCGGGGGGGCTGCTTGTTTACGGAGGCTGGCGAACGGGGGGGGGCTCAGCCCCCCCCCCCTAAAAATTTTCTTTCAATAGTGACGAAATGGTGCCATGGCGCTGGCGCCATTCGTGGGCGCCACGCCATAGCACCGTTGGCGCTGGCGCCAAAAATAGCTGATTTGTATGTAAAAATACATACATATAGAAAGAAACGCACGAATTCGGTGTATTTTACATCGATTTGAGCTTACAGGCACCGATGTTTTGATAAATACCGTGTACGGTGGATAGATGCGCGCTCGCGCGCAAAATTTTTACATGTCACCTTGGAAATCGCCACCGAAAACTGCTTTTTCCTCGGATTTTTCCGGTCTCACCCGCGAAGGGGGGGGGCTGCAGCCCCCCCCCCGTCCCCCTGGATACGTCCTTGGTGTCAGCGCCATTTTGTCTCCGTTTGGGCGAAATTTTACGAGGGGGGGAGTCTGAGCCTACTGTACGCCCCCCCCCCCTAGAAAAATCCTGGATACGTGCCTGGCTTGACAAAATGCAAAAGGACCGAATCACACAGGGCGTGCGAGCGGTTTGAGAAACTGGGCGTACAGTTTGTCAAGAAACCTGACGATGGTAAAATGAAGGGACTCGCATTTATCAAGGATCCAGATGAGTATTGGATAGAAATTTTCAATCCTAATTACGTGCCTGAAACCGCTTGAGCTGACTTGCGTAACTAAGATATTTTTAGGATCATGCATGGTTTTTAATGAGTTATGTTCAATCCAGTTAGGTCTCCATGCCAGATACCATGATCGACACAGCTGGGCGATTTGTTACTCTGCTCGCTCAAATTGAATTTATTTTTTTCAACCAGTTCGCCAATGCTTACCGCTTTAGCTATGAATGTATTTATACTTGTTACACCCAGTTATCTTTACTTTCGGGAATGCGATTGCAGTAAATATATGAACCCCCAAATATTGTATTCCTCTGAACAAAAAATCGACGATATTCTGTATCGATATGGCAAAATAAACAGCTTTTTACACGCTGTCATTTGTGTCAGCAACAGATATAACGAATCAAATGCGAACCAGTGTTTACGTTTACGTTGGTTTAGGTGTGCCAAGTTTGAGGTGGTGAAATGTCAATCGTAGTGATGTAAGAACCGCCATGGCTTTGGTGCCAAGCGCCAAAGGGCTTTTCCTAAGTGCGGGACTGAACGCCACACGAAAAAAGCGCCAAAATGACCATGGCGCTTTTTGCTGTGGCGCTAGCACCATGGGTCTGTTACATTACTAATCAACTGAATTTATATGCGGCGAGCTTTGATTTCAGTCAAAATTTGAGCGAGATGTCAAAATTTGATTGCTACCCATTACCAGTTTCTTTGCCACTTTCCTATCTACTCGTCGATTCTGATCAGAAGTTGACAACTCCCACCGCGCGCTTCCCATGTAAAAAAAACATAACTTATTAAATCTAGCTTTTTTCAGGGTGCTCACAAAAACTTGTTTCTTGACGCGGCCAACTTATGGCACCTGTGCGGGGCTGTCCCAAAAATTGCCAGTGCCGACCGTGTTTCAGGGGGCAGTCCCAGGCCCTGTAAAGTGTAAAATAAAGTGTCAAATGTAAAGTCAAATGCAAAGTCAAGTGTCAATCAAAGCAAAAAAGAAAAGATTTTATTACTGAACTTTGCATGACAATTGACAGTTTACTTTGCATTTGACTTTACATTTGACACTTTACTTTACACTTTACAGGGCTTGGGACTGCCACCTGGTCGTCATGGCCAGTGTTGGCAAAATCTCAGAAAAGAATAAAAATGAAATGGAAAATGTAAGAATAACATAAAATGGAAAAGAAAAAAGAAAAAGAAAAGTTGATAAAAATTCGAATTTTTGTTAAAAAAAATTTTAAAGTGGTGATTTTGTAAAATTGTACAAAAATCCACATTTTTGTAAAAAATGTATCTTGTTGCTTGAGCTTCTACCTGTTTATTGGCGGAACTGGGGGCAGTCCCTAGCTTTGTAAAGTGTCAGATTTCATGTAAAATGTCATGCAAAATGTCAATTGTCATGACAAATATAAATTTAAGTGTCAATCGTCAAGCAAATTGTAATGAAATCTTAATTTTTATATTGGATACAAATCATAAGCTTTGGATACAAAAAAAACATTGGATACACAATTTGCACTATGCATGGCATTTGTCATCACAATTGCAACATTGCTTGAAATTTGACACTCCAGTAGTTCTTCTACTGAAAATGCAAACAATTGTTATCAATAATTGTAAGTTTACACTTGTAGCTAGCTAACAATACCTACTGCATGCAACTTTTGTAATGTAATTGAAAATTTGTCACAGGTTTTTCATCTACAGGTGGCAGTCCCAAGCAAGGTAAAGTAAAGTGTCAAATGTAAAGTCAAATGCAAAGTAAACTGTCAATTGTCATGCAAATTCGGTAATGAAATCTTTTGTTTTGATTGACATTTTACTTTGCAGGGCTTGGAACTGCCTGCCCCCAGGTCTAACGGACGGCGCTTTTCCATCGCTGGTGCCGCTGTACAAATAGCTCGTCGCTCACAGCCAGGGGTCTCGAATGGGGGGGGGTTGGTGGGGGGGGGGGGTTACCCCCCCCAAACCGCCCAGCTATCTATCTATCCCGGAGGCCGCTCAGCTATCTATCTATCCCGGAGGCAAAATTTTGGGCTACTACCCCCTAACCCCCCCCCCCCCAAATCGCCCAACTATCTAGCTATCTGGAGCGATTTTTCAGAAACTATAACCCTATTTTCGCTCAAAATCGCTATTTTTCACACCTATATATAGATTTTCACCTCCAAAATCACTAGTTCATGCATCTAACTGCCTATTTTCAGCTATTTTAAGTACTATATGCTCTTGTATACCCATTTTGAGCTATTTTACACCTACTTTTAGCGATTTTTCCTCCTTTTCTTCCTTCTATGCCCCGAAAAAGCCTATGTATCGAACCACCACAACCCCCCCCCCCCAGAAAATTATTCAGCCATCTATCCCTCCGGAGGAGCGATTTGCTATCTATCCAACCACTCGGAGGGTCAAAATTCAAGATACCCCTGCTCACAGCTATTTAATGCGTGCAATATAGCGATGCTCCTTATTACGTTTGCATTCACTGCCGCATGGGTATAATTCCTGGCGTTCGAAGACTTCGTTCGCATTGCACGACATTACCGTGCGGTGATTCTTTCCAAATGTATACCCAAGTTCACTCGCAACATGAATACCTGTGCAGCTTGAAATGTAGATGTCAGTTGTTCATTTCAAAAATCTTTCTGGAAAGCCTCTGGCTGTTGTAAATTTCAATTCGCATGAGCTTACTGTGTCCGCTCAGAAAGCTGAAAAAATTAAAATTTTGAACGTGTTTTTTGAAGGCGATTGCGAAACTGGTTTATTGTTAGCAAAAACGTTTCTGTGCCTTGTCAACTGAGTTTTCACTAGGAATTTAGTAGCCACCTTTGCCAGGGTACTAAGACATAAATGTGACGACCTTAAAGATGCACAACAGTTCCCTCGCACAAGTGGTGGCCCTAAAGAGGGCCGTTGGGTTGATTGAGATCATCGCCTCGCATCCAGCTGAGCAGCCTAGCCGCCGAAGCCGTACAGGGTGCGTCCCTGGCGCTTGAGCGCGTAGACCACGTCCATGGCGGTGACGGTCTTCCTCTTGGCGTGCTCGCAGTAGGTGACCGCGTCCCTGATCACGTTCTCCAGGAACACCTTGAGCACGCCCCTGGTCTCCTCGTAGATGAGCCCAGAGATGCGCTTGACGCCGCCGCGGCGGGCCAGGCGTCTGATGGCCGGCTTGGTGATGCCCTGGATGTTGTCGCGCAGCACCTTCCTGTGCCGCTTGGCGCCGCCCTTGCCCAAGCCCTTACCACCTTTGCCACGGCCGGACATTGTTTGACAGTGCTTTGGTGGGAAGAGACGCGAGAGAGAGAAGATCGAATGACGCAGATTGCCGGGCGCGGTGCCGTTTTATATGCGCGCGCGTTGGCGCGGCGGCAGGGGCGGGATGCGTGACTCCCGTTTTGTTTGCGCGTTGGCCAGCAGCCGCCATAGTCGGAGCCGTGCGGTGCGGCGCCACCTGCTGTGCAGTGGTTCTTTGTTCGGCGCCCAAGGACTATGGATCGCTGAGTGAGTGAGGGATCGGTTTGACCGTGGAAATGGGGTGCCGCGCTGCGGGTCACGTGCCCGGCGACCACCTGCCATGCATTGAATACGGCATGTGAATGTGATGATCGCATGGGTGCACCCGCCATCGTTGAGCAGATTATCTTTGTAATGATTATCGGAGTAATACCCTTTGTTTGTTTTCCCAAAATGATGAAATTTCTGAATCTTTGATTGCTTTCGTCGGGTTCTTATGGGTAATCTGCATATTTTTTGACAATGTGTCAATGACGTTGATGTTTGAGGAGCTTAATGAGGTTGAGGGAAGTTGCAGTGACAAACACACACACACACGCACACACATGTTTCAGCACGGGTTTTTTTATTACCGTATATCCTTGAATACCCCCCCCCATGTAGGCCAGGTATTTCTAAATTCGAAATATGGTATTTCTTGTCGTCAACGTACGCCGTGGAATTAGTTTCATTGCTTGAGCAACATTTTTAAACTCGTGATAATGGCGCCACACACGCTGGACGTCAACTGAATTCGTGTCAACTAAATTTTAGTGAATTATGTCATTTCAACTGTATCTGATAAAGCATAGTTGATTTTACATCAGGACATGTAATTTTCATTGTCTCGGTTAGACATGTAGCTTCAAAAATCTGGTTTGTGTTATTAAGTTGACATTGACACGAATGTGCGATGTCAACTAGCGTGTATGAGCCCAGACCCCCGTGCAATTTTATAAGCTCTTCGCATTATTCCGAACATTCTACACACCTATGTAAATGGAAAGCTGTGGGTTTGTCTACGCAGGGTTTTTTTACACGCAATAACCTTCTCAGGTAATTTTTCTACCTGCAATGAATTTCTCGGATACCTAACCAGTAATACGTGTGGGTATTTTGGTAGACCAGAGTATTTGTCATGAACTGCCGTCAGCACCGCTGTTCCAATTCAAACGTGAATTAGGTAGGCTTTTTTGCTGTTCGGTATGGTTGCAGAGTGATCACGAAATTAACGGTGTACCGCCATCCACACCCTTTTGAAAATTGCGGATGACATTTCCGGACGCTGGGGGTTCTACGCGCATCACCAACGAATATTGTAGAATAGAACGAGTGAAAAACGGTCGCACATGCACACTGGTTCTCTCGCACGAGTGGTGGCCCTGAAGAGGGCCGTTGGGTTAGTGGATTGAATCTCAGTGACGCACAGCGCCCTACTTGGAGCTGGTGTACTTGGTGACAGCCTTGGTGCCCTCGCTGACGGCGTGCTTGGCCAGCTCGCCGGGGAGCAGCAACCTGACGCTGGTCTGCACCTCGCGGCTCGTGATCGTGTGCTTCTTGTTGTACTGCGCCAGGCGCGACGCCTCGCCCGCGATCCGCTCGAATATGTCGTTCACGAACGAGTTCATGATGGACATGGCCTTGGAGCTGATTCCCGTGTCGGGGTGCACCTGCTTGAGCACCTTGTACACGTAGCTGGCGAAGGATTCTTTGCGCTTGTGGCGGCGTTTCTTGTCGCCCGTGCGAGCGGCTTTCTGCGACTTGGCCGCCTTTTTGGCGCCTTTGGCGGAGGGTTTGGGCGGCATGGTGCGGGTTGAGTGGTGGCGTTTGTGTGTTCGGGGTTTGAATGCACTGAGACAGACTGGGTGCCGGGCAGGCGGCGCGGCGCTATTTTATTTGCCCCGCCGTGCGCGCGTGCATTGCAATGGCCCTGAGCACGCGATACATTCCGGTGCCCACCGGTGGGCGGAGAGTACGCCGCGCGTGCGTATAAAATGCTCGCGCCGCATGTTCAAATTCAAAAATCGTGTAGTCGCGCTCTTTTCTCGTCTTTTCCAAGCCCCCAAATCCAAAATCATGTCCGGTCGCGGAGGCAAAGGAGGCAAAGCCAAGGGCAAGTCCAAGTCGCGCTCGTCCAGGGCGGGGCTGCAGTTCCCCGTGGGCCGCATCCACCGGCTGCTGCGCAAGGGCAACTACGCCGAGCGCGTGGGCAGCGGCGCCCCAGTCTACCTGGCCGCAGTGCTCGAGTACCTGGCCGCCGAGGTGCTGGAGCTGGCGGGCAACGCGGCCAGGGACAACAAGAAGACGCGCATCATCCCGCGGCACCTGCAGCTGGCCATCCGCAACGACGAGGAGCTGAACAAGCTGCTGAGCGGCGTAACCATCGCGCAGGGCGGCGTCCTGCCCAACATACAGGCTGTGTTGTTGCCCAAGAAGACTGGTGGGGAGAAGGCCAAGTAGATTGGCTGGATGGAGTGACGAGAGTCGACTCTGAACCTAACCCAACGGCCCTCTTCAGGGCCACCACTTGTGCAAGAGAAAATGTGCTTTTTGTGATCTAGAAAACTATCGCGGTCGCTGCCTCACTTTGTCGAAAGCAGGCTTCAATTTTGCTGGGCGTCTGTAAATTTTCGACGATGCGGTATTTACAGTAAAATGCAAATGCGGATCGGTTCACGTTATGATGGGTGAAACAAATTTACGCAAATGTAGTTATCGCCGGTGTTAAAATACGCAATACGTCGCGGGGAAGGGGCAGATCGCGTGGTTAATTTGCAGCGCGCTGCCGGAAAAAAAGTCTAAACAGATGAAGCGACATTTCATGACATGTTGATTGGTTTTTAGCAGATGTTTGGGAAATTACGTGTTTAACACATTGCAATATTCGATTTATTGATTTGAGTCGTGCCGGATAATTCGAGGTAATATGGCACTCATAGCATACAATAATAGTAGGCTGAATGTCGCCATTTCAGTTCTCACTAACGATGGCAAAAAAGATTCGAATTTCGGCACGTAATTTGGGAAAAAATAAGAAAATTCGAAATGTCAATTTAGAAAAAAACACTTGAAAAATTAAAATACTTTTTTTCTGGGGGGTTTGCCATCGTTAGTTCTCACCCACGTCACGTCACGGTGAAAACTAGGTGTGTAGGTAAGGCTCGAAACTCGATTTTTTCAGACTCGAGTTCGGGTCGCATCCCAAAATTTTTCCGGTCGAGTTGGCGAGTCAAGTTCTGCAAGTCAGTGAAAAGTCGAGTCAGGCAAAAATTTCGAGAGTCGAGTCGGATGCGTTACTTTTTGGTATGACCCTTGCAGATATTTTAGATACTGGTTTCTCTACCAATGTTTTCACACACACTTAACGAAGTCTAAATTCCAACGGTTGATTTTACTATCAAAATAAAGTGAAAATATCACCTTACAGGTAGGGTTCAAACGGGATCCCGATCCCGGATCCCGTGAAATTCCGGGATTTAGCAGTCCCAATCCCGATCCCGAAACCCCAATCCCGATCCCGAAATCCAAAAATACCAATCCCGATCCCGAAAACTTTCAAATCCCGATCCCGAGAATCTCCCAAGTCCGGGATCCCGATCCCGGAAAAAATGGTGGAAATTATAAAAAGTGAAAAAATGACATTTTTGTGTGCAAAAATGTGAATGCAAACCCCCAGCGTCCATTTTATGTCACTTTTCTGGCATCCAACAGTGTTTTGAGACCTTTATGAACAACTGTGAATGCCAGAACAGTGACGAAAATCTCTATCCCTAGACCCCGATCCCGAAAAAAAGCCAATCCCGATCCCGATCCCGTGACCCCAATCCCGGCCAATCCCGATCCTGATCCCGAAATCTCAAAATACCAATCCCGATCCCGATCCCGACTCCGACAAATCTCGATTCCTACAAATGGTGCTGGTGCCAAGGCGCCATTCCTTTATTTACCACTGGGGTCAAATTTTAGGGGGGGGGGGCGCCGCCCCCCCCATTCGCCAGGCTCTGTATACAATCCGCCCCCCCCCCGCTCAAAAAATCCTGGCTACGTCCCTGGCTACAACCTGGGATTTATCAGGTATTTTTGAAAAGGAGTATTTGTTTACCCTCTGTAATGGTGAATGAATGGTGGGGGCTCTCTTACCACACAAATTTTGCCTAGACAAACGGATTCATGCCATTACACTGGCTACATCATAGGCACCACAACATGGCATGGTTGGCATAAAGAAACTCGAGTTTTAACTTTATTCAATACATATGCCAAGCCAATCAATGATATATCATGCATCTGGAGTGGAAATGCGCATTTGTGCACAAATTTTTGAAAAATATGTCAAAAAAATTCATATCAAAATTGAACTTTTTTGACATTATTTAATCGTAACCCCGACTCGAAATTTGTCAATATTTCGAGTCGAGTCAGGCAGAAACCTCGAGTCTCGAGTCAGGGCATATTTTTCCGGTAAAGTCGGCCGAGTCGAGTCAGTACCCAATTTTACCCTCGAGTCACGAGTCGAGTCGAGTTGGAGCCCTATGCGTGGGGCCATGCGGCTCCGTCGCCTCGAAATCTGCTTTTAAACAACACAATTCACCGAGAATTCCGCGTTTTTTCTTCAATAAATAAATACACAGACCGTATTTCCTTGGAATACCCCCCCGGGGTTTATTTTTTCAGAGTGGGAATTTTGAGGGGAGTTAAACGAGGGGGCTATTCGAGAAAATTCAGTATGTTTACACTGCTCATACATTTTGTTGCTATAACGCTTCATGTATTGTCATAAAGCTTTACCTTTACCGTTAACATGTAAAATACCCACATATGAAACTGAAAGACCGTGTGAAAATGACATTCTGGTATCAACAAACATAAGGATGACATATTTGCTGAACATCTTACCGATATTTTATCACCATGGCATTGTAAAGTTTTTCATCTGATTGACACTTGATCCTTGTGGTGCTATTAGTGTATGGGTGGTTTTTTCAGTGATGCCTGGGACAAAAGCACCTGGTTGGTGCTTGATGCCATTTTTATATAGTTTTTTTGAAGCTGTTGGCGAGCTCGTATCGCCCTATCACAAGAAAGAAGTACACGTGTTTTTTGACTTAGTTTTCTTTTGATAGGCACCTCGCCCTAGGTTTAGCGTTAAACAGCTTTTTTTGTAGCATCCAAAATGTATCCAAAACGTGTCGAGTGTATCCTAATGTCGAAAACAAAAAATAAAAGACAAAAAGCACCGGTATTGCACATAATTTTACCCGTAGCACATTCTATTGTTATACCAGGTGCAAACAAATGTACCTCAAAACCCTTCAGTGGGAACGGCGCTGCCTTTCGGTGCCACGCTCGCTGTGCGAACGCTTGCCCGAACGTTTGCCCATGGTGCCGAGAAGTCGATCGAATGCAGAGCAGATGGAGAAATGAGCTAAGTGTCGATTGCGAATTCAGCAGGCAGCTCTGGCTGGCAGCATTCGCACTTGGTGCTTGGGGTTAGAAAAGTGTTGCTTCCAGCAGTTGGCACCAAAGTCTCAGTGCTTATCATGACACTATACACAACACATTATAGTGATGTGGTTAAAAGAAACTCGTTCAACAAACTGCAATTGCTTCATTTTATCACGCAACATGTATGTAATTTTCACTTTGTATGAAATTTTGTATAATGTGCCTGCCTACACACACTAGTTTTCACCGTGACTTCGTGTGAAAACTGAAATTTTTTCAAATGCAAATTAATGAACACGGTTGAATGAATTAATTTTAATTAAATTTAAATTAATGAAGGTTAAAGTTTCAAAATTTGAAAACTAAAACACATATAGCATACGATAAGAGTAGGCTGAATGTCGCGATGTCGCCATTTCAGTTTTCACACAAGTCACGGTGAAAACTAGTGTGTGTAGGGCCTATAACACGATATGTCATATTTAAGTGGAGGGAACTCAAACATGAAATGGCGCCAAGAATTCCAAGCATGCACATGCGTATACCATGAGTGTTTTTGTTACACTCAACAGAACGACAGGTGCCACTGTAAAATCGGAATGAAGGTCATTTTGCAGAATAGGTAATGTCTCACCGGGGGGTCCGCACCACGCATGTCTTTCGTTGTGTGTACATGCAGTTGACCCAAGCGCAATTCAAATCCTGGCCCGCGCCCAACAATGCAATCGATTCCCCGCGCCCAATTCTGCAATAAAAAGCCTGCCGCCCCTCGCATTGGCAGCCCAGATCGCAGTGCAACCTTTCCCGCTCTCATTCACTCCATTCCACTCTCACCTCGCTCGCCATGGCCCGCACCAAGCAAACCGCTCGCAAATCCACCGGCGGCAAGGCGCCGCGCAAACAACTGGCCACCAAGGCGGCGCGCAAGTCCGCCCCGGCCACGGGCGGCGTGAAGAAACCGCACCGCTACCGGCCCGGCACGGTGGCGCTGCGGGAGATCCGGCGCTACCAGAAGAGCACCGAGCTGCTGATCCGCAAGCTGCCCTTCCAGCGGCTCGTCAGGGAGATCGCGCAGGACTTCAAGACGGACCTGCGCTTCCAGTCGAGCGCGGTGATGGCGCTGCAGGAGGCCAGCGAGGCGTACCTGGTGGGGCTGTTCGAGGACACGAACCTGTGCGCCATCCACGCCAAGCGCGTCACCATCATGCCCAAGGACATCCAGCTCGCCAGGCGCATCAGGGGCGAGCGCGCTTGAGTGGCGCTGCGGCGGCCAGCCACTCGGCACTGATCCCATGATCTCAACTAACCCAACGGCCCTCTTCAGGGCCACCACTTGTGCGAGGGAATCTGTGCGCTGATGTGAGTGTATAAGACGTTGGCGTAGAATGAAGTTGCGCATTAATTTTAAGTTTCCCTTTAATAAATAATCAGATCAACATAATTGATTGGTTAAATGAGTGTTCTGTTTCGGCATGTCCTCCTCGCGGCTTGAACTATTCGAAAACGATAAACGTCACATGCAGAGGGCATACTGCCTCTCTGCTATGGAAAAGCACAGCTATTTACTATGCGTATTTACTTTTACTCAAAATGTATGCATACTCGAGTACCGAGTAAATACTTTGAAAAAAGTATCTGTACTAGCCTGTACGCTTGCTTTTTGAGAGTACTCGAGTACAGTACAATAATTTTTGCAAGTACAGAAAGAGTATTTTTGGCATTCGAAAGACCTGTTTTCGCAAAGAATACTTTGATCGACAGAAAAAAACCTTTTTTGTCGTCCAGCATAAAAATTCATAGGTAATGCTTTTTCCTGAATGAAAATGTGATTTTTTGTCAAAACGTGTTTTGCTAGCGGCGAGCACTTATTGCCCAGTCATTAATGAGCGTCAGAAATGTACTCGCTTTTATGCTTTCCTGAGAAAAAATACTCACATTCACACTTTCTCTGAGAAAAAAACCTATTTTACTCTCATTCACTTGTGAGTAAACGTAAATAATTTTTACGTTACGCTTTCTGTACTCGCGGGGTAAGTAAAATCAAAATACTTTACGCAAACTTTGAAAAAGTTCTGTACTTAGACTAACTCTAATTTCTGGTTGACAAACAAGCACGTATTGGACGGTTGTGGTGCTAATGTCACTCTACTGTGACGAAAAATATGGCATAAGAAAACTTGAACGCAACTGATGCAAAAAGAATGTGGGGAAAATGCCAAATTTGGGTTAAGCTCAATACCTTCATTGGAGACGTGCCAAAGTATGTAAAGGGTGCTCGACTCGGTATGATAATGTTTTAGCAACAGCAACATATATCGAATGAAATGCTAACCATTTTGGCAGCAAATTTATTAAAAATACCGTAAGTTATTGAAGATGTCCCCTTCTTTGAATATGTTTCCCCCTTGAATTGCTCACAACTGTTGTGCAAGTATCGAATGGGTAACTCCTCCCCATGAATAACATAATGTATTTATTTAGTCGGTTGGAACGCTATCTCGTGTATCATTTTATTTTTCATTAACTTTGCCGTTCATTCTCACTTATATTGGTTCCATTGCTCGATTATTAAATTCTAAAAAGTGGTAATATTTACAATTTATGGAACACCGTCACGATAAATTTATTTTATTTTGGAAACAATTCGTAATAGCAACTCCCTCCGGGACTTGAGTTGACGCTATTTACCTAGGTATTTTACGTTTTCACCAGCGTCGATAAGATCACACGCAGTCGACTGGGCCGGGTTGGTCGACCATAGCCAAATGTATGTCGTCCAAACCGATCATGTAGTTCTCTTTCAGACCGTCGGCCACGAAGTGCACCTGTGGGGCGGAAATGTTTCCTTTGACAAAACGACCACTTGTGCCTATATGTGAGCTGGGGGCAGTCCCAAGCCCTGCAAAGTGCAAAGTAAGGTGTCAAATGTAAAGTCATGTGCAAAGTAAAGTGTCATGTAAAATTTCATGCAACTTTGCCTACTTTCATACAAAATGTCAAAACTTCAGAATATTTTTTCCTTTATTATTTATTTACATTTTGCATGAAATTTGACACTTGACTTTAAAAAAATACATCTCCGGGGCCGCCCCCTGGTGTCAGATCTGTACGTGGAAAAGTGACAAGAAAAGTAGGTTGTCAAGTTTGAAGAAGTCAAGTTTGAAGTGACAAGTGTCAACTGTAGTGATGTAAAAAGCGCCATGGCGCTTTTCTCATGCCACTGGCGCCATACGATTAGCGCCAAGCGACAGAATCGCCATGGAGCTTTTTTCTTTGGCGTTAGCTTTTTATTTCAAAGTTTGTTGTTATTTTTCCCATTACTATTTTCCCTTCCACTTTGCTATCTACTCCTGGATTCTGCCTCTGATAAAAAGCTAACGGTGAAAAACCCTTGCGCTTCCTATGTAAAAAAACATTTCCTCATCAAACTAGGCTTTTTTCGGTGCGCCCAAGAAATCCGGGTAATTTCTTGATGTCGCCAACTTGTGCAGCGGACGAAGTTATTATTATTAGCCCCCTGTGTGGGGCCCCAAAAATTGCCAGTGCCGACCGTGTTTCAGGTCGTCATGGCGGGCAATTGGGAAAAGTTTTCAACCAGCAATAAACCCCACTCGGCTGAGCCTCATCGTGTGGGTTATCGCCTCTGCGCAAAGCTAACCAATATTGCAGTTTGACTGAATATATGTCTTTTTGAAACATCAACGTTACGGGTTTGCCGCGAGTGTAGTTTTTTGCTTGTAGTTTTTTTATACAATGCTTTGCGTGTAGGTGGACAATAGCGCTACAAACTCTAGTTGACGTGATGGCGCATACGAGTTTGAACATCTTTGAGCGGCCCGTCAACTAAAATGTAACAGAAATGAAAAGAGTGGACAGCCAATGTCAACTGTGCCTAATGGCCGTCGCCACTTACGCTATGTTCCTTGCCATCCCTGGGCAGGGGCAAAGTGACCGCGCGCCACTGTCTCGAATTTTGCGGTCTCACGTCTGAACCGGTTGTCTCGAATGGACAATGTTGTGCCTGGAAATTGTCTAGGCACACTCGCAGACGACCCAAGATGCCCGCCTGTGAAGGGGAGTGTTGTGTATAGCGTTCAAAATATATTAGGAAATTTTTTAAACATTATTACAGATTTTTCCGGTGAAATTTAATCATAATTACTATTATTCATTCATTCATTTAATCAAATTTCATTTGAGGAATTTTTTGAATTAAAAAAATATATATTTTGTTCGCAGAGAGATTAAATTATATTTTTGGTTTGAAAGATTTTGCTAAAATCATATTTCACTATATTTTCCAAACTGGGATGCGAATCACATTTTTATTCCATCTTTCAATCATTTAATTAACGAACATAAAAAGGAATAACAACCAAACCAAAAATCCAAACAGACCTGATAATACCTGAACCTCAGCACAGCCCCCTTAGTATGCTTAAACTCCTTAGAACTGATCACAAATCTAGTTCCCGACCCAGTTCCCGGATGGCCACCCGAGTACGCGAACATGCCCGAGCCACTAGCGTCGGACAAAATGCCTGTAAGAGCGTTGGGCGCGTGTCTGGAGGCGACCCGCCAGGAGGTGGTGCCTTGGGGCGACATGTAGTCGCAGAGGGTGCCCTGGTCCATGTTGCAGTCGACCTGCGTGTGTGGATCTGTCTTTTGGTTGTGGACTTGTGTGGACTCGTTGATTCCATTCGACTAGCGAATTGCCTCGAAATACCCGCAGGGGTTTATTTTTCAGAGTGCAAGTTTGGTGGGGGGTTAAACGAGGGAGGGGGTACTACGAGGGGGGTGTTATGTCGCCAGAAGTTTTGAACTCTCCGTACTTTGGCTTTGTTTATTTCTTCACAAGCTCGTTCAGAACTGGGGATATTTCGAGGGGCGGGGGGTATTTCGGGCTTGTATGTCAAGGGAATACGATAGTTCAAAAGTGCTCGAATTTGGGTACATGATGTATGTAAATACGATCCCATCACTACAATATTCACCTGTGAGCAACCAGTGTGGACATCTGCCGGTGACGTGTGGCCGTTCTGAGCCCCACTTTGCTGTGGCGACAATGGTTGTTGCATTGGCGCCTGTCTGTTTGGCTGGATAGATCCTGGCAAGCCATTGATTGGTGCTGGTTGCCCATTGATTGGTGGTCCCATTCCCGAAATGAATGTAGCCTGGTTATTTCCCACGATTGGATTGACTGATGGCTCGTTGTTGGCTGGAGGGGAAAAACGATATTACGTTTTTGCCAGTGTGAAGAGTTCAACATATTGTTATGCATATAGGTAGGTACCGTATTTCTTCTAATAGAACAGCCTACCTCCAATAAAACAGCACCTCCAATAGCACGGCAAGTTTTGGCAAGTTTTTACACCACGAAAACAATATTGTTCAGAAACACCATGTTCAAATGAAAAATGTGTGGAAAATTGAGGCGAAAAAATACATGTAGAACGGCAGCCTGCAATAGAAAAGCACCTCCAATAGAATGGCAGGTAAAAAAGTTGACGTAATAACTAGAACGGTGCTCTTCTATTAGAAGAAATACTGAAAACCGTTTTTCATCACCAACCAATAATGGCGCCCACAGCGGCAGCTTCCTGTAAATTCAAATGACTAGCAAAGGCCCCCAAATCGGGCCCCGCCCCGCCCAGCTGTGCCAGAATGTCAGCATCGCTGGGCACCACGATGCTGTCTGGTGGGGGTATGGCACCGGCACCCCCGGCAGACGGGCCAAACATTGAGGCCCCTGTGAGCACTGCTGGTAGAAGGGGGGCCAACTCTCTGAATATGTTGAGCCATTCGGCGCCGCCTGAGATTGATGGAGGATACGGTGAGAAGGGTTTTTTAGGTTTGTGTATTTGTGATTTGCAACTTATTTTGAAGTTGCTTCACACCTGAAACGTGTCTCAAAAATTATTTTATGTATGATTGTGCCTGCGCACACTAGTTTTCACACGAAATTTTGAAAACTCACAAATCAGCTTAGAACGCATTTGAGTTTTCTACAATGAGGTGGCTGTCAACTACAGTTGACGGAGATTAAAAATGACTCATTGTGGAAAACTCAAACACGTTTAAAGCTCTTTTATGAGTTTTCCAAATTTCGTGTGAAAACTAGTGTGCGCAGGGCCATTATGGTCTGCATAAGTAGAAGTCTGAGTGGTGAGTGTGCGTGCTGATAGTATTTTTGAGTTCATAGACAACACAGACAAAGCCCTTAAGAAAATTACCTGCCAATCTGCATTTGCCACAATTTCAGATAATCATCAACTAATTTCTGTCAACATGTAGCCACTCAGCAATATCACAAACCTGGTTCACCAAAGAAGTCCGCAGCTACACCACTTTGTTGCGACTTCAATTTCAACAGACCCGCCTCACTCAGTTTCTTTATCGTTGTCGGGTCAAGTGATTTCAAGTCCAATGTAAGCACGCTGGTCGAAGGCGGTGTCGTGCTTGTTGAAGTTGTGCTTGGAGTGGTTGAGCTCGTGCTTGTGGTTGGTGGTCTAATGGTTGTGTGGGCAAGATGGTTAAAGTAGCCTCTGTTCAGCCATCTGGGGTCATTGTCACTTATTGACAATTGTGGTTGATACTGCTGCTGATAATTGTTGTACTGGTTCCTGGGGGCAGTCCCAGACCCTGTAAAGTGTAAAGTAAAGTGTCAAATTTCATGTAAAATGTCAATCACAACAAAAAAGATTTTATTACTGAACTTTTCATGTCAATTGACACTTTACTTTACATTTGTCATGACCATTGACACTTTGCATGACAATTTACATGACATTAGACACTTTACTTTCCACCTTGCAGGGTCTGGGATTGGCACCTGGGATCATTGTCACTTAATGACAATTGTGGTTGATAGCGCTGCTGATAATTGTTGTACCGGTTCCTATGAAGTTGCTTCGGTATGGGCACTGCTCTGGCTGCCACATTAATGTTTCCCCGATTCGCAAGAGTGTTTCTAGATTTTTCTGGCTGAGATGGGGGTATGTTTGATCTGGGTTGGTAGCCATAATCCAAAGTGTCATAGTAGGGGTCTGTGTATTGGCTTTCTCTGTAGCCTGGGATATTCTGTGCCACTATGAGCATTGGTGGCGCTTTTATTTTTGGCTGCGGTTGGCCACTAGTCTGTGGATTCCATGAATTCCTTCTGTCCCAGCTGCCTGCTGTGTAAGTGATGACAGATTCAGTTGTCGAAAATGTCACAAAATCGGACTTTTGAGATGGACGGTAAAACCATTTTCTGGGAAGAATGCTCGAAAATGGGGACTGCCCATTATTGAATAAATACTTAACAACAATTCCAGCGATCTTCAAAAGCAGTCAAAGAATTTTCTAACAAACGGTCAAAGGATCAACATCAACTTGTGACATTCAATCAAACAATTTCCAAAATCTCAATTTCAATTAGGTAGTCATATTTGTGTAATTTATGACACTTTTTGGGCGCGATCATACTTTGATGCACATTTTTTTACAAACCTGATGCCGTATTCACAATTTGGAACAGCAGCGATACCAGCAATGTCTTCATTTCCATTTTTTCATGAATAGACCCACTGATTTCAAAAGTTCATCCATTCCGAGCAGGCTTCAAAGTTTGAGGAAGTAGGAGAAACGAAGTCTAAACACATTTGTTTGACTGATAATAGTAAAATCTCACATTCATGAGTTGATTCCAATTGTGTCGAGCTTGGGTCATGCTCTTGGATTTCGCAGGTGTGCGAGCGATTTTCATATTTATTTACATGCGATGCGTCGAATATCTATTCATGCCTCTACAACACGTAAACATATTTTATTTTACCTACATTCGTGTCCATGACTCCATACATAAGCACCGAATATATAAATATTTTATCAGCCAATTCATTTCGATACGCGCATGTAAATGGGTTTATCAATTCAGCCACCATGCGATATCCTTTGACCAACGATGGAAAAAACACAGAAATTGAACACAGAAACTCATTGAGTTTCGGTGTTTTTGTTTTACACAGAAACACGGAAACTCACAAATTTTGAAAAACTCAAAACTCAAACGAGTTTTTTTGCAGAACACAGAAACACAGAACCACGGAAACACAGAAAAGATTTTTGAGTTTTTGAGTTTTTTTCAGCGAAGTGGTTGAACACATTTTCAGAATGCACATGACTTCAGTTAAACTAAACAAGATGAGATATGCATGTATAGCATGAAAATATGTACATAATGTATTCATATTTTATGATGGAACAAAGAATAAATTAAAGATGGCATGCACATCTCCTGGTGGACATGTTTAAATATAGTTGTAGTTCAAATCAAGTCTTACATAAAGTGCACATCCATTGAAGAATTTTGGAGTACTGCATAAATTCTCGTTTGTGAGCATTTTGTTGATACTGGTGTTGTGATGTGGGTGGATGTCCTCATTGAGGACATTTTTATGGACCCTTTCGACACTTGAATGAATACACATGTTATGTGGGGTTAAAACATGTGCAAAACCAATATTTTATAAGAAAACCGCTGTTTCCACATCAAAATGCTGTAAATCAGAATTTTCGGGGTAAAACTCGAGTTTTTTGGACAAAAACTTGAGTTTTAACAAAAAACACAGAAATAAAAACAGAGTTACTCAAGTTTTTTTTCAATAAAAAAAACTCAAAACACAGGTATTTATTTTTGAAAAACTCAAAACACAGAAAGTGTTTTTTTTTTGAGAACTTACCCATCGTTGCCTTTGACAATAGAAAGGCCGTGAGATTGACCATTTACGAATATGTATCACACGCAGTGACTAGCGTTGGCCTTTGAAAGACACCGTGCCGTCGCACGTGGAGGGGTCGGATATGACGACATTCCATTTTCTAAAATAATTTTTGTTGTCACATTCGATAGAAAAACGTGAGCCACGTGCACTTCTACTTGTACTAGTCGATGGATTTTTCAATGTTGGTTTTTGACAAATTTATTTCGAAATATTGAGCGATCGGCGAAACAACAGTTTCAGATAACGGCTACAACACCCGTCACGTCGGCAGCATTTTCCCGACACATTTCCATCACTAGGGACTCCAACCCCCGCTCCATAAATACTGACATTTGGAGCGAGTTTTCGGTGGTTTTAGGTTTGATCATGTATAAATTTTACCTGATGTATATTCATTAATAATCGAAAATTATCAAAACTAAAAAATTATCAAAAATGTCAAAATATATATTGCGTTTTGGGTTGCCCGTTTCCATTCTTCTGGCAATCGTTCAGTTCTGATCGAGCAGCCGCATTCAACATTTTGGGTTTTATTCCGCATTATCATTTACGTCCAATGACATTTTATACTTTTTACATTTGGCACACTTCCAGCACACTTCATTTGGCACCCTTCTATTGGAGGCCGCCCTTCTATTTACCTATTTCATGGCCCGAAGGGAAGAATTGGGCAATTTGCTCAATTTTTTATCCAAAAAATTATGAAAATTATGAAAAGTCCCCCTCCAAATATTGTCTTCAAATATCTCCCCCCTGTTAAATATATTCCCACTTGAATAACGCCTCCCTAAATATGTGATGGGTTTCACATGTATAACCCACTTTATATGTATCGTATTTCCTCGAAATACCCCCTCGGGTGATTGTTTCAGAGTGCACATTTTGAGTATTTGTCACAAACTGTAGTATTTGTCAAACTGTAGTATTTGTCATGTACGTTCTCTTTACACTCAATTTGGGGGGGTATTTCGAGGGGGGGGGGGTGATTTTTTCATAGTGGTCTCGAGAGGGTGGTCAAACGAGGGGGGGGGGGTATTTCGAGGGGGGTATTTCGAGGAAATACGGTAAATGGTGCCAACCATGGTATTCTTTTTTCAAAAAGTTGGCCGGCAAACCCAATCAGTAAAATATCACAATGCTAGTCTCTGCTTCTTCAGGTACGTTTTTTATATAAAAAAACGTGACTTTGTTGACCAATGACAAATTTCGTGAAGTATACCTATATTTTCTTTTACAAATGTTGGTTGCCCTGGACCTCACACATTATGCTCCAAAGTGTGGTAAACGTATTTACGCAAAACGCATTTACACATTCCTCAAAAATGCGAAACTGCACTTTCGCATTTTATTTAAAAGCCGAGGCCAAAATTAACAAATATCAAAAGGCACTCGCCATTGTCTGCTGTTGTAATCAGCGCAGTCACGCACCATCATTTGATTTCATTGTTAGACTTTGAGCATAATTACTGTGAGGAAGCAAAGCGTAAAATTCCCTGTTACGCGAGTTAAAACGGAGCGGAAAAAGCACTTTATCAAGTTCAAGTTAGTGCGCCGACAGACGGAAACTTTACAGTGGAGCCAGACATTCGGCGGAAACACTGGAGGAGATGGGCGTAAAAATGGATCCATCTCTCGTACATTTGCATGTGCAAATTGGATTGTGCAGAATTATTATTGCAAAATTATTGCAAACGCAGTGAAGTGTATTTTTGCAACTCATCAGGCAAATTCTTGTGATTACGTGCTCATGTGATTACCTATGTGATTGCTGCAAGTTGTTTAAAACTGACTTTGCGCATGTCGATTTAATTATTTTTACTATAGTTCGTATATAGGTAGGTACCTATTTATATTTATTTACAAGGATGCTTAGCACACTTTTATTCTTATTTTTACACTTTATTTTCTATAAACTTTGTTCATTGGTATACATGCAGTTTGCAGAAACATGTCGATTACCTAATTAAAAGTCAAATAAGAGGACAAAAGTAAATACCTACATATTTATAAAAGAAATATAAAAAAGCGTTGTGGATTCTCTGCCAGTCCGTTTATCGTAAAAATTGGTGTCGCAGGTATCATTTCACTCCCCAGTCAACAAACACCAGACAAAATGAATGATTACCAAAAGAAAATGTTAAAACATCGTACGATGTCGACGTATATCTCCTATATGTTGTTCTCCTAATAACATGATCCCTATCAATATACCGTATTTTTTCTAATAGAACGGCATACCTCCAGTAGAACGGCAGGTTTTGGCTATTGTTTTGCACCCACGAAAACAATAGAGCGGCAGCCTCCGATAGAACGGCACCTCCAATAGAACGGCATGTAGACCGTTGACGAAAAAATAGAACGGCGGTCTTCTATTAGAAGAAATACGGTATTAAATCTAATGTGGAACCCTAAGACAAATGGGTATGAATACTGTCCAAATAAATCAAATAAAAATCAGAAATGAAGCAAGTTTCAGTCAGAATTAGTGATGGAAAAGCGCCAGAAAAAATGGCGCCAGGCGCCAAGGGCGCCATGGCGCCATTCGGAAAGTGGGCGCCAAGCGCCAAGGGCGCCACAGAAAAAGGGCGCCAGGCGCCAAGGGCGCCATGGCGCCATTCAGAAAGTGGGCGCCAGGCGCCAGGGGCGCCACGGAAAGAGGGCGCCAAGCGCCAAGGGCGCCATGGCGCCATTTGGAAAATAGGGCGCCAGGCGCCAAGGGCGCCAGGATAAAAAAGTGCCTACAACACCATGTGTGTGCTAAAAATGTTTCTACAGCACCATTGTACGCGCATTCACTTCTTAATTCGCGTTCTCCAGGATGTAATGAACAAAAACAAGGCTAGCAACAAAAATTGTTTGAATAAAATCCACATGACGAATTCAAACGCAATGGAAATTGTCATTTGACAACAATCCATTCATTACAAATAGACATTTCCAAACAATGTTTCCTTATTGCAACGATTTAAATCCGTTTATTTATGATTTTGCAAGTTAGACGGTCCATCATTCTTGTCTTCTGATCCGTTAGACAGATCTGATGAACTGTTGGACGAAAGATTTCCACAAACTCACACCATTCCCTCCATTTTTCTGGCGAATTTAGATCATCCAAGGATGCGTTTTTCATTTTTTTTCGTTTACACAGCACTCACCGTGAAACCCTGCTGGCGCCTTTTTGGCGCCCTTCAAAAGCAGGGCGCCAGGCGCCAAGGGCGCCACGGAAAAAGGGCGCCAAGCGCCAAGGGCGCCATGGCGCCTTTCAGAATGTGGGCGCCAGGCGCCAAGGGCGCCACAGAAAAATGGCGCCAAGCGCCAATGGCGCCATGGCGCGGCGCCCTTTGGCGCCCTCAAATGGCGCCAGCGCCATGGCGCCATTCCATCACTAGTCAGAATGTTCTACCAGAATGTGCATGGTGTGAACCTCAATTCATATTCTGTTGCATTTACCAAAGTGGAATGTTTCCTCCATTCTACAATGCACTCATAACCGCGCATTAAGAAATGACGCATTAACTAGGTAAAAACGGAAAATTTGTACCCATCTCGATAATATTGACAATCGGATTAATTAAATTAAATTATTTTCATAAAAATAAAACGCCTTTTTCAATTGTGCGCCAATGCAATCGCAGCGTAACCACCGCCGCCAAGTTTACAATACGTCACTCACCCAGCGTCGGGGCGTTGAGTGACGTCCCCGTGTTGTAAATGAAGTGCGCGCGATTTTTGCAAGACCTCAAAATTTTCACATTTCAAGTTCTGGCCGTGATGATTTCGATTTTTTCTCGTTGGGACATGACCTAGGTTTGGCGCTGTTTTGGTGCCATAGAATTGATGGAAAGTGAATATTTTGTTTACTTGTTTGTGCCTCGTGTTCTCCTAGTGATGAAGTTTACATCAATGTGAATAGGTATTTATTTGTAGGTGTGGCATAGAAATAATCTTTAAATCATTTCCACACGTGTAGGTGCTGACGTGTAATTTTTTGAAATGACTTATTTTATACAATTATCTATCACAAAGTATAGCCAGATAATAATCACATCGATCTTCATAGGTATATTCTACTACCAAAAATGATTCGTCTAATCTCATTATTAGCCGTGTTCACGTTGGCACACAGCCAAGAAGTCAATTTTCCCTGCCCTCCCACAGGAAGGGTTAGCTAAACGTCGATTTTAGATTTCAAACATTTTACATTTCTACATTTTAAACAGTCACATCAATTTTTCAGGTGACAAAAATCACGCGCGAGCCCTGGCAGCTGGAGGATGAAGGGGGCGATGGAAAATTGGGCGGTATGACTGTAGAATGCGAAGATTTTCCTGATCCTGTTGAGGTATTTTAAGCAGAATGACGAATTTTTATGGGGGACTAATTTGCTATCTCGTTGAAAAGTCACCATATTCACCATAATACTAGTGTGTTATTCGATGATTTTCCGCATATACGATCAGACTATGCGTTAATTATTTTATTTGGATAGGATTGAATGGGTACATGTAGAAAACCAGCCGATGCTGGTGATGGCAGTGCGCCATTTTGGACGAAGTGTACTTTTGGCGCCGCCTTTTTCAAACCGTGCCACTGCAAATTGCAAAAGCACGGTATTTTTGCAACAAAAAAAATCATGGTGGAAGTTGGGGCTATGTTTACTAACGGGTAATGGGCTATGTTTGCTAGGGTAGCCCAACAATATTTTATATTATAGAACGCACAATCGAATACGATTCAATTTCGCAGGCGCAATGCGCGCCAGCCAACCAGTCGCTGGTGTGCGATGGCAAACTGGAGAAAGTGTGTCCTGAAGGGGGTTACCTCGGAGGCCTTTTGGGATTCGTCTTGGAACCCGAAACCGGAGCCACACTGTGCGTTTGGGGTTTGGGTACAGCGTTATTCGAGGGGGGGGGGAGTTTTTCGAGGATTTGCGGTAAATAAAAAATACATACCGTATATGTAAAATATCTCGTAAAGTTGTGGATTGTTCACCCTTAAATATTCCCCCAGATAACAGAGTGAGAAAAATACTTTCCCCTTGAAAAGTCCCTCCCTGCCAGTCGTATGAGAAAACACAACACCTTACCCACGGAAAAGTTGATCCCTCCAACCCCTCTAACCCCTTCACCCCCTTCTCAAACCAGCCTGCACCCGATCTGCTGCAAAACGGGCGCCGTCCAAGTGGACATGGAGCAGTGCAAATCGAAGCGTTTGAACAGCTTCCGCAGCGGCTTCAAGTGGGAAGCCAGGCCCGACACGGTGGTCACCGGTATCAGGTGCTGGCAGCACCACCAGCACAAGGAACAGGGCAAGAAGAAGTGTGTTTGGGTTTTTTAATTTTGATTTTTTTGGCAATTAGTTTGGTGGGAAATTTGGGAAGTATGGTGTGAACCTGGGGCAGTTCCGCCAAATGAGAAGTGAGAAGTGAAACGGCAAGGCGAAGTAAAAGCGCAAAGGCGAAGTGAAATGGCAAGTGAATTGGCGAAAGCGAAGTAAAAAATAAAAAGTAATTTCTCTTCGCTTTTGCCGTTTCACTTGCCATTTCACTTCGCCTTTATGTTTATTGCAGCATTACTTTTGTGGGGTGCGATGCGTTTTGCTGTGCCATCGTTGGCGCATGGCAAGACGCCAGAATTACTAAATTTTTAGCTGCAATTGGCGGCTCACGTGACCTGTCAAACTTCAATCGAAAAGAAACATCAAATTTCATAGATTACATAATCATGCACGTTATACTCGGCGGACATCACACTTAGTATGAAAACCTACCATAACCAATCTGAATAATGAATCAAAAATTAAAACACAATTTTAAAAACAATTTTTACATTTAAAAAAACCCGTTTATTCCCCAATCTCCAGGCTGTGGGACTTCATCTGGAAAGTTGAAGAATGCCCGAGCACATTCGACCCCAACGGTTTGTTTACAATTTTGATTATTGAACCCAAGTATATTTTTATCAGTAGTCAATGAGTACAATTTGAAGATGATCGTGCCTACACACACTAGTTTTCACCGTGACTTCGTGTGAAAACTGAATTTTTTTTCAAATGCAATTTAATGAACACGGTTGAATTATTTTATTTTATTTCAATTAGAAATTAAATTAATGAAAGTTAAAATTTGAAAACTAAAACACGTATAGCATACAAAAAGAGTAGGCTGAATGTCGCCATGTGGCCATTTCATTTTTCACATCGGTCACGGTGAAAACTAGTGTGTGTAGGGCCATTAGCTCACTCTCGATTAGGTAAGCTGTCGTTTTCAAGGTGGAAAGTAGCAAGTGGCAAAAGTTCTCAGTATAAATATTCGAGTTTTGAACTGAAACTCCATTTTTATATTTGAACTGGGTGCAACTGAATCCAATGATTTGGTGAGCGCCTGTATTCATCGGCGGCCCGCACACTAGTTGACACAACTGTGTCAACTGGTCTGTGTCAACTCTGATTTCGGCTTCATGTTTCGCGGAGCGATCTTCCAATGCACATGCGGCAATGTTCAAATGTAAATTAATTGCATGTGCATTTGGAGATCGCCCTGCGACACGTGAAGCCAACATCTGAGTTGACACGGACCAGTTGACACGCGTGAGTCAACTAGTGTGCGGGCCGCCAGTTATACAAATTACAAAGTTTTCTAATGGAACAAAGTCAAAATTTTCTGAGTCAACTTGGAATCATGGAGCGTTAAGAAAACTACGAAGTGGCATGTCAATTGACGCGTGGATTCACTTCGCACATACCTATCTCGCCGCTCATCAAGCGCCCACATTCACCTCAACCCCCCCAGGCGGCGGCGGCGGCGACGGGGGCCCCTGCCCCCCGTGCTCGTGCACGTGCGACCCGTTCGAGTGCCCCCCTGGCAAGACGGTGCACCGGCTGGTGACCAAGCGACGCAAGCGGCAGAGCTGCGTGTGCAGCTGCAACTGCAGCTACGAGTGCGTGTGAGCGCCGGTGATCACGTGGTGGCCCCATAACGGCCCCACACACGCTAGTTGACATCGACACCAAATGTCAACTGGTGCCGATCCCAATTCAAAGCTTGCGTTTGAACATCGTTCGTTCTCTCGTCGGCAAGCTTTGAATCGGGATCGGCACCAGTTGACATTTGGTGTCGATGTCAACTAGCGTGTGCGGGCCCAACACGTTGTTCGGGTTGCCCTAGTTATTGGGTCGGAAATCGTGTCAATGATGGATACTTGGATGAATGCCAGCATTATACTGATATTTTAGGTAAATACACGATTTCCGATGCAATGTACAAACATTTGCCTACGATTTTTTGCGTCCAGCTTAATGAATTTCGTCCCTGTGTTTGTATGTGGTCAGTACCGTTGTCGGCTACCGTTATTTGGTAACACTTGACATTTGGCAATGTTCCCATTTCAGGACATTTATTATCATTTGTAAAAAACAGTTTGATATGTGAGTAAAACGTTGACCGGTTAAGAAGATTTACAAAAAAATAAACACCACAGAAAAATATTTCCACCACGCTGAGAGGCATCCAAAACGTCGCATAAAACGGGACAAACATTTATGTAAATATTTATGTCACCCAACTGTAACCGGTCTTTGCAGCATTTTGATTTCTTACTTATTTTATCACTTTTTACAACTTTTATTACATTTGACAACAGTGTTTTGCCACTACAAAAATGCCATAAACCATGAAATTTATGCAAAAGAAACAGATGAAACAAATAAATAAAAGACGACCTTTGATTTACTGCAGTGTACTTCTAATTTAGATATTTTCGGCAACTTTTCGGGCGGCAACTCCCCGCATAAATTACATAAATACTTATAAGGTAATGTATAAATATCCAAAAGCATGGCACATGCGGGATCGCTGAGCACATGAAAACTGCATTCACACACTCCTACTGCGATGGCAATCACAAAATGTTTAAAACTGAAATGTATTTTGTAAATATAAATACAGCGCGGACCGCACGCTGAACATGTTTCGGAACGAAACACTCAATACTCACATCATAGTTAATAAAATCAATTTTGTTCTAAATTTTTCTCGCACGAAGCATGCGCTGCTTGTATCAGACTCTAGGGTGTCAACAAAAACTTTTTGGCGGAAAACGGAAACGGAAACAGAAAAATTTTAACACTTGCCGGAAAACGGAAACGGAAATTTTTTTGCACTTGGCGGAAAACGGAAAAATGAAAGGCCGGAAAACGGAAACGGAAAAATTTGCTGAAATGATGCCGGAAACGGAAAAAATTTGCGGAAATTTTGCCGGAAACGGAAAAATTGCAGAAAGTTATCCAGAAATAAATTTTTTGGCAGAAATCTTGCTAGAAATACAAAAAATTCACATAATTGAGCACCTGCATGCATGTTTACCAGTTTGGTTGAAACAAAAAAAACAGAAAATTATGCTGGAATATGAAAAAAGTTGGAAAAACAGACAATTGAACCGGAAAACGGAAAAACGGCGGAAAAACTGAAAATTTAGCCAGAAAACGGAAAATGAGCCGGAAAAACGGAAACGGAAAAAAATTTGCAGCCGGAAAACGGAAACGGAAAAAAATTGCCCACGGAAAGCGGAAAACGGAAAGTTGACACCCTATCAGACTCACTTTCAAAAAAACATTTTTCTCTTTGTGAAAGTGGCGTGCTAAGACATAAGTACGTGTGGACTTATATTGGCCGTCGGCGGGCTGTGCCACACGGATACCGTATTTACACTTTACAGGTGTTTATTGTAAAAACTGCAAATTTGACCGCATTTGTACCAGGCAGCGCAGACAGGAACGTGACGGTTTTCAGGTAGTCAAATTGTTAGACCAAATTTCCATTTAACTTAACACATTTTTCAGCGAAAACGTTGTTGGTTTTGTTATTGCCGTCGCAAAGCGAGGTGTGAATGGTGCCCAACGCCTAATGTGTATGGCCACGTTGTGTTGTAAAAACTGGCGCCAAACAAAGGAATTTTAAATAAGACGCCAAATTAAAATTAACACCAAGAAAATGTGAAAAGTTTGCACTTGATATTTTGCAGCACAGCACAATAGATTTCTTGAGTATAAAAACAATACCTTCTATTCAAAACTAGCTACTAATTCAAAAAAACATCACAAAATGGCAACCAAAGTAGACAAAAACGAACCACATATAAAACACAACAAACCCACAAATACTTCCCAAATTCAAATACAAATCATTTACACCTTTTCAGCCTTATCACTTTCCCACCACTTTTTGTCGCTTCCTTTTTATCCTCCAAATTAGGATTAAAAGCCGGGTCAGCCTGTAAAATTTGCTGCACCATGGAAACATCGCGCTGCGGAGACGCTCGTACACGCGTTTCCACTGGAGATGGAGACTTGGAGACACTTTTGCTTCGGAGAGGAGACACTGTGTAGGGTGGGGAAATAATCGGGTGCATTGGCAAAGTGCCAAGAATTGAATATTGAGATTTCTCGTGATCATGTGATGACATGCATTTTTTGGCTGACAGAATTAGTCTTGACAACTCATTAAATGAGAAAAACATAACCGCGGTGATGTGAAAAATGCCACTATCCCACGAAAACGCTTTTCAGAAACAGCGCCCCAGGAACTTTCTATAAAAATGTGCGTTCTTCAGGATATTTTCACTGGAAGACACATTTACACACCTTTTCTATCTTTTCTTCCACGTTCAAAATCCCTGTCCGATCTGTTCGTTCCCCCTTTATCGAATTCTACACAACCTTGCCATTCAGGGTCAGACAATCTTTTCCTTCTACTCTCGCCGCTCCCACTGCGTTTCCGCTGCATAAGTCTGTGCCTCAAATCGTTGGCTCTGAGAACTTTTCGTTCTGGATTTGGATTTATTGAATGGTGGATACCTTCGTCTTCGGTGAGGAGATCCTGGTGGAAAAACGGGATAATAAATTTGGAACACTGTTGGGGCGATAATATTCAAGGGCGATACTCACATCATTGCGTTTCGCACTGTGCTCTGGATCAATCTGTTGGCTGTGTGCCAAATTTTGACTGCAGTAAAGCCAGGCGCCAGCGGTTGCGTCGTATACATAGTAACCGGTTTGTGGGTAAGGCGACACTTGTGCCGCGGAAACGACGTACTGCTGCGGCGGTATCATTTGTCCCGCCATTGGCGGCGGTTGGCTGAAATTATGTTTAGGTTACATTGTCAGTGAATACTAGAGTTGGAAAACCATTTTTTTCTCAATTACATTGGTAAAAATACATAAAAAATAAAAATCAGATTGTTTCAAAATAATCTAAAATGGGGTATAGAGCAAAAATGTGTATTTGTCCTACTGTGTAAGTTCGCGCAACACTCTACCTATTTATTTCTTCAGTGTGCCCTAAAAATTACAAATAAAAGAATCACTATAGCTAACCAAAATCCGGGCACCGGTGGCGGCACGCTGGTGTCCACCACATCAATCCGCCCCGCGTGAAAACTCGGAACGAATGTGGTATAACCTAGACTCTGATCGGGCACTGGATTCGGACCGGCGCCTGGGTACGACTGAGCGAATGGCGCCGGCGCCATTTGTGGCGCCATACCGACATTCGGCGGGGGCAGCGACGTGTCGATTGGGGGTTTGTGGGAACTCATACCAGCAGTGTCGGCTGTGTGGAGTGATGATTTCAAATGTGTGAAAATCCTGAAAACTTGAGATGTGATAGCCGTGATTGTGAAACCCGATTTGATGTGAAACCCAAAAAGCCATGCTCCAAAAAAGGAACAGTGATTAGGAACAGTAATCAACACTTACCATATCCCTTATTTTGCCCCGTTCCTAAATTTGGATTCACCCATACTCTACTGCTTTCACTCCAGTTACTATTCACCGGTTCTTTCTGCGGTCTTTTCTGCCCATTTTGGTCAACTTTAGTAGAAGTTGGCACGTTGCCAACATACGCACTTGTCCCCACGGGAAGTGTGCCAGTTGTTCTGGGTTTGCTGTGTTTGAATGGACACGATGTCTTGGTGCAGCCGTTTGGTTGGCTTTCATAGAAACAGAATATCTGCAAAGTAGGGAGTAATTTGATATTAATTTAAATGGTGATATTAATTGAGAAAAGCGCAGATAACCATATAGTTGCTAATGATACAATTTCACATATTGGTGTTTTTCCCTTTATCTTATATGTATTTAGCAATGTTAATCTTGATACTTTTTTACATATTCCAGTAGACCATGGTAATCAATTTTGAATACTTTTCGTTCTTTTCTCAAAAACGTGACCTGGGACTGGGAGTAAAATAGGATGATGTTTATAACACTCCTGCGCATCAACCAAATGGCTTTTTACTTGGTAGCCATGCTTCTCCGCGTTGAAATATCGCCAGAACGATGCATGATACCAGATTCCGGACTATTGTGCCCGGTAGTGTAAATAGGGTTCAAACGGGACCGCGGTCCCGGTACATGGTTCGGCGAAAAGTCGGGACTGGGATGGCTCCGGTCCCGGTCCCGATATTTGAAAAAAGCCAGTCCCGGTCCCGACACCCTAGTCCCGATCCCGTCCGTAAATCTGGTCCCGTTTGAACCTTCCCTAAGTGTAAACCCGTTTTGGATGATATTACGTGGCTGCAGTAAATAGTAAACAATCAAAATCACCTGATTTTTACTCTGCTGCTCAATTTTCACATGTCTCAAAGGACACGCGACACCGTTCGCGCAGGCGCCCTTATTCAGCCATTCAATGCAGACCGCAGTGGCTCGGAGTGCCAGCGAATTGTGGCGAAACGGACATTGCAGACCCTGGAAAAGTTTTCAAGGTAAAAGGGAAAATTTAGCGATTTTTTCTCGATTGTGTGTGAAAGGGTGCTGTGAGCGAGTGTTGCATCACAAAAATAGTGGTGCCGTGAACGTTATATTTACGATGCTCGCGCACCCCATTTACCGTATTTCCTCGAAATACCCCCCGGGGGGTGATTGTTTCAGAGTGAGAATTTGAGGGGGGGGGGGTTAAACGAGGGGGGTATATCGAGGGGGCTTTTTATTTCGCCAGAAATTTTTTGAACTTTCAGTACTAATTTGTTGTTCGTAACGTACGCAGACGTGGAAAAATGTATCAAAAACCATCAAAAAATAAAATGTATGAGACTCTATTGACTTGTATAAGTATGTAGTTGGTATAAACAATGTTCTAACGTAACACAGACATTGTTTTGAACGTATGTTCTGCATTGCCCGGATCACAAACCGCAGCTTTTGTCATGTATGTTCCCTTTACATACAATTGGGAGGGGGTATTTCGAGGGGGTTGGTAATTTTTTCATATCCAATTTGTAAGGGGGTATTTCGAGAGGGGGGGGGGTATTTCGAGGGGGGTATTTCGAGGAAATACGGTAAGCTAAGTTTCACGCCGACGCCCAAGTTTACGTCCAAAATGAAAACGGTTTCAACTAAACGCACTTTTCAACGTTATTAGCCCCTGGAACTAATGATAAGTTATTATATTTTTTTACTAAGTGACAGTCCCTCACTGCTACTAAAAGCCAGCCAGGATTAACCGCATATATTAAATTTTCCCAAAAAATATTCTTTCCGATTCAAGACAAACTAGCCTTTTTGCAAGTGGCATAGTAAAAGAAATAGCAGTCTGTAGTCGAATTGCTGTGCGATATTGGCGCCACCGGAATTGTTGCCATATTTGGGTTTATCTGCGATGACAATTACATCATAAATATTTATATATTTGTAAGGAAAAAAGCCCCCTCTGCTTATTTCTTTGACCCTATTATTAGTACATTTTCACAACATTTGTCTTTGTAATTTTTGGAAAATGAACTGGTTATAGCTCTCGAGTTAATTCATTTGTGCATAATTGGCAGCGAGTTTCCGTTATAATTAAATGAGTAAATTATGCGCAAGTCAGCGAGAACAAACTTTCACTTTTTATTCGATTAATCAACTCAAGACTGAAACGAATAGTAACATAGTCATAGTAACCGCACGTGAAATAATGTTAAATTTGATACTGCTGTCCACATGTTTGAGTCCCTGGTAAAAAAATAATTTTTTAAAATCATTTTTAAAGCAAGTGGCAAAGATTTGGTGTTGTTTTTTTCATTGGAGGGGGCAGCACCCTTCTCCGGGTGAGACCAGAAAAATCCTGGCAAGGGCAAATGGAACTACACACAAACTCGTCACAATTTGAGTCAATTTATGGTGTGAACATGGAAGCAACATACCGTATTTCCTCGAAATACTCCCAGGGAGTTTATTTCTTCAGAGTAAGAATTTTTTTTGGGGGGGGGGTTAAACGAGGGGGTATTTCGAGGGGAGGGGGGGTTATTATTTCGCCAGAAATTTTTTGAAATCCCAGTACTAAATTGTCGTTTGAAACGTACGCAGACGTCGAAAATGCAACAAAAATCGCCATTTATAAAACGCTAAAGACTTGTATAAGGGTGTAGACGTATAAACACTGTTCTCACATAACAGTCATTGTTTTTAACGTGTGTACTGCATTGCCAGGATGACAAACCGCAGCCTTTGTCATTTACGTTCTCTATACACTGCAAGTGGTGGGGGGGGTATTTCGAGGGGGGTTTATAAGTTCATAGTGTCCATTTTGAGGGGTGGGGTATTTCGAGGAAATACTGTACATCTTTTTAATTATTTTCTTGAATCTCCCTGTTTAAACAACGTGTGATCGACTCATTGAATATCATTTAAGAATTGACGCCGCCTCGTCTGGCCCTGCGTCGATAACTATAGACAAGCGAATAAATCAGAAACGCGCGATTGCAGTAAAAAATGTCAGTGTCCGCGCGAATTTTCGGGAGGGGTTGACACGTTTAACAAATCGCCCGCCGCGCCGCGATAACGATTTGATTGAATACTGGTTAAGTTCGGCAATGGAGGGAAAGCGGCCAATGATTAGTGCTAAATATTAACTGTTCATTGTGATCGTTGTAAATGGCGCTGCGCACACTAGTTTACTGGCAGTAAACTAAAAATTTGATAATCTCATAAATCAAATTTGGATGGCATTTGAATTTACTGGATTTAGGTGTTCGACAACTATTTACAGTTGACGGAGGGTAGAAACAACCATTCCAGTAAACTCAAATGCATACAAGGTTGATTTATAAGTCTACTAGATTTTTTAAAATTCATTGGTAAATTGATGTTTGTAGACTATAAGTAAATTTAGGGATTTTGTAATCTTTGTTTTTTTCTGAGAAAGATTTTCAGTATAATTCCAATTGATTAAGATCGACTTTGAAAAAAGTCTCGACAGATACAGCATTCAAATTACGCCCGAACGAAGGTTCAATTCCTGACAAACAAGGACGTAGCCAGGGGGGGGCGGCCGCCCCCCCCCCTTCCCGGGCCGGACCAAAAAATGTGCCCGAAATGGCACTTTCAGACGACGATTTGTCGGCAGTTTGAAAAAATTTTGCGCGCGAGCGCGCATTTTCCCCTCACGCAACATAAATTTTAGGCTGATCAGTCTCCGCACCCTCAAAGCCAGTGAGAATGGACTGTATTCCTGTAATTATATGCCCGTAAATTTAGGCATCGTGCTGTTTTGGCGCCAATGCCAACGCCAGTGGCGCCACGGCGTGGCGCCTACGAATGGCGCCATTCCCTTACTACAGGGGAAAACGTTTCGCCCACCCCCCCCCCCCCCCATGTTCGCCGGGCTCCGTATACAATCCGCCCCCCCCCGCTCAAAAATCCTGGCTACGTCCCTGCTGACACAATATGCCAGGGGTTTTGTAGATTTGGACCCCCGCGGGGGTTCATATAGATAGCAAATCGCTCCTCCGGAGGGATAGATAGCTGAAAAAAATTTGGGTGGGGGTAGGGTTGGAAAAAAATCGATTTTTTTTAACGACCCCGATTTTTTTTAATAAAAATCGCTGGGGTTGAAATTAGCCCCAATTCTCTCTAAAATCGCCTCTAAAGGTAAGAAAAGCCATATAAATTGATAGGGAGTGCAAACTTATGCTTTCTGTTGTAATACAAGTACTGTAGAGCTTTAGAAAAGCTTGAAAGTCAGTTATTTTTAAGTTTCAGAGAAATTATCTAGTTATATTTGCAGCTTGGATTACACCTCATCAATCATTTGCGATTTTGTTTGCAGAAATTGCACGTTCTTGCTGAGAACAAAGTAAAAATCATCTTGGGAGTGAACATGGATGCATTTGCATAAATGTTTGATGTTAAAACACATAGCATAACTATGAATACTTTCCGAAATGATTCATAGCCTACCTTACATGCTTAAAAGCACACAGAAATGGGTGCTACACCACCAAATTAGTTGAAAAAGTAATGAAAAAGCAAATGATGGATTGCTTGCATGAAAATGCGCGCTTGCGCGCAAAAAAATTTGCATTTTACCTAGTGCAAGAGTACCAAAATTTTTCGCCAGCGATTTTTTTAAAAAAAAATCGGTACGGGTGCTGCGATTTTTTTTTAAAAAAATCGGAATTTTTTTTAAAAAAATCGCTTAAAATCGCTTGCCAACCCTAGGTGGGGGGGGGGGGGGGGTTCGCGGGGGTTCAATATATAGGGTTTTCCGAGGTATAGAAGGAAGAAAAGGGGAAAAAATCGCTAAAAGTAGGTGAAAAATGCCTAAAAATAAGTATATAAGCACATATATAGCCAAAATAGGCGATAATGAACATGAACTAGCGATTTTGGAGGCGAAAAACTATAAAGGTACGAAAATTAGCGATTTTGAGCGAAATTTTTTTTCCAAAAATCGCTCCAGATAGATAGATAGATATCTGGTCGATTTGGGGGGGGGGGTTTAGGGGATAGTAGCCAAAAATTTTGCCTCCGGGATAGATAGATAGCTGAGCGGGCCTCCGGGATAGCCGCCCCCCCATACTAAACCCCTGCAATATGTCTACGATTTCTAATTCCGACGGCCACGAAAATAGGGAAAAAGACACCTTTCAATTAGATTTTTATCATTATCATTATCAGATTATATAGCTCGAAGAGTAGTGATCCGCATCAATGTGGGAATTACGGACACAACTTATCCAGTGAAAATTTTAGTGGAAATCGACTACCGTATTTTCTCGAAATACTCCCAAGGGGTTTATTTTTTCAGAGTGAGAATTTCGAGGGGGGTATTTCGAGGGGGGTAATTCGAGGGGGGGGGGGTAATTCGAGGGAGGTTATTATTTCGCCATAAATTTTTTTGAACTTCAGGTACTAATAACGTATTTACGTAGACGTAGAAAAATGTGACAAAAACCACCATGTATAAGAGTCTACAGACTTAAATACCGCAAATCCTCGAAAAAGACCCCCCTCGAATAACTCACCCCTCTTGAATAACTCCTCCCTTTGGATGAAAACGATACTATACAAAAATACAAACAAATATTAGCCTACAGCAGCGACAGCAGATACATGATGTGTATGCGGTGTATACACACTTTTTTGTTGTTGTTGGACAGTTAGGTAAATACATGAATTACATGAGTTAACAAACTACGTCCGTGCAATGAATTGATTCCAAAGTTTCTGAGGAAAAAATAACCCCCCTCGAATAACTCCCCCCACCAAAACGTCTGAGGAAAAAATAACTCCCCTGGGGTCTTATTCGAGGATTTAGGGTAAGTATGTAGATGGTATAAACGATGTTATAACGTAACACAGTCATCCTTTTTAACCGGTGTTATGCATTGCCAGATCACAAAACGTACCTTTTGTCATGTACGTTCTATTTACACCCAATTTGGCGGGGGGGGGTATTTCAAGGGGGGTTTATTAATTCATAGTGCCCATTTTGAGGGGGGTACTTCGAGGGGGGTATTTCGAGAGGGGGGTAATTCGAGGAAATACGGTATTCATATTCTATTTACGGTATAATTTTATAATTTATAATTCTATTTATGAGTTAAATTTTTCCCCTATTATAATATATTGTATTTTCCCTATTGTAATATTGTTTGTCATCATTTGTATTTTTTCGAACTGCGAACATTATTCCTGTACTGGCGGCACAGTTGTTAAAATTACTTTATATTTACTTGTATACATTTCATGTATTTACATTACATGAAGGTATTTCAAAAATATAAATACTTGAGTATTGGGTAAATGCATTTACATATACTTCCTGAAAGTACCTGTACTCACCTGAAAATTACATATGTACATAATGTATTTCAGAATTTGCCATTTGTCATTTTACTTTGAATTTTGACTTTCACTTATCCACTTGTGGGACTGACACCTGTTATATGTTCCAGTGTAAAAAACGCTTTCACATGTAAAAAGTAGTCACTTTTACATTTTTCATGAACAAAGTATTCTATTACATTTTTCAGCAAAAAAGTATTTTACATTTTCTGTACGCTGGGGTGAGTAAAAAAGTATTTTACATATACCCACATATACTTAAATTTTTTTAAGTAATTTAACAACTCTGACTGATAGGATGTAAAATAGTTCAACGAAATCGTGTGTGAATTCCGTATCTCAAAGTGTAATCGAAATTTTGAAATCGACATGACTTGGCATTCATTTAAAAAAATTAATTTTTGACATGTTTGACATTAAAGCGGATTTGCAATTATCTTCTCGCTTCTTAATCGCAAATACAAAATAAAACATCAAAATGAATGTTTCACGCGACGACACAGTATATATTCTATTGAAAACACATCAGGAAGTAAATGTTAAATAATCGCATTTGACAAAATTTCGTCCTCAGTATTGATTACCCTATCTCTTCGAATAAAAGATAAAATTTTGTTGCTGTATTCTTTATTCCAATCACCAATTTTAATGACCACCGACCGTACTTTTTTCATGAAACCATACGTTATCAATGTGTCATCTCATATTGCCGTTTTGATGCGAAAAACAATTAGTAAGTAATGTGCGAACATTTTTTACCACCGTGAATTTCATTGTATTTACATTAAGCTCACGGAAGCCGCAGAAATTTAAGAAAATATTTTTACGTCAAATCAGTTTTTTTGCACAAAATGTAAAAGTATTTGTATTCCCATCGAAATTTCCAAAGCTCATTCAGTCAATCGCCGCATCTGAACGGAGCATTTTAATAAAATTAAATTATTATCTGGGATAATCGCAACATACACAACAATGGGGAGAATTGCAATTAGAATTGACAGTTTTCACAAAAAAGACTTTTTGGCCCAAAGAGGATGTAAATACGTAGATCCTTATCGGATCTGGTATTTTACATTTTTCAAATTTCCATTTCATGACCCTCAGAAAGAACAATACACTTTTACATATTGCGTATAGGGATGATACTTGTTTTTTTAATGTTGTTTTATTTAAAAAAATGTGGATTAAAAAAATAGACGGCCAAATATGATATTGCGATATGACAGACACTTGAAAGTTACAAAAAATAGACAAATTGATTGAGGTGCAGAAATATTATTTGTGTCACTTCAATTGGGCAACTGGTGTTAATAGGGTTGATCACATTTGGCGATATTATTTTGTTGTTTTGGAATCGGGAATCCCGATTCGGGATGTTGCGACGCCACGTAATAATGTTTACATAGAAGCGTCATGAACTTGTACAGCGCTGTCGAACACAATGTCAGTTTTCAGTTCAACACATATTCATCTACTTGGGCGAATTTCTTTTTTTTTGTTTAAGAAAAGCGTCGCGCACTGTACAACTTCGTGTGAAAGTGAGCGGCCTAATTAAGTGCATATTTACACTTTTTCACACTGTAACAATGTAAATACTTGAAAACAATGCATGAATCAGATATCGCATAAATACACAATGTCAAATGTCAAGTGCATATTTAGTAGTGGTGGAAAAATTGTTTCACTACCTTTGTCAAATGCATATAAAAATTGAAAAACACATCCTATACCCGGTTCAAATAAAGTTTCCAATGATTTTGTTTGCTTTGTCTGAGGGTAAAGAATTTAATATTGTTTTTGAGTTGGTTGGATTCAATATTTCTGTTTATGCAAATATCTTGAAAAAAATTCACGTTTCGACACATGGTAGTCACTTAGCATTTGGGTAGGTTACAAACACCCCACCATTGAAGTGACCACATATAATATGGGCTTAAACTGTTGCAGGGACGTATACAGGATTTTTGAGCGGGGGGGCTGTTTGTTTATGGGGCCTGGTGAACGGGGGCTCAGCCCCCCCTCAAATTTAAACTACAAAATGGCGTCGTGGCGCTGGCGCCACTTGTAGGCACCATTGGCGTTGGCGCCAAAAATCGCTGATATGTATTTATAAATATCCTGTATTACCTCGAATTGACCCCCCTCAACATGGGCTGGGGAAAGAATAACCCCCCTCGAAATACCCCGCTCCGGAATGATGTACATCATGTATACAATGTACATGATGTAATTATTACTGCTAATTTGCATTGCAGCTACATATAGACCAGTTTGTGTGGGTCAGGCACATTATGCATGTAAACCCATTACATATGTAGACCAATTATAGACACATTATACCCGCAGGGGTACTAAAGAGGGGTTGGTAATCCTACCCCAAACTGCCCAGCTATCTATCAGAGACAGAGGCAAAATGTTTTGGTTACTTTCCATTGAACAGCCTCCTCCCTACAAATCGCCTAGCTATCTAACTATCTGGAGCACTTTTGAGCAATTTTACCCTAATTTTCACCCAACTTTCTTATTTTTTTTTAGATTTTCACCTTTAAAATCACTAGGTCATGTGTTTTATTGCATATTTTCAGTATACCAGGTATAGTCAAATGCGTGCCAGTTCTACATGCGTGATGGGTTTACATGCGTAATGCCACATGGTCGTTTGTGTAGCTATCTATGTTTTTATGTCCAAATATATACTGTTTGGACACATTTCTTACCTGTTTTGGGTAAGCAAATGCCTACTATTTACTACGATTCTTACGAAAATTTCTGACGAAATATAGCCCCCCTCGAATTTTGCTGGCCAAATACTAAACCACCATGAGGGTATTTCGAGGTAATATGGTAGATAGAATTGAGCGCAACGGTCAGATTTTTGAATAAACAATACATCTGCGTGATGGAAAAATGCGTTCTTGCACGCGAAATTTTTACATCACACCTTGAAAATTTGGTACCAAAATAGGATTTTGTCAGGGCTCAGCCGGGAGGGGGGCTATGTGCACCCCCACCCCCCGGGAAACGTCCTTGAATCGTTCACACTTTCAGCTCGCGGCCGGGGCATAAAAACAAAGGCATTTACACATGTTCGAAATTCACCAGCCATCATAATAAATCCGAATTGACTGGAGTATGTCACGTGCAACTTGTATTTACATATCACACCGCCGGGGAGTCAAACACACACGGCATTTTTGGGGGCGAAAGTCATAAAAACTGGATTGTAATATCGCGAGACGCGCGCACGTGAGCCATCCGTTGTGCAATTTGGGGGCTATTTGCAAATGGACAACACTATTGCAATTAGCAGAGACGCACAAAAGGTGATTAGCGTTGTACAGCGCGCGCGTGCGGCCGCCGCCCGTGAATTACTGTCAAGTTCATTGAGTCCCCGCAGTGTCACTGTCAACTATTTGGACCGGACTTTTCTCAGCGCATTTGCTATTTGGACGATTTATTGTTCTTCGCAGGGTGATATTCGAACATGAATGATATGATTCTAATTGGCATTTTCATGGGAACAGGATTGGGAACCGCGTTTGGTGAGCCATTTGAAATGTATCTTCCAATTTTTTTAATATTTAGGTAACTTTAGAATTGTCCTTCAAATATGTGTGTCCCATAAATATCTGTGTTCATGTTAAAGACAAACAAACCTTTTACAAAGGTCCACCCTGTACTCCGCGGTCCACACGGTTCAAACGACATCCCGAGTCCTAATAGAAAGATGCCCCCCCCCAATAAATCACGCAAAATGCCAGTCCTGATTACGAAACACACAAAAGTCACGGTGTCAATGAGGATTCGAAACAATAATAAAATCTCTGCATTGAAACCGAAGACCCTGTAGAGTTCCAAGGAATTGAAAGTGATCCTACATAAATACCACACATGTACCGTACCTGGTACCATTTCCGTAAATGGAGAAGCGAAAAAGCATTTTAGAAGTGATAAGAAAAAGGTTAAAAGTGAAGTAAATATAGAAGTGAGAACTAAAATGGCAAGTAAGAAGTGAAAAGAAATGTCAACTTCACTTTTAGATTGACATTTCTTTCAAATTTTTCTTTCCATTAACTTTTTACTTCCCACTTCAAAATAGTATTTACTTCTCCACTCGCGTTATTGACCCCCATTTATTTTTCCAGCACAGCACTACTTCAAGCCGTTATATCGAACAGCGGACATCTTCCAGCCAGCCAGGGGGGACAAATGCGACTACGAAAGAGACGGTTACCGTATCGAGTGGGAGTATGACCCCGGGGACGATTATGTCCACTTTACACTCAGCTATCAGGCAAAGCAGACTGGCGACTATTGGACGGGTATAGGATTTGGCCCCTATATGGTAGGCATGCTCGCATTAAGCTGGCAATTATTTTTAGTGATTGAATAATTTTGAGATTTAATGGATTGACTAAATATGTATTTTAATATAACATAAAATAAATTCTTAAATTGTTGGCAACCCCCGTCTGTTGTGCCATAAACTATTCCGCATGTAAACCCATTCCGCATGTTTGCCCGGAACACACTTTATTATACCCGGCGTGCTGAAAATGAGGAATAAAACACATAACGTAGTGATTTTGAAGGTGAAAATACATAAGAAGTATGAAAATTAGTGATTTTGAGTGAAAATTAGGGTTAAATTGCTCAAAAGCACTCCAGATAGCTAAAAAGCTAATCAATTTGTGGGGGGGGGTGTTCAGGGGAAAGTAGCCAAAAAAATTGGCTCCAGGGATAGATAGATAGCTGGGTGGTTTGGGGTGGGTATAATGTGGGCCGCCCCTCATTCTTACCCCTGTGGGTATAATGTGTCTATAATGGGTCTACATGCGGGATGGGTTCACATGCGTAATAGGCTTGACCCCGCAAAGTTGCAGTCCGCGTTCATGCATTTTCATAATAATCAAAATTATAATTGCAAAAAGTTACCACAGATAATGGCCCTGCACACACTAGTTTACTCCCAGTAAATAATTTTAGTAAACTCATAAATTAACTTCGAACGCATTCGAGTTTACCAGAGCGGCCTGCCTGTAAACTATTTAGTTAACAGAAATAAAAATAACCCCTTCCGTTAAATTCGTTCACTCAGGGCAGATTTTTGAGTTCACAAAATTTTCATAATTTTGTAGTTAACTAGTGTGTGCAGCGACACTTTCATTTAACATTTAAGTAAGTTTGACATTTCATTTCCACCGTACTGCAAACACAATCCCTAGAACCCTAGAACCACAATTTTTCGCGCACCCTGATCTGACGCCAACACAAAAACTACCCCAACCCCCCTTAGTCGGACCTGGACTTCATCCAAGTGGTGCACGACCGTCAGAGGGGCACGTTGCAAGTGTCCGACGCCTACTCCAGGTGGTACAGACCCCCCAGACTCGACACAGTGGACAACGTGTGGGCCATAAGCAGACGCATCGAGGAGCATAAAATGACTGTGCACTTCGCACGGCCCATACAGCAGGCTGAGTGGTCGGACAAGAGTTTGAAAGGATGCCAGTATTTTTTGGTTAGTGGCTGATTTTGTTGGGGTGGGCTCTTTTTGGCTTTAAGAGACAGGCTTTTGTTGCTACAGCGGTCGCGACAGCCTTACTCTAAATCTTACTCTTACTCTTACTAAATCTGTACTTTTATTCACAGAATATGTAAAAGTGGGTACTTTTTCATCGAAAATGTAAAAAACTACTTTTTACACGTGAAAACGGTTTTTACACGAAAACTTAACAGATGTCGTTTTTAATTATTATTTTGTAATTTCCATAGGAAAATGATATGATCTCTTCAAGGTTCCTTTATTTTAGCAACCAAAAATTGCAATTTAAATTTTTTGAGATACGTTTCCGGTACACGTGTACTTTTCAAAAGTACGCGTACAGGTGAGTGCAGGAACTTTTGTTAGAAGTATGTGTATTTAGCCAGTACTCGAGTATGTGTACTTTTTGAATAAATGTAAAAACATTTTAACAACTGCGCTATAATAGGGAACTTTCTAGTGGACTTCCATCAAAACTTATCCACACCCACAATCTACACGCCATTAGCACCCACACACCAACCACCCTAACTTCAGTTCCCCTACTCGGGCGGCGACGCGAGCAGAGCACCGCACTCGGCCAGCCTAGTCCTGCGGCAGCACTGGGCCACGCCCGAACGGGTCAGGGTGTGCGACATCGACGTGCACTGCAGACGCACGCCGCTGCTCAACAGATTGGACCGGGGCAATACTAGGTGCGTGCGTACAGAATACAGGGTGCGAGCTGTTTGCGAGCGGTGTGAAAGAGGCAGGGGTTTTGTGGAGGGGGGGTGAGCCCCCCCCCCAAATCCGTCAGATAGCTATCTATCCGCTCAGCTATTTTTCAGTACTTTTGATAGATTTTTCTCACTTTTCTTACTATCTCACCCCCCCCCCCCCGCCAAAAAGGCAGTGCACTCAGGGACGTATCCAGGATTTTTGAGCGGGGGGGGGGGCTGCTTGTTTACGGGGGCCGGCGAACGGGGGGGGGGGCTCAGCCCCCCTCCCTAAATTTTTTCCCTATACAGGGACGGAAAGACGTTGTGGCGCTAGCGCCATACAAAGGCGCCACGCCATGGCGCTATTGGCGTTGGCGCCAGCGCCAGGAACCGCTTTATATGTATGTAAAAATGCATACATATACAACGAGATTCGCAAAAATGTGTTTATTTTCGAGGATATTGGTTTACAGGGGCCGATCCGCTGAAAAAACAACGCATGGGGAAGAAATTGCGCGCTTGCGCGCAAACTTTTTAAGAAACATCGGAAATATATATGAAACGTTGCATGTTCCGTGACCTTTTGGGTCTCACCCCGGGAAGGGGGGGCTGCAGCCCCCCCCCCGCCCCCCCCCTGGATACGTCCTTGAGTGCACTATTCCGCATGTAAACCCATCCCGCATGTTGACCCGGAACACATTTAATTATACCTGGCATGTTGAAAATAGGTAATAAAACACATGAACTAGTTATTTTGAAGGTGAAAATCTATAAGAAGTATGAAAATTAGGGAATTTTGGTGAAAATTAGGGTAAAATTGCTCAAAAGCGCTCCAGATAGCTATGCAATTTGCGGGGGTGGGGTGTTCGGGGGACTGTAGCCAAAAAATTGCGCCAGGGATAGATAGATAGCTGGGCGGTTTGGGGTGGCGTTACCCACCCTCCTTTCTAACCCCTGCAGGCATAATGGGTCTACATGCGGAATGGGCTTTGATGCGGAATGGGCCCTAGCCGCCAAAAATGTGTTTTCAGCTATCCCTCCGGAATAGCGATTTGCTATCTATGTTATCTATACAACCCCCCCCCCCCCCCCCGAGGGTGAAAGTTCAAGATACCTCTGATTGAATGTTAAGAAACACTCAACCGTCGCAGACTGGCCGTGCAAAAGGACGTGGCCGAGTACACGCAGGGCACGGTGGTGCGGCTGGAGAGAAAAAGCAAGCTAGACCACGGAAAAGAGATGGCAATGGTATTAGAGAATATTTGTCATTTTTCTAACATGTCAATTCAAAAAATATACTTGGCGGACCGTGAAGTATGTGAAGAATCCTACCATAATCTGATGAATAAAATCTCGCGATAAATTTCGTAACTAATTATTCCATAGTAAAAACTAAACAGTATGATGAAAAAACGGTAAATATTTTGGTTCACTATTCAGACGGATTATGGTAGGTTTCCATACTAAGTGCCATGCCCGCCGAGTATAACAAAAACATTTCGCGACCAAACTACCCCCCCCCCCACCAGGTATCCAAATCAGCCACAAACGATCTACCACTCACAATAACCCCATCGATCGAAATCCTGGACACTTGCGATCGGATCCGCGCGGACACGGGTTCGAAAACCGACGAGCACTGGTGCAAGAGCTACGTGAGCGCCTACGCGAGATGGTGGCGCACGTACAGGAGCGGTGACGATGTCAGTCAGGTGATAAGCGGCTTGGGTGGGCGGGGCTTGCTTCGCTTGGCATTGCTTTTTGGGTTTTGGGAGGAAGGGAGTTTAGGGGACAGTCCCGGACCCTGTAAAAGCCCACGCAAAATAACCTGTTAAATGCCATGTAAAAGACCCTGTTAAGTATCCGAATCTTATTCTTAAGTATCCAAATCTTATCTTTTTGTGGATACAAAAACATAAAATTTAGATACTTAACAGGGATTTTTTCACGACGCATGACAAATTACAGGGCCTTTTACTTGACACATAAAAATTTTACATGGTCGTTTAGCGTATATGACATTTTACCAGGGCTTTTTACAGGGTCTGGGACTGCCCCCCATACAGAATGAATTGTGCGAGATAACGTCACCCTGTGCGATAGCTCTATATAGAGTTGACACTAGATTTTTCCACGTCTGGCACGGGGGGCATGACGTTCGAATGCACATATGAATATTAATTCTTGTTTGACCTTGCCGCATGTACACTTGAAAAATAGTTCGGTGATCAGATCACTCAAATAAAGCTTGAATTGACATGCAAACCAGTTAAGTACCGTCAATAAATAGGTTCAAAAGAGCAAGTTTGAGTAAAAATTTAGCAAATGGCTCACAATTCCCGGGGGTGATTGTTTCATAGTGCTCCCGAGAGGGGGGGGGGGGTTAAACGAGGGGGGTATTTCGAGGGGGGTATTTCGAGGGGGGGGGGGTTATTATTTCGCCAGAAAGTTTTTGAAATGGTAGTACAGAATCGTTGTTTGCGATGTGCGCTGGGGTAGAAAAATGCATCAATAACTGACATGTATAGACTCCTGTATACTAATATTAGTACGTAGATGGTATAAACACTGCTCTCACGTGATTCCGACATTGTTTAAACGTGTGTTCTGCACTACGCAGAACACAAACTGCAGCATTTGTCATGTACGTTCTCTTTACACTCAATCTGGGGGGTATTTCGAGGAGGGGTGATTGTTTCATAGTGGTCTCGAGAGCGGGGGGGTATTTCGAGGAGGGGTGATTGTTTCATAGTGGTCTCGAGAGCGGGGGGGTATTTCGAGGAAATACGGTAGGTAGATTAGTAGCAACATCGTTTGGGCTGAGGGCTTATGGTATTTATAACCGGCAAACATTTTCGCTTACCCTACACAGATATGCAGCTGTTTGAGATTTGAAATGCTTTTTTTGGGGGGTGTCTGTTGCGAAATCCCAGGGACGGGTTTGAACATGAAAAGGCACAACAGAAGCTCAGCGGTTGTAGGCAAAAGTTGCTTAACCTGGTGCCAGTTCCGCAAAATGAGAAGTGAAATGGCAAAGGCGAAGTAAAAGCGCGAAGGCGAAGTGAAACGGCAAATGAATTGGCAAAAGTGAAGTAAAAAAAATAAAATGAAAAGTTATTTCTCATCGCTTTCGCCATTTCACACGCCGTTTCACTTCGCCCTTGCGCTTTTACTTCGCATTTGCCATTTCACGTCTCACTTCTCATTTTGCGGAATTGGCACCAGAACTTCAAAGATTTTGTCCTACATACTTCGAACTATTTACTGCATGACGCCAATGTAATAACCGAAGCAATTGTTTGCAATTCGCAGCATTAACGCCATGCTCTGCAAAATAACACTAACACCGGTTTTATGAGTATTTTTTCCCGAAACTACTGGTCAGCGCTGGGGTGCAAGCTACCTACATAATATGAGGATTATATTTATCGTTTTGTGGTGTGAAGCAAACATTTCAGGCATAATTATGCCCTGTAAATTTTCTGATCTTGCGGTTTGCAAGACATCCAAGATAGCTCTAACCTAAATGACCCAACTTTTCCAAAAAAATCAATATTTCATAGAACACACATTTTACGCGTGACCAGTTGATAAATAGTTCCAAGCCCAGCGCTCAGTAGTCTCGGATAAAGGGTCGATTACGCATGTGGATAAGTGCCGAAAAAGTGACAACTGATGAGCAATGTTAAAAATAAGGGTTCAAGTGGTAAGCCAAGTGACGGGGAGTAACTTTATTACCGAAAATACCCGTTAGTGACTAGTTACTCGACAATATAACGACTTTGCTAATCTGTTGTCACACGCCGTGCACATGCGAGCGGAACCAAACATAATAGCAATAAAAAGACAGAAATCCCAGACGCCCACCCTCACCTACAGCTGTGCGAACTCCTGAAGTACGTCCGAAATATGTGCTGTGAAACCCTCATGAAGTACGGCTGCAGAAAGTGAGGCCGTGCATTCGTTGGGTTACGGTAGTCGGAATGTGATAATTGATCTCTTCGCAGTGATTAAGTTGTTAGTGCGACATCATTGGTTGATTTTTTACTGATTCCCTGCGCTGTCCAAGAGTTTTTCTTTGAATTTAACACTGCAAGTTTCGCCAAAAAAATTCTAGTTGGATTAAAAATTTTTAAAATAAATTATTTATGGTAAATCTTTTGTTGCAATCGATGTGCCACATTTACACGTGCAATAATACGTTCAACCATCGCGATTTTGTATGATTTTATTACTTTTCATGTAACTATTTTGTTGTCAAACGTTTTTGTAAACATCAAACTTTTAATAAAAAACGACATAGTGATGCAAAATGACGGAAATGAGTATCAAATGTGAAAAAACCGGGACTTTCCAAACATTCACAGATTCATCGAATTTACATTTACAAAACGCTTCAAATAACCACAGTAAATATTTAGTAAGCGTCCATCCTGCAGTCACATTACGATACACAACACCCACATTAAATCGCATTTGCAGTGATTTTCAAATCACACGGTCACGGAGAGAAAACGATCTATCACAGAAGTACAACGATGAAAATCAAAGCAAGGGCGACATATTTAGTTTTTTTTTTCTAATAGAAGGATAATATTTTTTAAATTGCAGTGCTAAAGCACATTATTTGCACTTTCGCAGTGTTTCATGGGAGTAAACTAAAGACGTTCCAAAAAAGTGCCATAAAGTCCATCTAAACGCAGCGCTTCAAAAATTCATACGCCACCCAAACACATTCCTCTTTAACCATACTTCCATTAGAAAAACACCAATTTTTCAAAAAACTGTCCACGTAGCACAAAAAAAATCACCTCGCCGCGCCCAATGCCGCCTGCTGCTCGGCCATGGCCATGGTGGCCTGCGTGCGCGCTTGCGAATGCGTGGCCGCTTGTTTCCGCACGCGGATCTCGTACTCGTCCTTGTTGTTTCTGTCGGGGGGGGGGGGGCGGGGTATAAGGATGATTTTATAATATACTCGGCTGACCGCAAACTATGCGCCCAAAATTGCTTATGTCTTAGTCGATAAAGCGCGAGCAAAATATTTTTGTAGGCAATTCCACAAAAAAATATTTAAAAAATAAAAAGGCTGACTAAAACCAACGTATGATTCGAGCCTAGGGATGGAAAAAAGCGCTTTTTTAACGGCCCCGCTTTTTTTTAAAAAAACGCGCTTTTTTCGCTTTTTTTCAAAAATTGTCAAAACGTTACCTAAAAAGCTCCCAAATACGGTCCTGAGTCAATATATACAGGTATATCAGACAAGTGATGGTACTTGTGATGATATAAAACCATAGAATGGTTATGTAATCATCTGATAGCATTATAAGTGCTGGTTTCTGCCAAAAAAATCCATTTTATGTCAACTTATTATGTATATCGCCGTTTTTGAATGTTTCTTGACTGCAAGTGAAGTTAGGCATGGAATAGTGCTTAAATTTGGCTATAAAAGATGGCTAATACATGACAGTGATGTTTCACACTGTAGAAAAGTGGAAGCACATTGGCTGGATATTATTTACTACACTGACATATCTCCTCAACTTATTATCACATGATACCATGCAGGAATAGAAGCAATGCCACTAAAATGCTACAAAACCAATGGAAACAACCACCAATGGCAATTTGCATGCAAATTTTTTTTGCAAAATACCTAGTGCATGAGTACTAAAATTTTTGCCAGCGCTTTTATTTAAAAAAAGCGCTGGGACCCTTGCGCTTTTTTTAAAAAAAGCGGCGTTTTTAAAAAAAAGCGCTTGAAACAAAGCGCTTGCCATCCCTATTCGAGCCTGAAATCATTTTTATTTTTGAACTACCTATTTATGTTATTTATGATACCATGATTAGCATTGAAAAATCTCTGGGAGATTTAAATTTTAAAAAAACTCTCAAAAATACATATTATTTTCTGAGATTTATATATTTTTCACGATTTTCTAGAGAGATTTAATTATATTTTCTTTTGAGAGATTTTCTGAGATTTTTTAAAAATATCAGAACATCTGTCAAATTCTGATATTTATATTTTTTTCCGGGTTTTTTTTGAGAGAGCTTTAATTTAATTTTATTGAGAGATTTTCTGAGATTTTATATTTTATTATATTTTCTAAAAATCTAAATTTTTTCAATGCTAACCATGGTCAGCCGAGTATACTAGATACTCGTTTCAATATCGTCATTCAAATGTTGATTACAAAAAGCTAAAGTATTTTGCTCAACCAGAAACATCATTATACTGAAAAGGAATGAGTAAATCCCTAAAAACAAACATGAAAATCTGATAAGCCTCCGCTTGCGCAGGATCTTCAGGATTAGGGCTGTCTAGCAAATCCTGAATGCCAAGAAGAATTCTTTTAATGTTGATAGCCGGCTTCCAGTCCTTATTTTCGTCCAACAACGATAAGCACACCGTTCCGGATGGGTAAACATTTGGATGGAACAATGGCGGGTCGAATTTGCCTGATATGGTAGATTTGAGTGAAAATGACAGCAGCAGAAACACAATATTGTTTATTGTACATGAGGCGTCAAGTGCATCTAAAGCAGGGGTTTGGTAACGGGGTTATATATATAAATTGGCAAATCTGGATAAATTTTTCCGAAATTTTACCCCAATATTTACGCAAAATTTTTAATCATTTTCCATCTAATTTCAGCGATTTTTCCCCTTTTTCTTCTCAAGAGTTGAAACTGTACTCCTCCAGATGGCAACTCTCATTTTCAGAACTCACACTTTGGCGGGGTGGATGGGAAATCCTCTCTAAATTGCATCTTCAATCTGAACAGGCCGCCCTCCCAAATGGTGCCCTTCTTGCCGGGAATGGCGCAATCCCACATAAATAAATTCAATGTGCCGTCGGGATTTTTGGTCGGTTTTGCTACGAAACCCTGAGGGGAAAGAAAAAATAATGTGTAACTGAGGACTAAAAAAACGTATTTGACGACCGTTTTATTAGATTAAAACGGCAACCAAAATTTTTAGTACCTGTAGGTATTTTGCATTTTTGTGTGGAAGCGCACTATTCCGCATCACATTTCCATGACTCAATTTGGAGAAGTTTTATTTAAAAACCCTAATATCCACTCAATAACTTGCCATCCATAATATACAGATACGTGTATCAGACAAATGGCAGCAATTTGGATGATAGCAACGCAGCATGAAGATCCTGGCGGTGTGCCAAAAAGCAACAACAGACATTTAGATGTTAAACGATGAATACGTAAAAGACAAACAAATGGGTGGTCCTTTCTCCATATTTTTCGCTCCTCCATCAAACGTCCAGCAGCGATCCCAGACATTTTGATCAATAAAAAACGTCGGCCACCTACGTCGGCGGAAACGGAAATTCAAGAACTTCTTCTTTTCGGAATGTTTGTAACATAAGTTTCAAGAAAGTTAACAGCTTTACGCAACAGAGAGTTAACTGACAATCAAAAAGCTGAAAATAGAACATTACGTTCAATTTCGTTGTACGATTGAAACGTTCGGTGAATTTGGATGGTGTTAACGAGGTTCTACAAATAGGATTAGTTTTATATATTAAAAGCGTATCTCGACAGCAAAAAGTTCTTCCGTACAACTGATCTGACAAAAAAACGAAAATAAAAAATGAGTCAGTCGTGCGTAATTTGCGTGGTCATCAGTGAGTTTTTTGTATTTTTCAAATTTAGCTCGAAAATTGAAACAGCAATGCATTATCGTAGACCACGTTATACGATATTCTGTCGTATAACTAGATCGATCGAAGTTTTTTTATATCAAGTTACTTGCCTATGATCGGCCATTTTAAATCATTCAAACACGATTTGTACAACTCTCGATTTTTTCATATTTTCTGTACGGATCGGTGCACGTATATGAAGTTGGCCTACGTCCAAGCTTGTATTTGGATGAATTGACGTATTGTACGAGCGTGAGTGGAAGGCACGGGATTTCTGTCTGAGCCATCGATAATGGCCCGTGGAATGCGATTAGGCGATTTATATGCTAAGCGGAATTCGATTCAGCGATTAGGAGTTCGCACCGGGTCGCTATCGTCAGCGGCGTTATACAAACGTGTGTATCCAAAAACTGTTTTGGACAGCTGCCAACTTCAAGGGGTATCTTCGGCGATCACTCTGATCTGCATAAACGCATATAACGTTGAAATTTTTGCAAAGCTGCTGTACGGAATTGGCTCCAAATAACCATGACTGAACACACGGGGTCGAATCAGGACTCTGGCACAAATGGGGGGTCGAAAGAAGTCCCTACGCCCCATTTGGTGCAGCAACATTCGAGCAACAACAAAATGGACATGACCCCCTATGACGAGCAGAGAAAGCCTCACGTTGCCATCCAGGATGGTACTGAGGTCACTATTTCGCCCAGAAGTTTGAACTCGGAACTTTGTTGTCCGATTTGTTTGGATTTGCTCAAGGACACCATGACCACAAAGGTAAATACATCAAGTTCTTGTCTCTACCTGATTTGGCTCAATTCATTTGGCCCAAACTGATTTGGCTCAATGCCGGATTGCACGAAGTATACATCACACTTAGTATGGAAACCTACCATAACCCGTCTAAATAATGAACCAAAATTTTTACAGCTTTTTCATCATAATATTTCGTTGTTTTTTTTACTATGGAATAATTAATTGCGAAATTTATCACATAATTTTAATCATTAGATTATGGTAGGATTCTGCGCGCACTTTGCGGTCCGCCGAGTATACGTATCGTTTTATTTATCAATCCATTAACGTGTGCGCATGAATCTTAGGAATGCCTGCACCGATTCTGCGATGAATGCATCACCCGCGCGCTGAAAACGAACAAGGAATGTCCCACTTGCCGCAAGAAGTTGGTGTCCCGGCGCTCGCTGCGACCAGACACTAATTTCAATGCATTGATTGCGAAAATATACCCTGATAGAGGTGCTTATGAGGCGATGCAGGTGTGATTTTGACATTTGTTCGGCGATTAAAAACTCAACAGTTTGCAGAATATTTCTTGTGTGGTTGAAAAACTGTACATTGGCATCATATGTGGAATTATTGCTCAATGCGCAAGGTCGTCAATTTGCATACAAAACGAATAGTCATTTGAAAAATTTTTCCTTCATTTTTAGTTTCCTCTACCAACCGCAAGAGTCTTAACTAGGGGTGGCCCGAATTTTTTTCAATGGTTTTTTCAAATAAAAAAACGTTGTTTAATAAAACAGACCATCGAAATCGTTTTTTTTAAACCCTGACCAAAATTTTTAGTACTAAGCAGTAAGCACTAGGTATTTTGCGTTTTTTGGCACGCAAGCGCACAATTTCACCTGCACTTTACCATTTGTGGTGGCGTTCATTGCTTTTGAAAAACGCGGTTTTTAAAATATTTTAAAAAAACGCTGTTTTTGAAAATATGGTTGTTTAAAAAAAATTCTGTCGTTGAAAAAACCTTTTTCGGCCATCCCTAGTCTCTAAACCACACAATTTTCACCATAAATCCATCTCAAACCCGTTTGCAACCGCAGGAGCGTGCGTTGCATCGATTCACGCAGCGGTGTCCCACGGCGGCGCTGCAAAAGTCCATCGAGGAGGGCATGAAGGCACAGGCGCAGTTGAGACGACAGAGAGTGCATGGAAGTTATGATGTCGCCAGTGGGTTGATTTGTGTTTTTGTTGTGTTTTAATAGTGGGAATGCTGTAAATGTTTTTGTGCAAAACTTGTTTTATTGTGATTATCTATATATTTTTATTTTGTATTTATATTTTGTAATTTTCTTTACACACACTTTCACATAAAGTTGAACTTTTTCATATTTTTTTCAGGTGGACTTTTCGTTGATTTTTGTAATTTTAGTGGCAAACCTTCCATTTCTGCATGCTACCATTTAATAACCGATGATATTTTGTGCACTATATAAAATCATGTTAAACCATGTGAACATTGTCATTCTTTACTCGCAGAGCGGCCGCGAAAACGCAAGGAGCCCAATGCACCACCTGTAGATGATTCAACAGCAGTGCCAACCCAACATGCAAACAACACTTTGGCGCCAAGCCAAGCCCCGCCCACTTTGAAAGAAATTGAATTGATATTATGGCCCACTTTGAAATTGGCTAATAATGACATTGTTAAACCGTGCATGAAACAGACCAGATATTTAAAAACTGGATTGGAGGCCACCGGTTTGTTTTTGTTTTCGTTATTCTTTTTCCAATGACCGAGGTCAAGGACTCGGTCATGTATCTACCCCGAGGCTAAAATATTTGGCTACTATTTTTTGAACCCCCCTACCAAAACACCGTAAATATCAACCATCTGTCTATGTGGAGTGAATTTTCAGCGCCCATTCCCCAATTTTCACCCATGGTCACTTTTTATACCCATTTGCCTATTTTTCACATAATAGCTGATCAAGGACGTATCCGGAGGGGGGGGGGCGGGGGGGGGGGCTGCAGCCCCCCCCGTTCCCGGGTGTGACCGGAAAAATCCGAGGATAATGCAGTTTTCGGTGGCAATTTCCTAGGTGTTATGTAAAAATTTTGCGCGCGAGCGCGCATTTATCCACCGTACACGGTATTTATCAAAAAATCGGTGCCTGTACGCTCAAATCGAGGTAAAATACACCGAATTCGTGCGTTTCTCTCTATATGGCGCCAGCGCCATGGCACCATTTCGTCACTATTTACAGAAAAATTTTAGGGGGGGGGGAGCCCCCCCCCCGCTCAAAAATCCTGGATACGTCCCTGTAGCTGATAAATCAAAAACCATTCATGTCACAACAATTTATCTTCATTGGAGATCGCAGAGATAACCCCCTAAATCAATACTTTTTTTTGATCAACTGAGTTATAGATAAATATCAAACATTCAATTATTCGCGCAATTTCAGTGGAGCACCTGTCGAAATATTTGTCTGTGCGAGCGTCCGTCGAAGATACGGATGACCAACACAAGCAGAGCGTTCCCGATGCTTCTGGTTAGATTTTCTCTTCAAAATCAACGTTTTTCTTTCGTTCACCTATACCGTATTTCCTCGAAATACCCCCCCCCCCCTCGAAATACCCCCCCCCCAAATTTAGTGTATAGAGAACGTAAATGACAAAGGCTGCGGTTTGTCATCTGGGTATTGAAAAACACACGTTAAAAACGATGACTCTGTTATGTGAGAACAGTGATTATACGTCTACACACTTATACAAGTCTTTAGAGTCTTATAAATGGCTATTTTTGTTGCATTTTCGACGTCTGCGTACGTTTCAGACGACAATTTAGTACTTGGTTTTCAAAAAATTTCTGGCGAAATAATACCCCCCCTCGAAATACCCCCCCCCCTCGTTTAACCCCCCCCCCTCAAAATTCTTACTCTGAAAAAATAACCCCCCCGGGGTATTTCGAGGAAATACGGTATTTACGTTTGTGTGCAAATATTAGATGCCTTAATATTGCGCTCAATTTTCAGCAACCACCTCTGGCACGTCGCCAACAAAAAGTCAGCAACTGCCGTTTAATATGGAGGATTTGACCTACCGCATTTATATTGCCGCAAAACCTACCATAACCCAGAGTGACGGGGACCCCGGGATTACCCCCGGTGACGTAAAACCTCCAAACTGTGCGGGTATTAACGTAACCGAAAACACCAAGGGGCCAACACATGGTAGTTTACTCAGGGGAGACATAACTTTGAATCAAGTGAGACAAAACTTTTGGCCACACGCTGGGCCATTAGAGTTGGTTTTTGAATTGGTGAATGAAAAAAGTCACGTCAAGTTTTGTCCGGAGAAAAAGTGATCTTATATTTGCAATTGGGGTTGTGATCAAAAAAATTAATACTCGAATTTTGAGTCTATACCCGATACTTTGTTGTTGGTATTCGATTGAATGTAAAAAAGATGAATGTCCCATTCGATACAATTTATAGATTCACAGCCCTACGAATTACAGTGGATTTAGGTATTTTTATGTCATTATTAAAATCATATCGGATTTGAACGGGCTGATGATAACCGTGTATTTTCAATCGATTCTCTTCTTTTTTAATATTTATTTTTACATAGAATAAACCCTGCACTGCTAATTGACCCTGTTTGGATTTTTGTTGAGTGTGTATAAATATTCTTGGGCATTTTTATTCTTTCTTTGTATACAAATTTTGAAAATATGATAATATAATATCTGCCATTTTGTTTGGTTGTTTTCCTTTGAAATCACAAGAATACTTTTTGTATGTGCGCGAATACATAGTGCACAGTGATTGGCTACTCCAGCTTTATTTAATCATATTTTAACTCATTAACCGTTTGTGTGTATTTTTGGTGCGTGTTCCAATGTACACACGCTAGTTTTCAACCGAAATTTCGAAAACTCAAATGGCAGTTTTGAACGCATTTGAGTTTTTTAGAAGCAGTCATTTTCAGTCTCTGTCAACTGTAGTTGATGGACACCTTATTGTAGTACACTTGAATAAATAAATTCAAAGCTGATTTCTGAGTTTTCATAATTTCGGTTGAAAATCATAAGTAGCTTTGAATGCAATGATCGAAATATGTCCTTACCAGAATGTACTATTTTTAATTTTTTTATATAATTTGGTTGAAAACTAGTGTGCGTATTTGTATTTTTTTATATTTTTTTTAATACTTTTGTATCGAAGTGCTTGTCATAATTTATCAAATCTCCTTGCCAGTCATTCAGTTTGAAACTGCAAAATAAAGATTAACGCCAACTCAAAATTTGATTTTTGGGTTGAAATTCATGTTGCACTTCAGTCTCCATTTATTGGAGTTTATTTTTTTCGATATTAGCTCGTAACGTAGCCTTTCGTAACTCGGCACTCAGAAATGTCTCAAGCAGAATAGCATATCGCACTGAATTAATCGCAGGTGAGCAGAAACCCGGGAATTTGCAATCAAGATGCAAATCTTCGTGAAGACCTTGACTGGAAAGACGATCACCTTGGAGGTGGAACCTTCGGATACCATCGAAAATGTGAAGGCCAAAATACAGGACAAGGAGGGTATGTTGATTTTTGTCTTGCCAGTTTACCCTGGGCCGGATTAAGTGATGTTCTACTAGTCATGTAAACTCGCTGGTCATGTAGACTTGCCAGTCTTGTTATTTAGGAGATATTAGCGGCACTGGGTTTACATGATTTAGCGTTTAGTTGAGTACATGGCGCTGTCCGCACTGCGTGTGCATTGTTGGATTGTCGCTATTTTGATCACACCACTCGAAGAAAAATGGAAAAACTTAAATGCGTAACAATTGATTTGAGTTTTTCAATTTCTTTAGTACTCATCAAAACAGCGACAAAAACAATGCTAGTGCACACGCAGTGGGGCTCGCGCTATGTAACCTACTTATCATGTAAACCCGGTGCTGCCAATACCCCCATGCCGTGCTAATCCCCCGCAAGTACATGGCGGGCAGGTCTACATTACTAGTGGGTTTACATGACTACAGGCACATGGTAATTCGACGACCTTTTTCTGCCATAAATATTTTGGTGGTGCAACGTATGCGACATTTCTTATTTGCATCAATGGGTCCCGTTTGAGTGAAGATAAAAATCGCAGGGATCCCGCCGGACCAGCAGCGTCTCATTTTTGCCGGCAAGCAGCTGGAGGACGGTCGCACTTTGTCCGATTATAATATACAGAAAGGTTGGCGTAAAAGTTGCTGGATGACTATTTGGGTGTGAAAATGTCTTTGATCGGATCCCAGTTTCACTTTGGCGTGAGAGCTTGCTCCGGCATTTTTGTAAATATGTACATATTTGGACAGGATACAGATACTAGACACTACGAATTGAAGCAAAATTTTTAGTTCAACACATTTTCAGAGGTGTAAAGGATAAAAAAATGTACCATCTGAAATTTTTTTTCACAAATTTGTGCATTCGACATACCAAATTAGAAGAAAATCACCAATATTTAATTCTCCAAGACTTGACAATAAAGCCCCGTTAATTTCCAACTGACACCCAGCTAACATAAACACCATTTTCAATCGATTTCTCACCCCATTCAAAACAACCACAGAATCCACGCTGCATCTGGTGCTGCGTCTGCGCGGCGGCGTCATCGAACCGTCGCTGCGAATTTTGGCGCAAAAATATAATTGTGACAAGCAAATCTGTCGCAAGTGCTACGCCAGGCTTCCGCCCAGGTGCCAGTCCCAGACCCTGTAAAAAGCCCTGTAAAATGTCAAATGTCATGCAAAGTGTCAAAAGTCATGTAAAATTCCCTGCAAAATGGCAAGCGAACGTTTGCCATTTTGCGGGGCATTTTACATGACTTTTGACACTTTGCATGACATTTTACATTTTACAGGGCTTTATACAGGGTCTGGGAGTGCCCTAAGGGCTACGAATTGCCGCAAGCAAAAATGTGGACATTCGAATGATTTGAGGCCCAAGAAAAAGCCGAAGAAGTGATTTTTTGTGCGATCGAGTTTTTCGTGGAAGGAAGTCCGGCTGTTCGCTGTTGTTTGTTGTTAATTTGTTTGTTATTTAGTTCAGAATGAAGATAAAGATTTTAATAGATTTTTCTGGACAGAGATTATTGTACCACACTTGTCTCGGTCAACACAAGTCCGTTTTTTGGTCGAAATTTGGCCATCATTCATGTAAAAAAGTCGAATTTTTTCTGTGTGCCACAAGTTACGTGCACAGAATGGACCCCGGCTACCACAACCCCAATGCCTGGGAACAAAGTATACCTCAGTCATCGGGGAAGAAAAACCCTCCATGGGGTGTTTCGGGTGCGGACACGCCGGCAGTCGTTCAAAGACCGGTGATTTTGATGAAGCCGCAACAAAGCGACTCGCGGCGACACAATCGAGTCTGTGAGCGTTGGAACTTTTCGTCGCTTTTTAGGCTTCTGTGGTCTGCGTTGTTTTATGACGTATACTGAGAAATTTTTCCCGGTGACGTATCGTTTTACGACCCGACCCCCCCCCCCTCCTAAAAATTAGATAACCGATCTCTCCGTAGTAGGGATGTGCTACCGATCCACCCCCCGCGAGGATAAAAATCCTGGAGACCCCTGCCACTTTCTCCATCAAAAGTTACTGAAACCGACTGTTCAGCCATTCTTTCATCAATTTTTGGTGTACCTATGTCAGCGGTCTCGAATGGGGGGGGAGGTTACCCCCCCCCCCCCAAAAAAACCCCGCCCAGCTATCTATCTATCCCGGAGGCAAAATTTTGGGTTACTACCCCCTAAACCCCCCCCCCCTCCAATCGCTCAGCTATCTACCTATCTGGAGCGATTTTTGAGAAACTTTACGCCACTTTTACATCAAAATCGCTATATTTTTCATACCTTTTAATAGATTTTCACCTGTAAAATACTAGTTTTTGTTCTTATTTACCTATTTTCAGTTATTTTTAGTACTATATGCTCTTGTATACCCATTTTGAGGTATTTTACACCTACTTTTAGCGATTTTTCTCCCCTTTCTTTCTTCTACACCCTGAAATACCCTATATATCGAACCACCACAACCCTCCCCCAATTTTTTCCAGCTATCTATCTATCCGAAAGGCCGCTCAGCTATCTATCCAACCACTCGGAAGGTCAAAATTCAAGATACCCCTGACCTATGTCGTCTCCCGTGAAACTTATTAACAGTCGTTCCAATTTTATGTCGCTTTGTCATCTTTGACAGGATTCTGAAAATCCGCCGCCGTCCGCTAGCACTGCCGCTTCCCACATATCTGCAGCGGTTTGTCACTGTTAGGGTACTTTTCGGGGGTGGGATTGTTTTTTTCAGTTTTCGGAATCGGGATTGTTTTTTTTCTGTTTTCGGGATCGGGATTATTTTTTCAGTTTTTGGGATCGGGATTTGAAAACCTTCGGGACCGCTATCGGGATTCGTTTTTTGATATATCGGGATTGATGGATCAGGATCGGGAATGCAAAATCCCTGATTTTTCGGGATCCCATTTGAATCTAGTCACTGTCAACTTTTGCGTAATTTATTTGTCCATTTTTACCCACATGATTATTCACGAGCATTTCCTCACAGCAGGCGCCGAGATCTTTGGCGCGCCAAGCGCCGCAGGTTTTGCACAAGGCCGCCACTGTGGCCGGACAATTGGATAGGGGTGCCGATTTTGGCGAGAAAAGTGCGCCTGCAGTCGATGACACTGATGAGGAGCAGTGGCCTAGTATACAGGTGATTTGGGCTGGGGATATGGCAGCCCTAATTTTCTCTGGTGATGTGCACACTATTTAGTTCACAACCGAAAGTTCAAAAACTGGTTACCTAAGTCTGGTTTGAACACACTTGAACGCGAATATTTACGCTCCGCACACTAGTTGACATCAAAATTCGTGTCAACTAAATTCAACTAAATTTTGATTAATTACATGAATTCAACTTCTATTTGATAGATCATATAGTTAATGTTATATCGTTACTAGGGTTCAAACGATATATCGTATCGAATATCGAATATCGGATATCGACCATTTTTTCATATCGAATATCGAATATCGATATCGAAAATTTTGAAAAAATATCGAATATCGATATCGAAAATTTTGAAAAAATATCGAATATCGATATCGAATATCGACCATTTTTTCGATATATCGAACCTGTATTGTGTCCTTAAATTAAGTTTTCATTTTCATTTTGAGATATTTATGATTGATCTGATTTGCTTATAGTATTGTATTTGATGAGTAAAAGTACAGTATATATAATGTCATTTTTGTCGGAGTGCTAAAATTGAAGCTAGAAAATGCTGATATGCTATTTTTGCAACATGCCCTTAAGCAGTTAGGTAATAAGTATAAACTGTAATATCTACCAATTGTTATTTGTCTGATACACTTTGATTCATCATATTTCTCTGCCATTTTCTACTTTTGAGTGATGTAAACCTTGTTAAAATCACTTGTACCATTCACATTTCAGTAAAGAGATGATTAACCATGTGTGCAACCACATGAAAATACAATATGCCACTTCAAAAATGCCTTGCTATACCAAAAGCAAATCGCAATATCGAATATCGAAAATATCGAAATATCGAATATCGAATATCGACCATTTTTCAATATCGAATATCGAATATCGATATCGAGGTTCCATATCGTATCGATATCGAATATCGAGTTTCAGAAAAAAATATCGAATATCGATATCGAAAAGTCATATCGTTTGAACCCTAATCGTTACTCTTAATTTTAATTGTTTCGTTAATTGTGATTCTTTTTAAAATATTTTTGTGTCATTTAGTTGACACTCAGTTGACGCGAATTTGCAATGTCAACTAGCATGGGCCCAATATAAATTTTAAATCCTACATGTGCTGTTATCAATCCTGATCCCGTTTTTATTGTCGCTCAAGTTCAGAATGGTGCATTTTTCAGACTGCGATGGCCCAGCAATCATCTAGTTCCGCTAGCAGCAGACAAGGTTCGCCGGCCAAATTGGCACCCGGCACTGCGAATCGTAATGTTGGCACCGAGTCAACTTTCAAATCTGCCGCTGCATCCCTGAAAAAGCAGGATGTTGCTGGTGGCCCCAATACTAGTGTTGGGTCAGATAACAGGGATTATTGTGGGTTTTCTTTGAAGTTGAAGGCTTTTTAGTTTTTGAAATGATCGTGGGTGTCCACGAGTAGGAAACAAAACACGTTAAAAACCTGGTGTTTTTAACGTTTTCATACATAAAAACAGGTTAAAAACCTCAGCCAACATTTCTAGTATTTTGAGCACTTAGTATTTTGAAATTTTCATATAAAAAACGGTCGTTGAAAAACGTCTTTTTCCATCCGTATCCACGAGGTTATTATTCTGGGGCTATATTTTTTTGTCTTTTTTGTAATATTCCATAAAATCACTTTCAAATCGAAAAACAAAATACAAAATCAAAACTCTCAGATCATCATTCGAAGCCGCCAGTGAAACCCCTCGCGTCCACCATGAGCGCCAGCCAGCTGTACTCCGCCGGCAAGGACTCCGAGCTAACCGGCGGGCGGGCGGGCTACAGGGTGGCCCCCTCGGTGCCGTTGATCAGTGAACAACTCGTGTGGCTTGATCATGCCAAAGATGTTTGTCTCAATTGGTTATATTTACTGACCCACTGGGCAGCTAAAAGTGCTGGGAATTATTCCACCCATTGATATACTCGGCTGACATCACACTTCGTATGGAAACCTACCATAACCGCTCTGAATAAATAACCAAAATCAGAATATTCTCATCATACTATTTCGTTTTTATTGTGGAATAATCAATTCCGAAATTTATCACAAGATTTTATTCATTAAATTATGGTAGGATTCTGCACATACTTAGCGGTCCGCATAGTGTACCCAAAAATTCCCAACCCATGCTTACGAGTCTGCGAAGTTATTTACCTTTTTGTTACCTTCTGATACGCTACGTATTTATGTTGAACGCAATTTTTAAATACTGTGCCTAAGAATAATATCCATGTATTTTTAACACTGCTACTGAGCTAACAAGTTTCATAACGATTACTACTGATTCACCCTTCGCAGTTGTTCACATCCGACAACTGCGATTTCCTAGTGATTGGCTGTGTGGGCCCGCAGGGATCTGGCAAGTCGACCCTGCTTTCTATGCTCGCTGGCAACGATCCAAATGACATGTATAGGTAAATTTGAGGCTGTTGGAATTTTTTGTCTTTGAGTTTTCGTTTATACGAATTCAAGCGGCGTTAAACTGGACGTGATCTGGATTCTGGAGTAGGGTTGGAAAAAAATCATTTTTAAATCCTTGATTTGAAATTTAAACAAAAATTGATTAAAAATTGATTTTTTGAATAAAAATCAGACTTGGTCAATTTTACTCCGTGCACCAACAGCACCGCAAACATCGGACCAACTACGCAAAAAAATTCAACTCAACTCAGACAATACGCTTTCCGGCCCGCCTCCAGAGAGGCTGTAGAATCGGGCAGACATCAAACAGCGGGTGCGCACGTGACTTGTGCTCCTGACAGAATCGTATTTATCGATACGCAGGTGGGTCGGTTTCTGGTGCCGATTGGTGGCGCCAATGCCAGGGGCACTATGGCGCGTCACCAAGTATTTTATGATTTGTCACAAAAATGGTCTAAAATACACCTTCATGCCATAAATGTGGCAAAAATTGGACACTGGAGGTTTCCATTCACATTTCTTAGTGCAAAAAGTGAACGACTAATCCCCCCCTCACAGCCCAGCCTATCCCTCTCTCTACTAGACGACTGGCTGCGCGCCGACCGCCGTTACATGACGCCGGGCAGCGGCGTGACGCCCGGCGCCGGCGACGGCAAGAGTCTCGAGAACCAGATCGAGATGGAGTCGCTGCAGATGTTGGCTTTTTTGGCCCAGGTCGCCCATGTTTTGTTGGTGAGTTTTTGGGTTGGTTTGTTAGCTGCGGGTGGAATTTTTTACTGTTAAGTATCAGCTGCGCTGTGGTTTTGTTTTGAAGAGCCCAGAGTGCAGGGGTGTCTAGGGTTCAAATGAGATGGACTTTTCGGGATCGCGATCGGTGTTTTATGTTTTCCGGGATCGGGATTGACGCCACGTGATCAGGATCGGGGTCGGAGTTTCAAAGTGTTCGTGACCGGGATCGGGATTCGTTTTTTTTAAATTTCGGGATCGGGACTGCCAAATCCCGAAATTTTCCCTAGTAGGGTCGGGCGCAATTTTCCTGTAAAGTACGGTACAGATGCCTAGCAAGCAGTACAAATTTGCCTTCACTTCTGGTGCTTTTGGGCTTTGGCAATGAACTTTTTTGCCTTTCAAAACGAGCCAACAGTGTTTTCCACTCAAATTTCAGATCTCAATCGACTGGTTCATCGATCCGGCAATAATTCAATTGTTACGCCAGGCCGATTTGCTGCGTTTAACGAAATCGGAATTAAATCACGAAGGTCTTCAGTTGACAGACAGAGCGCCCGTGATAGGTCGGTTTGCAGATGATTTTCAAACTTGACACTTGATTTGAAAAACAGTACTGAACTGAGCTGGAGACTATAAGAGGTGTAGGCTTTAAAAAATCAAAGCTTCAAACATGTCTCCTTTTTATTGAAAGGGATTTTTTTTGTAGCGATTCACAAAATATTTATTTGGCATTTTTTGGCTATTTCACGTGCAAATTAACAGTGGGAGTTGTTTTTTATACTTTTTGTGACAAGCGAATTGAGTCTCCGCAGATATACATTATTAGCTGAAAACAGTTTGTGGGGTGCAATTTTTGAATCCACATAAAAGCCATTTGCAGTCGTTGAAACCCCACCCACATCGGAGAGCGTTCATCTTTATCCATTTATCCCAAAACATTTGCAGCATTTGTGCAGCAACGCGGTCGATTTGAAGACTTCGATCCGATGACATTCAAGAAACGTTGCGAGTTTTTGCAGCGAGCGCTCGCCGACACGCAGTACACTTTTCACAGTTCGTTAAGCACTGTTTGGGGCCGGGGGTTGTGCTTCAATTTTAGCTGACATTTCGAGTTGACATTTGAAGTTTACTTTTTACAATGTTTTACTTAGCCGAAAATTCACGCACCTGTTGCTTTTAGTCATTTGGCTGTATCTTGAAAAAAACACTTGAAAAAATGTTGTTGTTTTTTCAGCAAATAGATTAAATTCCTTTGAATAGTTGAGCGTTTTCCTTAATTGGAAAGTGAGCTTACATTCCTGAGACTAAAAAAATATTTAAACTTTAAATCAACTTACTGAAAAATTAATTTTTGATTTACTCACTGTTTTGTCAAAATGCACGCGTGTTTCTTTAAAAAGTTTTTTCTTGTTGGGTGGGGGGTGGGGTAACCCCCCATTGGAGACCCCTGGTAATATGTATTTCTGCATCCAGGTGGCATAAATCTGGCGCGGAGCTCAATCACCCCATTTTCCGGCCTGCATGCAGCACGGGAAAGTGGACAGAAAGATGGAAAGTCGTGGACGGATGTCAATTACTTTGTTTTGTCCGAGATGAAATTGAGACAAGTCAACCAACCGAAACGTTCGTCAACTGATCCTGTCAACTGCCAAAAATAACCCAAATATCAAAATTTTCAATCCTCAGCTGTGCCTACCGCTCCCACGTGGAAACAGTACAACGGCGTGCCTGAATATAGCAGTCTTATATCGGAACTGAGGCATTTAATCCGGGCACAGCCTTTGATATCACTAAGTGACGTTGAAAGTGGACAACCGGTGTTGAGTGAAAGAATGTGGTGCGTGAATGCGAACAAGCTTATCAGTTTGCCTCTGTAAACCCTGTAAAGGGTCCTGTTCTTTTCGGCGTTTAAGCGGAGATTACAGCTCAGTGTGAATTTGACATAAAATGATGACGTAAAATTACGTGGTAAAATTAATTACATGAGTGTGGATGATGCTACAGGTCTACAATTTTTTATGGATAATATATTTATGAATCAATACCTTAATTGTGTCCAATACTGAGTGTTATCAGCCACAGCTAGAGCGATTTGAAAAATTCAATTTTTTTCATTTTACGTCAGGGAACTTATTTTACATTTCACGTTAATGGTTGGATGAAATCGTTGACGTGAAATGTCAAATTTGTTCCCTGACGTAAAATGAAAAAAAAATTAAATTTTTCAATTCGCTCTAGCTGTGGCTGATAACACTTAGCTTTGGACACGATTAAGGTATTGATACACATATTATTTATAAAAATTGTAGACCTGTAGCATCATCCACACTCATGTAAATAAATTTTACGACGTATTTTTATGTCATCATTTTACGTCAAATTCACGCTGAGCTGTAATCTCAGCTTAAGGGTGCGTAATAAATGGTTTTATCGATGCAGGTTCAATGCTGGGAAATCTGTTTGGGACGCGTTAAACAAATCGACTTCCATGGTTGAATTCAGCAAATGCCTGGCCAAAGCTTTGTGAAATTCTTTGAAATTTCTTTCTGAGATTTCTTTCTGGGATATTGGAATCTGTAGTTTGAAAATTGTGCTGTAATTGTTTGTTGCAGGCTTTTTTCTCACTGATACGTTATGTACCTGTGATAAATGAGTAAATAAGTGTGATTTGTTCCGTTCTCCTTGTACGTCGGTTTTTGTTACTGCTGGATTGTGTGTGCGTAAATGTACAAACTATTGTCATGAACGAAATAAATTATGAATCCGAACAGTCGTCAATATTATTCAACACTGGTCAAAAGGTCCACAGTCGATATTTGATATTTAAATACATAAGGCTAGTGAAAAATGAAGTTTATAAAAAAGCGGTTTTCCTGAAGGGATATGTCTGCGCCAAGATGCGGCTCAACACCCTATGCCAGCTCCATGTTGCAGCCAGGTTTGTCATGGCACCGACGCTCTTGATAGTGCTCATTTTATAATCTAAGGGGCTGTGTGCTTGTGCTTGACATTATTTTGTGTATAGTGCTCGAATTGCCTTTGCAAATATCTTCGCACCTGGTACGGCACCTTGTGAACGGCCTAAATCCACTGTTATAAAAACAACAGTCTTTAAATATAAAAAATTTCCCCACTTTTTTTGCATTTGAAATTTGCTTTTGTAAAAGCATTTTTCCCCGTTGCTTTTCTGGAACGCATGCCTGTAATTTTTGGCAAAAAATTCGATGCTCAAACACGATGCTTCAACAAAATCCAGTTTTGAGCTTTCTGAGTGAGTGAGGTAAGCGTCTGCGAAACCGCAGCTCAGCATTAATTGTTTGAAATCGCAGGCCCGTCGTTTTTGCGGCACCGTGAGCTGGCAGGTAGCCAAAAATCCAGACGTCCGTTCTACGCAGATCGCTGTGGGACCTATAACAGCAGCATAGTACCCGTAGCCCAGTGGAATGCCAGCGCCGCCCCACAGGTTAGCAATGCCAGGTTTTAGTTGTTGTTTAAATAAAATCAAATGTTTTCCCTGATTGTGTGTTTCTCAGTGTAAGCGACTGCTTTCGATTTAGCATCAGTTGACCACATTTTGTGTTGTTTATTACACATAGAAATTATGATTTTCAATATCGTCTCAATTTGATCACGGAATAATAGTTAGCTGTTGGCAGTAAATACTCACACGTGCTGCTATTAGCGAATGTAAATATGACCAAAATAATTCATTCTTAATCATACTTTTTGGCGCTACGCACACTGAAGCCGAAATATTCGGCATACGCACGTTTTCATCTGCCGAATCCGAATTGAAAAATTGCCGTTCGGACGTTTTAAATTCGGCATTTTAGGGGCTGCCATATTGAATTTTGAAAACGTGCGCACGATATTCGGACGAATTCGGACTAATTTGAGCGTTATCAGCATTCAACATTTCATCTGATTTTGCCGAATGGTTTCCGCATGAAAAAGTGTACGCATCTTTTGAATGCTGAAATACATGCTGAATTGACAAACCGCCTAATTTTCAAGAGTACGGACGATTTGAGTTCAGCAAGTTTTTTTCTATTCAGCATTTAATTCGGCATTTGTCAAAAACGTGCGTATGCCGAATATTTCGGCTTCAGTGTGCGTAGCGCCTTTCAGTGCTTTCAACCCACGATACCATGCTTTGGAAACCTTTTGGTTTCGTAGCCACACTTGCGGATGCATTTACGCGCGCCGAAAGAGCACTAAGCTCCGCCCACTCCACCAACCAATAGCCTTTCCACTCGCAGGGCTTCTGCACGGGGGGTATATTCGCGCTGGAATACACCCCCGAGGGTGACGCGCTTATGGCCGCCTGCGAGCACAGATGTTTGGTTATGTGCGACCCGCTCAGAGTGAAACAGCCGATCAGATGCTTTCCTGGCGTCCATTCGCATTGTGTCAATGCGGTAAGGTGCGTTAGAATGTGACGTTATGTGGTTATGGCTTTTATTTGTGACGACGGACAGATTTTTGACAATTTCAGATTTTTGGATAGTCGAATTTTCGCTACGTGTTCCGATGATCACACGGTGAAATTGTGGGACCTGCGATACTTGAAAGTGAGTTTTTTTGTGAAAGTACTTGTGCGCTTGCACTAAAAAGTTTGCAAAATACCGAGTCCATCGGTATTTAAAAGTTTATCTGTTGTTTTAAAAAACCGTTTCGTTGCTTGCTTAGGTGATCCCTGCAATTATCCATAGATCAACATACCGTATCTTTTTCCACACACAGCCCACCTCGCCAGTAAAAACGCTGCGCGGCCATTCGCATTGGGTCAAAAACGTTGAATTTGTACAACGCAACAACACGCCCACCCTAGTGTCTAGCGGTTTCGACTCGTTCGTTTTAGCTTGGGATGTGAACGGCGCCGCGTGTGAGCCCAGACGCCTGTTTCACACTTCTGGGCTTATGAGAATGCGCTTAGCTGATAACGCGGAGAAAATGCTGATTTCTACTCATTTTGGCTATATTTTTGCGGTCCACGATTTGGATTTGGACACTTTTCACAAGGATATGTTTGTGCGTTTTGGGCGGTGAGATTTTTGGTTTGATCATAGCGGTCTTATGGGTTGGTTTATCCCCAAACTCCACAGCTAAATATCTATCTATCTTTCCTGGAGGCAGTTCAACTATATATCTATCCTGAGGCAAAAAATTTGGCTACTTACCTTGACCGCGGACAAATCGGCTCCAGTTTTGAGCGATTTCCACCCAATTTTCACTCAAAATCGCTTTTGCCACGTTTTTGCCAATTTTAACCTTCAAAATAGCTGATTTGGTTTAAATACGTAGTTATTTATTCCTATTTTAGCTATTTTTTACCTATTTAACCTATTTGTCCCTTTTATTCTTCTATACTCTGAAAAAGCGTACATATTGATTGAACAACCTCGCCCCAAATCCTTCTACCAATTCAAATCTGCGCAGGGCTTCAAACCGAACGTTTTTTGGATCGCCCTGCAAACGCACACGATATTGTACCCGCACACATCCGGCACCCAGTCCAGTACGGTGTCATCGACTAGAAAAGATCAGTTGAAACGTTTCACGGCCAAACGCAATAGGGCGGAGCTTATTTTGGACTTTCCCACTGGCTGCGAACCGGATAATATAAGTTCCATTGCGCCGCATCCAAAGGGATGGTGTGTGGCCAGTAGATTGAGCCACGCCGATGAGCGCAGTGAGGTTTGTTCTTTTTTGAGTTGGTACATTTTTTCTAATTGGTTATTTTGGATTTCTAGCTTAGCAATAGGAATTTGCATTTTTTTTCAATTTTCATTTTACACTTGCCAATGTGCGCAAATGACCACTGGGCATCGTTTACTCACTGGACGTTTGAGCTTAGCGCAGCGTCCCAATTAAGGATGAAAAAATTAAAAAATCATGTAAACTCCTTGATAAAAAAACTCGATGAAAATTATCCAATTGTCATAATATGTTATTAAATAAATTTTCTCAAGCTTACAATTTTCAAGTGTCTTTCAAACTGGCCTTGAAAAAATTCAAAGCAATTTTTTTTAACACTTGAAAATTGTAGACTTGTGATAATTTATAATAATTCACATAATTGAACTGAGCATTACAAAATCCCACGCTCCCCTCACAGTGGACCTGTCTCCATGATATTCAAAGTGTACCCAACAAGAGTTACAGTTCTGATTTCATGCAAAATTCTGATTCTGTGAAAGAATCTTCGGGTGAAATGCAGCTGGCCAATTTGTTGGACTTTGCAAATGATGGCGCCCCCTTTGATGACGACATGAGCGGGGGACGGTCCCTCAGAAGACGCCCCCTCATTGATGGTCACGATGAACAGGTCTGTGGTAAATTTTTTTTTGTAATTTACCCATATGTATATTTAAGGGTTAGCGTTCCAATAATTTTGCGAAAGAATACAGTACATATCAAAAATACAATATAATTCAATATAATCTCAGACAATTGTTCAAAAAAATGTAATTGGTTGTCTGGAAAAGCATGGACAAGTATATTATGGTTTATTATGGAAAAGTATTGTGTAAACAATGTTTTATTTCAATTGTTTTCTCATATTTTTTTAATCAGAATCTTCAGGGTTGGGTGATCTCTAGAAGATATTATAAGAAAACATTACGATGTAAATAGTTAAGATTTGTAAATGTGAACACCAAGTAACCCACTCAGGAAACGCCTGCCGCTCGCCGGCGCCGTTTAGACGTTGAGATGCAGGCTGACCAATCAAATTCCAACTCTCCAGGCGGCTCCAACCAATCAGCGACGGGTAGCGCAGCGCCGTCCCAGCCAAGTGCGGACGCGCCCGAAAGATTCATGCTAGTCAGACCGGTAAGTTTCTGTGTTGTTTTGTTTCACTTCTCGATTTTCGGTTGTTGCTTTTCTGCCGTTTGTGAATTAATCTTTAAGCGATGTAAAAAGCGCCACGGTTTTGGCGCCAACCGCCAAAAGCGTCACTGCGTTTTATGTATGCTTATCGCCACAGTAGCGCCAGGCACCATGGCGCTTTTACATGACTTACGTATTTACACGTTTAATTTGCCCAGCGCGACCGACGGCTGGTACTCGCTAGGTCAGTCAACAGGGATCGAAGATTCTTCCGTACACATGTGAGTATCTAATTCGAGTTTCTTTTTCTTTTTGATTATTTTATTTCTGGGGTCATTTGTGTATTGATTCAGATGCTCGCCGCTGATGTGTGGGATACGCCCGAAATCGACGGCGCAGGGGCCGCCCGAGCGCTACCCCTGGATTCCGGTGAATTTTGGATAATTTTAAGTATTTCTGTCGTTGTCTGTGTCAACAACCATGGAAATTAAAAGTAGGAATCTGTTTTCGCATTTTTCATGGGAACTCGGTCGCGGCAAATGAAAAACTTCGTTGACAAAAAACATGACATTTTCAGGGTCATTTCAATTTTTTACGCTTCCCTTGGCGCTATTTTTTTGTGGCGCTTGGCTATGCATTTAGGTAAAAAAACAATCGAACTCTTGCTTCTATTCAAAACAACGTATGCTCGGCGCGCCGCAACTTTTGCTTAGAATCCTACCATAATTTAATGAATAAAATCTTGTGATAAATTTTGTTATTAATTATTCCGTAGTAAACACGGATGAAAAAAACTGTATAATTTATGGTTGGTTATTCAGATGGGTTATGGTAGGGTGTGACTAAGCCCTCAAACATAAACCTGCCCAATCCAAACACAGACTCCGCCTCCTCATCGCAAGCGCCAATCAGCGTATCAGGCGCCGGTGGGGTCCCCCAAATCGTGGTCACCCCACCCGTTCACCAACAAAACGACCGGACATTTGCGCAAGCCGCCCGCAGATTGGCCCAAGCGACTAGTGTCCAGGTCCAAAGTCGCGCTTTGAATATGAATTTGCAAACGGCTTTGCAAATTCAGATGGGAGATTCGGGTTTCCAGTGGAGACAAAGGTCGTTTGCGGGAAGTGAGGCCAGTGGGAAGGATTATTTAAGCAGGGTGCGTTTGGGTGATCGTTAAATGTGCATGAAATTATGGCTGCTACGCCGAAAAACTGTGTTGGGTGTGTTCAAAGTAGGGTGTCAAAAAAAATTTTTTACGGAAAACGGAAAGGTAAAATTTTTTCACTTTACGGAAAATGGAAAACGGAAAGGTAAAAAAAAAATTTCTGCCGGAAAACGGAACGGTAAAAAAATTTCACTCAGCGGAAAACGGAAAGGTAAAAAAAATTGTCAGCCGGAAAACGGAAAAATGAAATGCCGGAAAACGGAAAGCAAAATTTTCACGGAAACGGGAAAAAATAAAGTGAAATTAGCACGGTAATAGACAAATTTGCAGAAGGAAAACCTGCATGCAGGTTTGCCTGTTTGGCTTTGATTGTGGTAGCTGTACATTCTGCAAATATGGATCATGCCTGTAACTTCACTTGTAGTTCAAGGTTAACTGAACCAACAAAAAATCATCAAAAAGTAGCCATAGTGGCCATAGGAAGGGAAACACTATGACAATTTCACAGTCTAGAAGCAGTGGGAATCACTGATGACCCCTATGCAATTGATGACAACATTGCAGAGGAGATGATAATAAATAGCATAAAATTCAATGACAACAACAAACAATACTATATTGACTGGCCGTATAAAGAGAGTATCAGTGACCTGCCCATGGGAAAAGCAGAAGCCTTGGTGCGGTTTAAATCACTGATAAGAAGATTCGACAAAGATCCAAACTTATTCGAACAATACCGGAAAGTTTTGGACAACCAACTAGAAAAGGGAATAATTGAGATCTGTGACGACAAAACAGACAACAAGGGGATTCATTACCTGCCACACCAGCCAGTAATCACGCCTGGGAAATCGACATCATGCAGAATCGTGTACGATGGGTCGGCAGGTAAGCCCAGTTTCAACAAGTGCCTTTTTAGAGGACCAATTACAACACCATTAACACCGGGCCTACTCCTGAGGTTCAGGGCAGGCAATCTAGCATTAATTGCTGATATTGAAAAGGCATTTTTGCAAATAGGATTGCATGACCAAGCTAGAGACTACACACAATTTTTCTGGCTGAAAGATGCCTCAAAACCAGTAACTGAAAATAACTTAATAGTACTTCATTTTAAACGCGTACTGTTTGGACTTGTCTGCAGCCCAGCAATTTTGGGAGCAGTCATAAAATACCATTTAAATGTGACAATAAACAACATGAATGAATATGAAGAAAATGAAGGGGAACGAAAGCAGTGGGCGATGATAATAAACAACATTTACGTCGATAACTTCATCATGAGTGTCACAGATGAAGTTGAAGCTTTAGAACTATATTACAAAGTCAAAGCTTTATTTAACCAATGTTCTATGAACATGAGGAAATGGCTGTCAAACTCCAGATCAGTCATGAATGAAATAGCAGAAAACAACAGGAGTCCAAAGGTGAATAAAATTGTTGCAGTAATGGGCATGAAATAAAATCACCGAACGGACTTGCTGGCAATATCAACACCAAAATTGCAAATTGACAGCATCACAACACCAACCAGACAAAACTTGAATAAATTATTGGTGTCAGCATATGACCCAATTGGGTTCACAGCACCTGTTTCACTGACCCTGAAATCCCAGTTGTCAATGCTGCTTCAAGAGACAAAAACAACACAATGGGATGAGCCAATTGAAGATAAATACAGATTGGAAAAACAATGGAAAAATGCCAGAAAACTGAAAATCGAGCCAGAAAATGGAAAAATGGCCTGGTAAAATGGAAACGGAAAGGTAAAAGTTTTCAGCCGGAAAACGGAATAATGGGCCGGAAAAACGGAAACGGAAAGGTAAAAAATTTTCAGCTGCCGGAAAACGGAAAGGTAAAAATTTTTCGGCTGCCGGAAAACGGAAAACAGAAAGGTAAAAAAATTTCTTTAAGATGTTTTTTTTAACGTTTTTTAAAAAAAACAACGTTTTTTTTAAAAAAAAAACATCGGCCGAAATTTTTAGTACTAAGCACTAGGTATTTTGCAAAATTTTTGCGCGCAAGCGCGCAATTTCACACACAAATTGACATTGGTGGTCGTTTTCATTGGTTTTGTGGCATTTTTAGTATCAAAGTATCCATTTCTATGTGCTACCATGGGTTAATAAACCGTCATATGTTGCTGTAGTATATAATATTGAGGTAATGTGCTTCCATGTGCCTCAGCAGTGTGTAACTTCACTCCCAAAGTAACAACCTCCTTTTATAACCTTGTTTGATCACTATTCCATGCCAAACTTTACCTGAAGTCACAAACATTCGACTATAAGGCAATATACGAACGATATGTTGACGAAAAATGGATATTTTTGACACAAATCACCACTTATAATGCTATCCCATGGCTCCACAGCCATAATATGGTCATATATAACATCACAGAGTATTGCCACTGTCTGATATACCTATATATGTTGACACAAGGTCATATCTGGGAGCTTTAAAAAAAACGTTTTTTATTTAAAAAAAACATCGAGTTAAAAAAAAACTTTTTTTTCCAACCCTAATTCAGTGTATTTATAATGATTTGAGGTCACATGGAGCAAATCTGATTGTAATACCTTATGTCTGGTGAAGAATGCGCGCTCGCGCGCAAAATTTTTTACGCTGAAGTTGATAAAAAGACGCATTTTCCGGTCACTTTCTGGTCTCGCCCTGGGAGGGGGGGGGGGCTGCAGCCCCCCCCCGCCCCCCCCTGGATACGGCCCTGTTCCGTGCCAAACCTTACCTGAAGTCACGAACGTTCGACTATAAGGCGATATACGAACATGTCGACAAAAATTGGATATTTTTGACACAAATCACCACTTATAATGCTATCTATCTATCCCATGGCTCAACAGCCATTATATGGTCATATTGACCATCACTGAGTATTGCCACTGTCTTATATACCTATATATGTTGACACAAGGTCATATCTGGAACTTTAAAAAAAACGTTTTTTATTTAAAAAAACATCGAGAAAAAAACGTTTTTTTCAACCCTACCTACACTGTGATGAAATGGCGCCATTCCATAGCGCCATTGGCGTTGGCGCTGGCGCCAGCTATCGCTGTATATGTATTTATGTAAATATACGTACACACTAGCGACAGGCATGCCAAAATGTGTATTTTTATGGAAATTTGAGTACAGGAATCGATTTCCTGAAATAATACCTGATGGATGGGGAATTGCGCGCTTGCGCGCAAAATTTTTACATGGCACCTTCAAAATTTGTACCGAAACCAAATTTGTATCAAATTTGGCATTTTCCTCAAGTTTTCCAGGTCTCACCCGGGAAGGGGGGGGGGGGGGACTGCAGCCCCCCTGGATACGGCCCTGATCCAGGGGGAGGCGGTATCCCCCCCGTTCCCGGGGTGAGACCAGAAAATTCATGAAAATGCAAGTTCCGCTAGAAGTTAGAGATAGTTTACTATTTTGAAGTTTGTTCGAATAATGTTTCAACCGCGTTATTGAAATTGTGTTATGCACAGTTCACACTGGATTGTATTCAGAAAAATTCACAAATGATTCTGATTCTGATAACTGATTCTCAATATAAATAGTTGGATACTTCATAACTCAAATAGCGTGTTATCTGACACCCAATCATATATTTACCTTCCCCGCAAATAATCGGTGAAAACTCCCAACCCAGGGAATGCCGCCTCGCCAGCGCCGCCTACTCGCCTACAAAACCGAACCGAGAGTGGGCCGGGGCTATATAAAAGAGATCAATTGGTCCCCGGATGGGCGGTGCCTGGCCAGTCCGTTCGCGTACGGCGTGAGATTGTTGGCTCTCGACTCGGCCGGCAGCGAATTGTGCGATTTGGATCACGGCCGCAGTTTGGGTAAACGCGCGCCCATCGAGTTGACCGAGGCTTGTTTTTTGAGGGGTTGGGGACCATCTTCACCATGTTTTATTGGTGGTCAACAGTTTTATTTGAAAGTACACTGTTGTAATAATTTGCGGTATATTCGTGTCCGGTCAGAACTGCTCAATAAGCTGCCTTCCTCAAAGTAAGATAGCGAATAAAATGCCAACGCACACACTAGTTTACCAACATGAAATGCTCGACCATTTTGGTAAACTGTTTTGAGAAAACACTACGAAACACTGTACAGATTTGTATGGTGTTTCGTACTGTTTTGTCAAAATAGTTTACCAAATTGGTCGAGCATTTCATATTGGTAAACTGTGTGTGTTGGCCCAATGAGTCAAAACGCAAATTTGAACCACAATCACAAGCGACCCCGTTCAATTACAGCTGGGTCTGTCTTTGGCGCACACGGAAGTAGTGCTGACGACACGATTTTCGCCCGTGCACGCGGCCACCCTGGCTACGGGATGCCTGGCTGGCGTCGTGGCGCTGCACCAACCCCGGAGCTGATCTGCGCTGGGTTATGGTAACCATTGCTGATACGGTAACCGTGACAAGTCTAGTCTGTTTAGCGGGTGGGCGGTCGAATGTAAGCGCGAGTGTATGGGGATAAATTTCTTACAAGTAAAAGTATGTGTACAGCGGGGATGTACCGGCCGTAAAGTAAACCCGGCCGTAAAGTAGAGGGTGCTTCTTTAGGCCGGGCATCATTACGGCAGAGTTGTTAAAAGAACTGAACTTTTTTCAAAGTAAACGTAAACGTAAAGTATTTTATTTTTAGTCACACCTGAGTACAGAAAACGGTAAGTAAAAATTTTCTACTTTTACGCTGTGTAAAAGGTGAGTAAACGTAAATATCTGTAAATACTCGTTTTCCGTACTCGCGTACTTTCAAAAAGGTACCGGTACTAACTGAGTACCGGTATTTTTTCGGGAGAAAACGTAAACCTATTTACGCAGCACTCGAGTATACTTATTTATCGAGTAAACGTAAATACGTTTGTACAACTATGCGTTGCCGGATTTACTTTACGGCCGGGTTTACTTTACGGCCGAGATCTCGCCGTGTACAGCGTGGTGCTCGGTCGGCAGGCGTCTGGAAGGTGTTGGTAGCAAAACCAAAATGACTAGTCGTGTTCTATGAATCTATTCGTGTCTGACTACCGCTCAGTTGAATCTCTCTATTTCGACTGGAACTTTCTGACTGTTTATGTTTTATCACGGCACTGATTTCAGCTTTTTGCTTTCTCATCTATGTTGAGTTATCTATTTAGCTATCGATTTGCGTATTTACGTAATTTTTTTACCTTTTTTCACTGAACGCATCTGAGGCCAGCTCGGCCAAGGAATCACTATTTACCGTCGCGATAAATGAACCACCCGGTACGGATCCAAACCTTTGAGACCCCTGTCGACTGGCCATCACAGTGTATTCAGGTTGAAATAGGGTTCAAACGGGATTTGTCCTACACTGATCTGAGAGAACACATTTTTCGAAGACAACGTTACCATACTTTGGTGATCAAGTCACCCGATAAATTTTACATGATTTTTACCGATAATTTACTGTGATGAGAAAAAAAAACAAAAAAATCTTCTTTATTCAGATTGGATATGGTAGCTTTCACTGTAAAGTGTACAGTCAGTATACTATACATTTCGAAGGTGGAATGCCGCGTAATTATTGTTCTTGTTGATATTTTGAATCCTAGATGACTACGATCCCGTCTGAATCCTGGGGCCAATCGCGTATCATGTCAATCGACAAATTGCCGACAAACTTTCAAATCACGTTTTTGTCATGAGATGTTACCATTTCCATAACGAAGAAAAGTTGCTAAAATGATAAACTAAATTACCGACGCCTTGAAACATTTCACCCGCAATTTGAAATTTTTTGTCTGAAATTTGTGAACTATTTTTGAATTTTTGTGCTCATTTCTGGGTGTATGATATCAATAGTTTATGTTCAGAAGTGAGGCGTTTTTCACTGCGTATGTAGATAAACTTTGCGGATTGCGCTAGGTTTTCAACTTACCTTAGTTGGATTGTTTTTAAACTGGTAAATTCCTACCTGAAATACTGCGTACGCGTCGTTACGACACGTATTTGAATACTAGGTAAATATAAACATTTACATCTGTAAATTCTTTAATATTCAGAACCACCTGTGCATTGTGAAATTTTTATTAGAAATTTTTTTGTCGCGTCGTTGCAACACTTACTGACCAATTTGCTCAAATTGGTTCGAAGATTGTTTATACCTATGTATCTGTGTATAGCATAAATATTCAGGTGCACTTTCGACCTTTTTGTTCCAGAAAGATAAATAATTTCCTGTGGCGCCTAATCATTCCCACAGCACACGTCGAAAATCGTGCAGGTACCAGTCTCAGACCCTGTAAAATGTCAAGTGCCGTGCAAAGTGTTAAAAGTCATGTAAAATGCCCTGGATAGCAACCTAGTTGCCATTTTGCAGGTAATTTTACATTACTTTTGACACTTTGCATGACATTTGACATTTTGCAGGACATTTTACATGACTTTTGACACTTTGCACAGCATTCGAAATTTTATGTCCAGATTTATGTAAAGTTCATGTAAAACGACCAACCACATCTATTCCGGATCGAAATCCTGTCCTAATTTGCCATAGTCAATAAATTCTGCGATAAATGCTTAGTTCCTATGAAATATAGAACTTTCTCTGGGCATTAGTTTGAAATAAATCGCTTAAAAGCAATCCACTACTCATGCACCAATGAAAGTTCTGTTCTCACAGGGCTTGAAAAGTCTGAATAATCAGTCGGGAATCACGCGAATAAATGTCTAGATAGTTAGTGAATATCTTCAATTTAGAAATACATAATTCAAAGATATCACTTATCACATACACATAAAATTTTTTCGGGTGAAAATAATAACTGAAAAATATGCTGGTCCAGTGGAATATAAAAAGCCCCGGCAAGTTTTCCAACTAAAATATGAGCAAAATCTCAGGTAAAAAGGTGAATAGTTCAAATGATTTGTAATGTTGAGCTGCGCACAGGTAGCTATGCGTCAGTTCTAGCGTTGGTAAGCTGCGAAAAACTGCATTTCATTTCCACTTTCGAATGCTTTCTATCTCATTTAGTCATCATTTCCAACAAAAAAAGCCTGACAATGGAAGAGAAAAATTCGTGCATTGCATTCTTTTGAATTCAAATAGCCAAGCGATGACAATTTTGCCGGGAATCCAAACTGTTTCCTGAATAAAAAACCTAGTGGCAGCCAGACGCCTCCCTTGTCTTTTTTCCATCGCTATTCTCCGTTGAAAGAAAGTTTTCTGCATTCAAACCGGCGGGTGCTTTTTTACGCGCGTGTCCACGGGTGCTTGCAAAAAAATGGCAACGCGTTTGTGTGATTCAAATTCAATTCCAAAAGCTCATGTCCCGTCCCGCCCGCTCGTTTCTATGCTGTTTTCGGGTTGGAAAAAAGTGCCGTACCTATGTGCCGTGTATTTTGAAATTAACACTTGTTTTTTGACCTGTAAAAGCTAAAATTATGATACTAGTATGGTGATGGTTATACGGCTTTTCAAATGTTCGGTGGCACAGGTGTAATGGCGCTGCGCACACTAGTACACCACCGAAATTTGCGAAACTCGTACATCTGTTTTGAAAACATTTGAGTTTACCACATTGAGGAGTCTGTCAACTACTATTGACGGCGATCAAAAATCATTCATTGTGGTAAACTCAAATATGTGCAAAACAGATTTATGAGTTTCCCAAAATTTCGATGGTGTACCGGTGTGTGTGGCCGCGATAGTACGAGGTATCCGCAAGAAATGTGCCCAGTCCAGGTGGTCTAGTGTTGGGAAAACCTGTTTTATTGGTGTAAATAGTTGCTGAAATGTGTTGCTGACTGGGCCCTCCTGTCCTTTACAGCCACTGATGAAATCATGAAATGACTGTGTTTTGGTGTCGAACACTGGCTGTAAATATGTACTCCTATATTTATGTTTTCCTCTCAGTTATGGCCTTCATTTATATATTCTAATAGAAGGGCGTCATTCTAGTTTTTGCGTTAACTTTTTACCCGCGGAACGTTCTACTGGAGGTGCCGTTCTATTGGAGACTGCTGTTCTATTTGTTCACCAATTTTTTCAGACATTTTTCATTTGAACATATTTATCATTTATTATGTTCATTTTTCAGGAAACTCGAGCAAATTTAAATATCACATCAATTTTTGATTTAGGTAACAACTATTTGAATGCTTTGGCTGTTTTCGCCATCATTTTTGTTTTTTGGCACCATTCCAATGTATTTTCGACGCTGCCGTTCTGTTCGAGGTGCCGTTCAATTCGAGGGTGCCGTTCTGTTGTTTTCATAACCGCCAAAATCATCCGTTCTATTGTCGGTGCCCGTCTATTGCGCTTTTATAAGGGGTATGTTCTACTATTAGAAGAAATACAGTAATGAGAACAGTATTTTCAGATCGCGGGATTCTGCAAGCCCTGCATTTGCACTCCTCGATGCAAATATCTCGAGAAAATGACGCTTTCGTTTTCTGTTTTTACGCTTTCCCCTTTCCCATCCCTCTATGAAGGTGGCGCCATGGCGGCGCCTTTACAGCGCTTTTTTGCTTCCCAACACTGGAGCCAGGTGTCTGGCCGCGTGCGCAGACAGCCAGTGGAGGGGTGCGGAAAAATCTGTAAAGCGGTCCCGCTCTGTGTAAAATGGTTGAGCTCCGATGCCTGTTTTTTGCATTCGCCCTGGAATGCCGTTCGTGTATGCATGATAGCTTTTTTTGGCGGAAAATTGTTCGATGGAGATTGTTGTTGTTTTTTATTTTTGAATGTGAACGATGTGTTGATACGAGTGACTGGTGTATTTCATCATCGTTAAAAATGTGGGTGTCCGACAACTTTTTATGTGATGCCATCAATATGAATATGTACCTCCAAACAATGCAAAAATATGCTAGAATTGTTGTGGAAAACGTGAATAATTGTCATCAAAAAGCCTTACCATATTTACTTGAATAATTCACCCTCTTGAATAATTCCCCCTTGAATGGTTCCCCCTAAATAATCCCCCCCTTTAGACTAGTGAGAAAAAATTATTCCCTCTTTGAATAATTGCTAGGCCTATGATCAATGTGTTATGTATAATTTGAACAAAAAAGCATGTTTCATTGTTAATGAAGACAAGGACGTATCCAGGGGGGCGGGGGGCTGCAGCCCCCCCCCCCCGTTCCCGGGTGAGACATGAAAAAGTCGGTGAAAATGCAACTTCTGGTACCACTTTTGAAGGTGTAATGGAAAAAATTTTGCGCGCAAGCGCGCATTTGCCCTTTCTGCAGATGTATTGTTGGTAAATCGGTCCCCGTACTCTCACTTCACTATTTCATACACCAATTGGCGTGTTTTATGCTCTATATGTATGTATATTTACATACATATAAGCTATTTCTGGCGCCAACGCCAATGGTGCCATGGTGTTGCGCCTACGAATGGCGCCAGCGCCGTTCGCCGGGCTCCGTAAACAAACAGCCCCCCCCCCCGCTCAAAAATCCTGGATACGTCCCTGAATGACGCAACTTCCATTAAATAAATTGATAGACATTTGCTTGAAAATTTTGGCGAAAAAAATCACCCCTTGAATAGTCCCCCCTCATAAAAGTCTGATGACGAACAATAATCCCCCGGGGGAATTATTCGAGTAAATGTGGTAGTTTGAGTAAGTAGGTAATTCTTCTGTGCACGATCTGGAAAAAAAATTCCCCATCAGTGGGTCCAGTCCAGTGCCCGCTGTCTTCTTTGCAATTCGACGTGGTCGTTTGCAAATGGGGAACTTTCTGCCATCGCAGGGATGTGGCGCAATCTATACGTGATAAATATCCGTTTCACACAAATATAAAGATGGCAAAATGGCAAACAAGCTATGGCAAAATAGGATTTTGAAACTGAACTGTTAAAATGTACTGAGACGGTGTCTAACCCTCCGGACTACATTTAGCTAAGCTGAAATTTTGAAATACCGTATTTCCTCAAAGTACTTCAGGGGGTTTATTATTTCGCCAATTGAGGGAGGGGTTGATTAGAGGGGGCTATTATTTCGCCAGAAATTTTCGTGGTTAGTAAAGAACGCCGTTTCGTAGTAAAGAATAGGTTTTTACATACCGAAAACTTGTCATAAATGTGTCCAAACAGGATGTATTTGGACATTTTAACGTAGATAGCTACACAAACTAGCCTAGGTATGTGTGGTTGCTGCGATGAAAATTGACAGCAATTGATGCATCATGTAAAAAAACTACATTGAATACATGATGTACCTTATTCCGGACGGGATGTTTCGGGGGGGGGGGGGATACCTAGGTCTTCAAGGAGACCTGGGGTATTTTGAGGAGATAGGGTTACCATAAAAGATCCTTCAATCGCTTTAGATTTGATCGAAATTGAGTGAACTACTGATTCCTTAAATGATCCCAGGGGCCAGATTTAATACTCCCTACAGATTTGTAGGGTAGGGCGTACGCCCGACAGATTTTTTAAAGTTTAGCCGCATCGACGCACATGCACCGAGAGCAAGGCGGTTCGTAAAATATACGAAACCATCCTTTAAGGTTGCCGATATTGCAATATGACGTATATCACTTCGATTTTGGCTCGGAAATCACGATTTCGTCATTTCTTGACCGTCTGCCAATTCGTTTTTTATTTTATTTTGTCGGGCGGGTTACTCGCATAGGTCACGCTTTTGTGTAGTCAGGTGGTCACTTTTTTAGTGTTCACTGTCTGCAACCGAAACCATGAGGGCAGCGACAAGAAAGAAATGCATGCACGAGCGTACAAAAGCGTGACCTATGCGAGTAACCCGCCCGACAAAATAAAATAAAAAACGAATTGGCAGACGGTCAAGAAATGACGAAATCGTGATTTCCGAGCCAAAATCGAAGCGATATACGTTATATTGCAATATCGGCGACCTTAAGGGATAGTTTCGTGTATTTTACAAACCGCATTGCTCTCGGTGCATGTGCGTCGATGCGGCTGAACTTTAAAAAATCTATCGGGCGTACGCCCTACCCTACAAATCTGTAGGGAGTATTAAATCTGGCCCCTGGAGAAAAATATGTAAGAGCAATTCAATCAACAAATTAGCAAACTTTATTGGCTCGCGGTATTCAAAATGTGAAACTCACCTGTATGTTTGTCGATATTGGACACTAGTTGGAACTCACCCAATGTCCAATCGCATAAAATACCATTCCTCAGATTTGAACAGACATGTTTAGTTTCAAGATCGCTTCCTCTAGGCTTGACAGGCCAGTAAAGTCGGGAGAAATCAACTTTGCGCCAATAAATTGGGGCAGCCGATTTTCACAATGGTCTACTGGGCCAAGTCACAACCTGAGGATACTGGCATTGGCGATCTTATGATGAAATATAGCATTTCTAGTTTTTTAAAGCATTTTTTTAGTTTCGATAATGTTATAATTAGAATTTTTTTGATAATTCTGGCGGTTTGATATATTTAGGTGATTTTGTGTTTGGAAAATGTCCAATATAGAAATTCATCCGATGTAAGTTTGTCGTGCAATTCCAGCACCAATGCAATGACCCCGCAAATCCACTACATGCCGGTGTATCGGTAGCATGCCTCTAGTCCAGGGGCTGGACTCATTTTGAGCGAATAAGGCGCCCGACAAGCCAACAAGCGCTGAAAGTGCGCACAAATAGCACAATGTCACTTCGCTTGTGGGGCGCCCTACGTGGGCTTTACATTCTAATCGAATTTGGGGCCAGCTCACTTTCTCAATACAAATCTGATCAAACGCTTGGTTTCACACACACATACACCGGGCTTCAGAGAGACATAAGAAAGCGTGCATGTCTGACTGTGGTCTGGGCGGATTGCATGAAATTCGCGGCATGAGACATTGGTCTTGGCGCTGCGGCGCCGACCCCGCCGCACCCTGTCAAGTGCTTTGTGGAACGAAAAAGTTTCAAATTTCGGGTGATTGTTTGCGGGAGATTTGGAACTTACTTCACTTTAATGACATGTCACTGAAACTTTCTTTTTGGTTTGACAGAGCGTTTTGAGGCTCCAGCAGTCACTTGACAGGGACTTTGACAGACTGCGGATTGGTGCTGGGTATATTCGCGATTTTCGTTACAGTAGCAAAAAAGCTGTCAATTCAGGTTGAGACACCGAAACATTGTTGAGTCTCAAATACCCTGTAAAGATTTTGCAGCGGATTTGAAACGTGAACTGAAACTTCACAGGGCTCCTAATCGGATCCAGATTTCATTTTGAGTGAATGTTTTGCGATTAAATACCGTATTTCCTCGAAATACCCCCCCCCTCGAAATACCCCCCCCCTCGAAATACCCCCCCTCAAAATGGACACTATGAACTTATAAACCCCCCCCTCGAAATACCCCCCCCCCCCAAATTTAGTGTATAGAGAACGTAAATGACAAAGGCTGCGGTTTGTCATCCCGGCAATGCAGAACACACGTTAAAAACGATGACTCTGTTATGTGAGAACAGTGTTTGTACGTCTACACACTTATAAATGTATTTAGAGTCTTATAAATGGCTATTTTTGTTGCATTTTTCGACGTCTGCGTACGTTTCAGACGACATTTTAGTACTGGGATTTCAAAAAATTTCTGGCGAAATAATAAACCCCCCCCTCGAAATACCCCCCCCCTCGTTTAACCCCCCCTTAAAATTCTCACTCTGAAACAATAAACCCCCCGGGGGTATTTCGAGGAAATACGGTATATGGATTCACACTGGATAGGTTTCGCGTGAGGTCCTTAAATATCATCAAAGCACCTACATAGGCCAACGTCCAAGAATTCAGTTTAACGTGACCTCCCACCAGGTTTACGTAGGCTTTTATATCACCAACGCAATCGTAATGATACACTTTACATTGTCTCTTAACTTAATAGACAAGGTCTATTCTGCATTGTGAAGATTTCAGCTTGAAATGAGCTGTCCACAATGATTTTTCACCCACGGTCTTCACGTCATTGTTTTTAATCTGCTGTCACAGAAAGAAACTTTGAAGGCTTGCTGAGTGCAGTTGCTTTTCATTGTATCATCTAGTCACATCCACATTGACAGTTGCTAATAAAAAGGTCCAAAAATTGCCAGAAAAACTTAGCCACTACCTAAATGGGCCACCTGCTAAAAACATAAGTCATCAAACCTTTGTGTTAGAAAATTTCTTGTTAACAGAATGGTTCCAGACAGGTCCGGCGTGTGTCATCTCTGGTTTTAAAAGCGCCAAAAATCATGAATAATATTACAGCTTTGGAAATGTGAACGGCGGATTGCAATCCCATGTTTTGTTCAGTGACGCAATTTGTGATTATTTGACTGAGAAAAAGTAAGATTTGGGCAATTTCTCGCGACTCAACGTTGGTTCCCCACTGTTTTTACCTATGGTTGGCATGTTAAATATTTTACCGTGAATGTATACTGATAATTTGGAAAAAAAATCAAACGTCAATGTCAGATAATTAGATAATTGACCACAGCTGCATTATGTATATCTAAAGAAAGTAAAAATACCAGTTCGAAATCGAGATATTGATTTATCACGCGGTTTTTTCCAAACTAAAACGATGTCAAAAATGTCAAACCCACGTCCTGTAAAATACCCAGTAAATTTTCTATCAGGTACTTGACATTTGATATTTTACACTGATGACAAACCAATGACCTATTATATTTACCTATGACAGATTTGTGTGACATTTTACAGGACGTTGGATTTTACAGGCCCATTCATTCACAGGCAGTGTTGGCAAAATCTCAGAAAAAAACAAAGTGGAAAATTGAAGAATAAAAAAATAATAAAATACAATTTTTATACAATTTTACTACAATTTTAATAAAAAGAATTTTACTAAAACCAATTCTGTTCACGAACTAATATAAAAATGTAAAAATAAAATTAAAATGGAACATTGAAGAATAAAATTAAAATAAAATGGGAAATTGAAGAATAAAATAAAAATAAAATACAGTTTTTATACAATTTTACTACAATTTTAGTAAAAAGCATTTTACTAAAATCGACCCTGTTCACAGGTGTGCAAGAGTACACTGGCATGTCCAGTCAACGGAGAAATGCTCTCCAGGGGCTTTTCGCCGACAAATTAGTACCGGTATTTGTAGTGATAAATGTGTCACCGAATCGCTCAAAATGTATCGTTTCAAGATCACATCCCAACGCTTCATGTAAATATGTACAGATCACAATCTAGTTGGATTCACATGGTGTCACATAAATTCTATCGATTCCCACAACAGCGTAGTCATTTGCCAATCCAGTGTGCTCGGCCATTATGTAGAACTGAAAAAGTTATGGGTTGTAAATATGGCAAAAAGACATGAACTTCTTCCGACATTATCTTCAACATACCGTATATCCTCGAATAAGTTCATGGGGGGTATTTCCTTGTCACTGTGACCTTTTTCTGGGTAGTTATTCGATGGGGGAATTTTTCGAGGGGTTGAGCTATTTGTTACTCAGTCGGCTAACAGGGGGCGTTATTCGAGGATATACGGTGCCTATGTTCTGAAAACTAGTTATACGCATGGAAACCTTCCGATAGCGCGGGATTATATTGTAAAATATATAGGTACCTATTGCAGATCTACGAGGTATCGAACAGAAAATTACAATCATAGACTAAAAATGTAACATAAAAAACAGACCTTAACAAATCCCGGTACGAGTAACATTCTGTAGTTGTTCCACCGTCTCAGCCCCCCATCGGACCCCTTGTCATACCCCTGATGCACTGTTCTGCAGCGAACGAAACTACCCAAATGGCGAATGTTTTCGTTCACGGCTGTCCTTGGCCGGCTGTGGGATGGGTTTTATGTAACTATTATGAATTTATAATTTATTTGAAACGTTTGCGATGAGTAATAGGGGTATCATGCCTACAATGCATCGTAAATTCGGTACTTTTGAGCTGTACGTGACGGATCTCCAATTTTCGATAAGTAAGTTCTCGGGCACGGTTTTTTCCCCAAATATACTTACATTCTCTGTTAGAAATAATTTGAAAACGAAAATAACAGAGCGTTTTGAAGAAATACCTAGAAGCGTCGACCTCGAACGTACGAAATTATCAAACATGAAACCATAGAAGTGCCAGAAATGGCACCTTTTTATAGGAGTTCGTGGGGGGGGTCCAATAAAAACATTCAAATCTAAATTCAAAGACGATAACTCAATTGTAAAACAACAATAAATAGTTCACCCGAACGCACTTTTCCCTCGCGCTATCGAAGCACACTTTCACGTCCACCGACGCACTAGCACTGTACACGGAAAAGTGCAAAAAAGCCACTTTTGCACTGGTGAAATAAGGCGACTCCAAAACGGCAATGTTATGCAGGCGGTCGGGTCTCAGCAGGGTGGCCATGTAATAGTGAGTGTGAGGCTCTGTGGATGGAGGGATTTTGGGAGATTTTATGAGATGAAAATGTGTGTCAAAAATGTGTATCTATGCTGTCGATTGAGACAAAGACAACACCTGGCGTAGAAATGAAATTGATCAAGAGATCTACCAACACCAGAACAAGCAAAGTTTCCGATGCCTCGTCAAGTGACAAGTAAAAAAATTCACCGAGTATCTGAAACTTTGTCTGCCACATTAGAATATTTGTCGAAAATTTTTCACATGGAAAAGCGCAGGGTCTGTGACTGCTCTGCGCTTAGTTTTCAAAAAATTACCTAATATCAAACTTCAAATTCTATTGTCCATTACATACTTTAATTTAAATGGCCATGCTCGGAAACAAAAAGCACATGTCACTAGCACTTTAACCACGCAAATATTACCTGGCCTGATATCAGTCAATCTCGACAGAGGTCTTCCGAAGGGTCCATAAATTCTGCGCCAAAATGCAGACTTCGCAAGTCCATCGGAAACAACTGCCGCCTGCCCATAGCCACACATGTCACCTGAAAATTGTGAATTTTTCTTGTTGTTTCTTACGGCGGCAGGAATAAGCTGAAAATAGCGCCACCGACTGTCAAAATCGCACTGAAGAACCCTGCACACTTTCTGCCTGCCCCAACCGTCGATTTTGCGATATTCCTCAGTTTTATCGATAATTTCCCTGTTCGGTTTTGTCACTTTAGAGCTAAAAATCGATCTTCTAGTCGATGTCAACAAAAATGTCGGCTGCGCAGTGATCTTGTTTCTCGGCTTTGTGACTTCTGTGAACTGATGCACGCCAGATTTTGGCGGTAATGAAGTTACCACTTTCACTGGGGACCAGGTGGACCTGAAAATGAATGAACTTTTTGTTATATTTGTGTGGTGTCCAAGAAAAGTGTTGTTTTTTTTTATGTCCAAATGTTCACTAACCAAGTGTGTGACGTCAGCGGACCCCATATCCACGGCGGGTTCGTAAATTGTGGCTCAGTTCTGGCAATAAAAAATACAACGATAAAATAGTGAAATGAAAACTGATATGGTTAAAATAAATAGTTCGCACGGAAGGCAAAACTTTCCAGAATGGTTGTAATGGGACAGATTCATTCCGAAAGAGCATACATACTTAACTTAAGATACATGTTCACAAAGTTTGATTTTTAAAAATCGTATTGTAAACTTTGAAGGTGGCCAGACAGCACCATGTTTCGGTGAAATGTTCGCTTTTTACAGATGAAAGCTCTTATGTTCCTGGCGCCACAAAAAATGGCGTCAAGCGCCACCAAAAAATGGTGTAAAGCGTCAAGGCCATGGCTAAGGCCACGCTAAGGCATGTTGGAATTTTTTCAAGTGCATTTCTCACTCACACTGGCACGGTGCTGGGCGCTGTCGTTGTCGTAGTCGTGGTCGTGGTTGTCCTAGCAGTGCTCGCAGTGGCAACGGTGCTAGTGGGAACCACCAATCGACAAATGTCACCGAAATACGCAAATTGGTCCATGATGAAAAATATGGGGTCGTCGGGCTGCCGAGTTTCACCAAAATAGCTCGCAATTATGTGAATCTGAAAGTTATATTACGTATTTTACACGGCAAATCCTCGGATAGTTCACATGCGCAATCATTAAATATTTCGTTACACTTGTTTGAGGGGTTTGTTTAAGGTAGATAAATTTAATTGTTTTTGAGAGGGGAGAGAAATTACGCTTTTTGGGAAGTAACTAGTGATGGAATGCGCCATTTGAGGGCGCCAAAGGGCGCCGCGCCATGGAGCCATTGGCGCCTGGCGCCCTTTTTCTGTGGCGCCCTTGGCGCCCACTGTCCGAATGGCGCCATAGCGCCCTTGGCGCCTGGCGTCCTTTTTCTGGCGCTTTTCCATCACTAGAAGTAACCTTATTGAAAAGAGTACATGAACGTAGAGGTCTAGCAAACGATAATTTGAAAGACAAAGATTCCCCCAAAGACCACAAAAAAAACAGTCCCAAATCACCTCAAAAGGCTGTTCAACCCCCTCAGGAAAAGTCACACCAATAGGACCGGGATAATCCTTGTGTGAACTGTCCACACTGTCTGTGCACACGGCTGTGTTAAAATCCGGAACAGTTATAATGCACAATTGAATTGATAAGCCTTTGGGAGCCCACAGCTTGAATACTGCCTGTAGGTGTGTTTTTGGAATGTGGGGGGTGATGGGGGCGCAGGGTTTAGATGAGAAGGGGTGCGTGTGAATACGCGCTTGTTATAAAATGTCAGTTTATAAACCTAACATAGTTGTTAAAGGTATTAAATTAAGGTAGGTATTTTTTAATATTCAAGAAATTATATGTAAACATAAAGTATTTATCTTTTACTCACCCCCGAGTACAAAAAACGTAAAATAGTAATTTTTTACTTTTTCTTATCTGAGTAAAGGATGGTAAAAATACTTTTTCACAGAAAACGTAATAGCGAGTACCGCATTTCCTCGAAATACCCCCACGGTGTTTATAACTTCACCAGCAGAATTTGAGTGGGCTAATTCAAGGGGGAATTCAAGGGGGAACCTGCAACCCCCCCCTGACCCCACGAACCTCCGCCTGCCCTCGCTGGCAACCCACTGGGTCGGATCGCAACGGGGCCAACTGGGCCTGGCCGAAAACGCCTAACAATGCGGGCCACTTCACGTCGCTTTTAGCACCTTCCAGGTTGAGCTCTTCTAACCGAGTTAGAGCTTTTTCTATGTCTATGTGCGTAGACATGGAATCGAGCGCGTTGACTAGGGCCAGTTCGCTCGTCAGCGCCAGCCAGCTTCCCCCGGCTGAGGTCGCCTGTGACGGTTTGGTAGTTTTTGTGGGGTCATTGGTTCGGTGCAAGTAGATGCATGTTTATATTCATTTTTACACTGCACCGCTGCATTTTTACACTGCAATTGGGTTTTCATATTTTTTTAATACCGTATATCCTCGAATAAAGCCCCCTGGGGAGTAATTATTTCGTCAGAAGTTTTTGAGGGGGAGGTATTCAAGAGGGGGGACTTTTTCGAGGGGAGTTATTCAAGAGGGAGTTATTCGAGGCGGGTTTATTCGAGGATGCACGGTAACTGCCAATTATTTACCTCATACAAAATAATAATGAGCCACAAACCTGATCACCGCCCCAGCGACATGCGAATCTGCCACCAAGAAAATCGTCACAATTCAATTCGTCCGCAGCATTGATAAATGTTCTATTTCGCCGTTCAAATGGGAAAATGCCCTTTTCAGGTGAAAATGGTACTTGGTCTGAAAGAAAGCAAGTAAGAGTGAAGGCGCTCAAATTTAAGCTCGCGAAAATTTAGTATGACAGAAATTTGCATTGCCTGTGGCTGGGTTCAATTTAAACGTAAGGTGTGAGACACACGAGAAAGCACGGTTCAGGCACTTTACACCCCCCCCTCACATTCCAGTTGAATTTTGAATAAATCTATAAAAAGTCTGAGTAAATCTACCGTATTACCTCGAAATACCCCCAGGGGGTTTATTATTTCGCCAGCAAAATTTTAGGGGGGTATTTCGAGGGGGGGGGGTATTCGAGGGGGGTCTATTATTTCGCCAGAAATTTTTGGAAATTCCCCATACTCAGACGTATAAAACCGAAACAATTACATAGATAAACTTCCCAAAATACTCACATTTACGTTTTCTGGGAAAAAAAGTACGTAAAAGTAAAAGTAAAAAAAAATTACTTTGTTTTCTGTACTCAGGGGGTGAGTAAAAAATAAATACTTAACATTTACGTATACTTTGAAAAACGTTTGGTACTTTTAACAACTCTGGTACAGATCACAAACTGTGGTAGTATTTGTCATGTACGTTCTCTTTACATCCAATTTTAGGGGGGTATTTCGAGGGGGTGGTTAATTATTTCCTCAGCCAAATTTTAGGGGGGGGGTATTTCGAGGGGGGGGGGGGGGGGGTAATTCAAGGGGGGTTAATTCGAGGTAATACGGTTTTTAAAATATCTGAGTAAATCTACAAACCTGTGACAGTGGTTGGAATTGTGGTAGTTCTTGTGGTAGTAGTCACTTCTTCCCATTGACATGGACCGCTGGATGAGTAATATGCAATATCATCGATTGCTAAAAAACCTTCACCCTGGGGTACCACAGCTAGCTGAAAAAAGTTGCATCTAAAATAATAAAAACATTACAAATAATTTAGAAGTGAATTTTAACTAAAATTTCTGACATAGGAAAACCAACTCTAAATGGGTCTTTCATTGGCGGGACATGAACTTTTGCAGTGCCATACACAACACCTGTGCTGTCCACATTTTGGCATTGTGTGAAACCTTCTCCGTCAATGTCAGTAGTGCATACCTAAAAGGTATAATAAACTGGTAGCTGCATTTATATTTTATGTTTGCGAAAGATAAAATTAAGTTTTTCACCTGAAAATGTGCCTCTGCAGTCTTCCAGTATTTGAAGATAAATGCAGCATTGCCGTTTTGACACAGGATTGGAGCGGATAAAAGTACATCCATTTGACCAGTGCTGCTGACAGAAATGAAAATAAATGGCGCTTCTTCTGAAAGTGGGGAGGATTCTTTTAATTTTTTTACAAAAATTAGTTTTACACTGCGTTAGGCCGGAATTAGAGCTCAGCGTCGATTCGACGTGAAATGATGACGTGAAATGTCGTCGTGAAATTTATTACACGAGTGTGGATCATGCTACGGGTCTACAGATTAAGGTATTGATTCATATATTATCCTTAGAAAATTGTAGACCCGTAGCATGATCCACACTCGTGTAATTAATTTCACGACGACATTTCACGTCATCATTTCACGTCGAATCGACGCTGAGCTCTAATTCCCGCTTAAAGGGCGCGTAAATTACTTTTTTTACAGTGAAAACATAAATTGGGTATTTTTCTCACAGAAAACGTAAAAGTGAGTATTTTTCTCACAGAAAACGTAAACTTGAGTATTTTTCTCACAGAAAAGGTAAAAGTGAGTATTGTTCTATATTAAGTATTAAACTAACTCGGCAACGGCAACGCATTAGTAAAACTGAGCAGTGTGAACGTTGGCGGCAGTGCCGAGACCATTTTCCAGGGTTTCCTGCCATTTCCCTGATTGTACCAGTAACATGGAACGTTGAAACTGCAGTTTAGCTGAGACCCATCTTCAAGCAACTGAAATGTGGGGTGTTTCGATTGAAGAAAAATCTGTATCGAAGACAGTAATTTTAAAGATCCTCACCTCTTCAGGCAAACTCGTAATATCCTGGTGATAGAGCGTATTTGTCAGTAATATGCCCACTGCCATGTTTATCAACTTGGTGATAATAGCATTCGGTCTGAGGTCTGCTCCGGCACTGTTCGATGCCAGATTCAAAGAGCCTTGAACAATGCCCGACATTTTCGCTCTGGCCGGATATTTGGAGGATAATTTTGAACGTTTATAATGGTGTTCTCGAATTATTCGTCCGCGATAGAATTATATTCGTTGATAAAAATGGAGCGCGTCACATTTTCAGCTGGGGGAACGGCATCGCCGTTGTCACATGAATAGATTCAGTCCAGTTATTTTTGATGTCCATGCACACGATGCTAGTAAAAAAGCATAATTTTCACCACGTTCTGCGGTTGTGTACATGGCGGAATATGAGCGAAATGGACGAGCATTCGCGAATGTTGTAAAATGGTTCTTTTGCACAGATAGAATTGCTCCATTATTGAGGAATGCTCATGCATCACACACGCCGCGCGTTGGCGTGTGACAATACGCAGTAAAATAACACAAACAAAATGCAAATTGTGCACCTTCACAACGGCATGTGAAGTACCGCTTACATGCAAATGTTGGTGGTATTACGATGTAAAGCAAGTGGTCATTTGAATTCCTCCCACACAATGTCCCTCAGAACAATTCTATGATTTTATGATCGCCGTTAATGTTAAATGTTATCATATCCCTGCCTTGATTCCATCTACAGTATATCCTCGAATAAGTCCCCCGGGGAGTTATTTTTTCGTGAGAATTTTTTGAGGGGGACTTATTCGAGAGGCGAAGTCATTCGAGGGGGTTATTTTTTCAGCAGAATATTATGTAACATGCATGATAAATATATTGTATGAATTGAATTGAAATGGGTTGAAATTCCATAATTCATGCAATGAAATCAATGCTTATGAACATTAGCTGCAAACAATACTTGGCTTTTAAAGAAAACATATACTCGGCGGATCGCATGCTATCTATTTTTCTGAAGGAAACACTACATCATGACGTCATCATTTATCAAACAAAAATAATTCCAGCAAAAAAGAAAAAAACATTTCGGGAAAAAACATTCCTGGTTTGTACGCGACTCCGCCTTTTTTTATATAAATATTTTACTTTTTGTGAAAGTGCATACATAAGTATTCAGCTCGCGCGTTATCGACCAAGACATAAATAATTTTGGGCGCATAGTTTGCGGTCCGCCGAGTATACCTAATATTTTTCAATACATAAAAACGTTTTTCATAGATGGACTTCTTTGTCACCCATTAAAGAGGGGGGGGGGGGTATTCGAGGGGAGTTATTTTTTCCTCAGTCAGCTAACAGGGGGGAGTTATTCGATAGGGTGGATTTTTTCTAGGAGGGACTTAGGTAATCGAGGATATACGGTTATCTCTGTCTCAAAACAACTTTTATTATTTTTTTCCATTCAGATTAGAGCGGTCAAATTCGATGGGAAAAAGATTTCACAAAGTATGAACGAAGCTTCATGTCCAATTTGGCATCATATTTACACTCGGATTTCCTATTTATAATGTGGAAAATTATCGCCATTCTAGCAACATGTAGCAACAGGGAGTTGGCGGTGCCGCAGGCCAGCGAAACTTTTTATGTGATAGAGAAGTAGAGTGCATAGTTGTTAAAACGTATTTACGTTTACTCGAAAAATACGTATTGTCGAGTAGTCAGTAAATACGTTAACGTTTCCTCTGGAGAAAAATACCGGTAAAATACTAATCTTTACGCTTACTTTTAGAAAGTACGCGTGTAGAGAAAACGTATTTTAAGTGGAATATACAGGCATTGCCTTAAATCGAAAACAAAGAAACCTTGATAATAGCGTATCATAAGAAATACGTATTTGATTCTTAGAGCAAAAAACACATATTTGATTCTTCCAGAGTAAAAATTGAAAAAATACTCAGTTTTATGTTTTCTGTAGTAAAAAATACTTAAGTTTACATTTTATGCGTTAAAAAATACTCAATTTGACGTTTTATGTGAGACAAATACTCAATTTTACATTTTATGTGAGACAAATACTCAATTTTACGTTTTCCCTAAAAGTAGTATTTTACTCACATTTCCACTTTACGTTTTCTGTCCTCAGCGGTGAGTAAAATAAAAATACTTGACGTTTGCTGTACTCAGCGGCGAGTAAAATAAAAATACTTGACGTTTACTGTACTTTTAACAGTACTTCTACCAACAATTTTGAGTGGTAGGTGAAAAAACTATAAGTAATAAATCAAATGACATGTGACATTGCATATTGAAAAGCTATCGCTCATAAATTATTTTTTCACTGGTAACTTGAAATGTGTACTTTTCACATGACAAGGTGGACTTTTCACTTGGGCACCCGTCCGCCAGTGCCGTACTGTCCACATTTATGGCGCCAGATATATAGTTTGTTTATTTTACCATCACTATGCGTGACTCACTGATTTTTAGTAACAATCAAAATTGGCACTGCTCATGCGTGGCTAGTCGAAACTCGTTTCACATTTCTGCTTCCCACACACGAAATTCACAAATCGCGTGTGCGAAAAAATATACGTGACGTCAGCAGATTCAAGGAATGCGCACGTTTCGAAGCAACGTTCCATATTGACCCTGCGCACACTAGTTTTCACACGAAATTTCGAAAACTGATAAATGAGCTTTGAACGTGTTTGAGTTTTCCACAATGAGTCATTTTAAATATCCGTCAACTGTAGTTAACGGCCACCTCATTGTAGAAAACTCAAATGCGTTCTAAGCTGATTTGTGAGTTCTCGAAGTTTCGTGAAGAAAACTAGTGTGCGCAGGCACATTGTGACATCCGCCGTTCAAGCGTTGATCGAGTTGAATTGACTTTTCCGATCGACAATTCTTATTTATACCTTGAGAAATAGCGCAAGGAAAACAAAATGATAAAAGAAGTGGGTAAAAGAACAGGTGCCAATCCCAAGCCCTGTAAAGTGTAAAGTAAAGTGTCAAATGTAAAGTCAAATGCAAAGTCAAGTGTCAATTGTCATGCAAAGTTCAGTAATAAAATCTTTTCTTTTTTGTTTTGATTGACACTTGACTTTGCATTTGACTTTACATTTGACACTTTACTTTACACTTTACAGGGCTTGGGACTGCCCCCTGGAGTTATTCGAGTGTAATCGAGCAAATCGCGTTGCTGATTAACAGTATCCCAAATATACAACAATCTACCATATTTTATACCCCCGGGGGGTATATTTTTTCAGAGTGGAAATTTTGAGGGGGTTAAACGAGGGGAGGGGGGTATTTCGAGGGGGGGTTATTATTTCGCCAAATTTTTTTTTGAAATCCCAGTACTAAATTGTCGCTTGAAACGTACCCACCAGACGTCGAAAAATGCCACAAAAACCGCCATGTATAAGACTCTATAGACTTGTGTATAAGTATGTAGATTGTTTTTTAGGTACACTGTTCTAACAGTATACAGTCATTGTTTTCACGTGTGTTCTGCATTGCCCAGATGACAAACCGTGCTTTTGACGTTTACGTTACCTATACACTCAATTTGGGGGGGGTATTTCGAGGGGGGGGGGGTTATAAATTCATAGTGTCCATTTTGAGGGGGGTATTTCGAGGGGGGATTCTGAGGAATAACGGTATTTTTTCATAGCTTGCAGCATGCTGAATAAAAATTAATGTTCCAAAATTTTCGGGAGATTTATATTTTTTTAATATAAAAATATCGATAAAAATCCTATATTTATTTATTTTTACTCCAGGTTTTTCTAGAGTAATTAGATTTTTTTTTACGAGAACAAAATATAATTTTTTTCATTTGTATTTATTTATGTTTTTTCCATGGTTTTTCTACATTATTTAACTAGGTATATTTATTAAAAGATTTTCTGATATTATATTTATTTATGGAACGCTAATTAAAATCAAGCGTTCGATTTAGGTTTTGTCATATCCCAGTTTTCTATAAATCCAGTGAGGCTGTGCGATGTATCCAAATATTGCTGCCCGCTGCAAAAAAGAAAAAGATACCAGTCCTGGATTACTACTCGATTAAGTACACGGTAATTGTAAACTTTCTACTGCATTCTTTTCTTCAATTGATTCTCGATCACTGTCCTTCAATTAAACTGCTGTTTCACAAGACTTCTAGTGAAGGTTTCACACGATCTTTCCACAAAATATGGATTTGGAATTGTGCCAATATAGTATTTTCAATTCCAATTGACTGATTAATCGAATCCAGACTACTAAAATCCACACCTCATTTCAGTGCGAACATGTCTGATGCCAATGCCGCTGGAAACCAGCCAAAGGAGAAGAACCAAGTGCAGGAGATCATCGCTGCTGGGATGACTTGTCTGGCACTGAAAACTGGTGCCAAGCTGGGTCTGCTGGCTGCACTGATGCAAATTAAGGGACAGTGGTTCACCGCTGCACAGCTGGCTCACAAGATGGACATGAGGGAGAGGTGATTCTTGTATTTTTTATGTCCAGGGATGCCTGTCAGCATTAGTTTGACACTGTTGTTCACAATGTTTGAAAAGCTGCCTTCGTATTTCCCATTGATCACCATGTCACATTTTATCAATGTGCAGATACATTCGTGAGTGGCTGTGCACCATGGCAGCTGGTGGCTTGCTGGAGACACAACCTGATGGAAAACACTTTCAGCTCACTGCTCAAATGGCTGAGCAGTTTGTCACTGCTGGTGTTGAGTTTAGTACATCATCAAATATTGGTTTGGTGGTGGTACTGTGTAGCATAAAACTTCAAAAACTTGCCTGATGTAGTATTTGCAACAACTATTATATACCATCTCTTTACATCCTCAGGGTGTCATACTTTATGAAGACATTTGGCAAGCATCCACCAAGGTTGAAAGTTGTTTTAAACATAATGGGCCTACAGGTTTGTCAACACCCTCGTTGTTTGGCCTAACTTATGGACACAACCTCTTGCAATGCAGGCACTTCATATGAAGACTATGGAAATTTTCACCGGATCATGGGTGCTATTTCAAATAGAAACCATGCTAACAAAATACTGAAGGAGTATATTCCATTATTCAATGGGTTTGAAGATAAATTGGAGTGTGGCATAAAGGTGTTGGATATTGGATGTGGTCTTGGTTTGCCATCTAAGATTTTGGCAGAAAAATTCCCAAAGAGGTGTTGTTCATAACAATTTTACTCATGCAACCAGAATACTTATAGCACAATCAGTGAAAAAAATAATAATGCAGTGAGTTCCACGGCATAGACTTTGCTGAAGAAGCAATTGCAAGTGCAAAAGCAGAATCAAACAGTCTACAGAATCTCCACTTTGCTGTCATGAATGCAGAAAAATTGGCAGATGAGTGGACAGAGAGTTTTGATGTTGTAACATTGTTTGATGCTTTTCATGATCAGGTGATTTCGTTCAATGGCCATATTAGTCACCATATATAAGACTCTCAGCACCTCAGTGATGTTCAGGCTTATCCAGACAGATGCTTGAAGGAAGTCCATCGCATTCTCAAATCTGGTGGAAGGGTAATCATATATGATGTGAGAGGTTTGTATCTCAGTTGGTATTTATCTTGTCTGATTGTGATTTATTGTTAGTGTAATGTGGAAGTTAGACTAGTACTGTTAGACACTATTTTTGACACATTACACATGTTTAGGATGCTGATTCCATATTATAAAATGTATATCCAGAGTCAATATCTTACAGGTACAAGCAATGTCCATGAAGACATCAAAACAGTGTCTACTGCCCCAACCATGTATGGCTTTTCGCTTTATCACTGCATGCCAGTTTCTCTCTACTTTCCTGTGAGTTATTTTGATAAGATGTAATCAAAAATATGAAATGGTTTTGAAACATCTACATACATGTGTATTATTTTCAGAATGGTATGGGTCTTGGTGCAATGGTGGGCAGACAGGTTGAAATGCAGATGATGACTGATGCAGGGTTCAATGATGTCAAAATCATACACCTGCCAAATGATACATACCAAGATTTTTATACTGGGTTTAAGTCATAAAATACTACTCACATTATCTACATAAATATTCAGTTACTGTGAATTATGTCATGTAAACCTAACACAAACACACAATGATAATTGCATGCATTTTAAGCACTTACTGTGTAGTTATATCTGCCAGAGCCATGTCAGTTTAATTGTAATCCATTACCATAGTAATTTTAAACAATGCTTTTTATTTTAGTAAATCTTCCAGTTAAATTTATTTCCAGTTTGTCTCACTTAAATTATAATCATTATTAGATTCTTATGTGGTCATAATGTACTGTTTATGTCCCTGTTATAGCTCTCATGGTGCTGGCATTAGTACCAAAGTGGAAAGTTCCATGGCACTATTTGTGCTTGGCACCATTTTGTAGTGGTGCCTTTGACACTTGGTGTTTTTGTTTGGAAAGGTACTGTGGCACTGTTGGTGCTTTGTGCCAACTCCGGGTTCTTTTTATATCACTGCTATTTCATGCCATATGTTGTGTTCCCATCAATGGGGTGGACATTGATCTGAAACTTTGGGGGAATGTACACCACATCTTTTCCCCAGTACACCAGTGAGAAAGGGCCAGTGACCTGACTTTGAGCTGTCCTATATACAATGTTTTTGTTGGATTTTTACTGTCTGACCGATTGGTGCATGGAGACCTTTTATCTGTGGCACGATGAAAAAACCCACCTTGACCTTGGCGCTTGGTAACCTTGCGTCATAGCACCTTACACCCTTTCCTGAAATGGCGCTATTTTGCATGGTGCTTTTTTATGATACTTTTCCATCACTGATGGTGTGGTCAATTAGTGCTGGACCTGGGTTGGACAGTACAAGTCAGTTAAAAAATGTTGCATATAGGGCAGCCCACACTTGCTGGTTTTCTGCTGCTGTTGTGTAGGTTATAAACTAGGTAATTTTGTGTTTACATTTGCATGAAATCGCAAAAAAATGAAAATTATTTAGTTAGTTTACTACCTATTTTTATAGTAGTGAGGTATGTGGGGTACAGTCATCCAAAATTTCAGATTAATACCAACCCCATAGCTGGAGATATGGCATCTGGCATGATACAGCAGAGTGAACCATTTTACATTGCTTTGACATGGCTGTGGCATTGTATTGAATAGCTAATTTGTACTTGTTGTATTGTACAGTTAAAACAAGACTCTAGTTTTGGTCTCAATCTTTGTCTTGGAAATGAAAATGTCTTGGTCTCAGTCTCAACAACTAGTCCCTGGTGCCAGTTCCGCTAGTTGAGAAGTGAAATGGCAAAAGTGAAGTGAAATGGCAAGTAAATTGGCAAAAGCAAAGTAAAAAAGAGTAATGTCTCTTCGCTTTTGCCATTTTACTTCTCAATTCACTTTGCTTTTGCCATTTCACTTTGCATTTGCCATTTTACTTCCCACTTCTCCACTTGTGGAACTGGCCCCAGTTTGATCTTGCAAAATCAAAATGTCTGTTTCAGCTCTTATATAAATATTGATGGAACAGTGCCATGGTGTGCTTTACCGTAGCCTCATTACACCCTTTTTTACTGGTGCCCTTGGCTCCTCTCACCATTTTCTGTTGGTGCCATTGCACATTGTTGGCATTGCTTTTGGGTTAGCCAATTTGCCATGGTGCCTTTTTTGATTTACCCGATTTAAAATTGTAGTGATATCCAGGGGTTGGGGGAGGGGTTACCCCCTAAATCACCCCGCTCAGCTATCTATCTAATCCGGAGTCAAAACTTTTGGTACTATCCCCCAACCCCCCCCCCCCAAATCGGCCAGCTAATCTACCTATCTGGAACTATTTTTGTGAAACTATACCCTAATTTTCGCTCAAAATCACTATCTTTTATACATTTTTATAGATTTTCACCTGCAAAATCACTAGATCATGTTCCTTATCGTCTATTGTATCCCCGCAACCACCCCCCAACCCCCCACCCCAATAGCTATCTATCTATCCTGAAGGCCGCTCCGCTATCTATCCACACTCTCCAAATTTTTTTCCAGCTATCTATCTATCCCGAAGGCTGTTCAACTATCAATCCACCCCCCCCCCCCCACCCGGAGGACCGAAATCTAGAATACCCCTGGTTATATCTACAGAGGTAAATTTTGTTCTACCATACTTCTGTGGTATTTCTAACACCTGGCACCATTTCTTTAAAGCGCCATGGTGCCATTGTAGTTTGGCACTTGGAAATTGCCTTTTTATTTACTTTGGCAGGGAGTAAATTCAAAATACTTTACATTTACAAATACTTTGAAGAAGTTCAGTACTTTGAACAGCTATAGCTAAAAATATTATTTGTACAGGTATATTTACAAAAGTATGAAGAATCACACATTGTGACTTGTTATTCTTTTGAAACATGCATTTGGGTAGAATACAAAGAACTGCCCTAAACGCCTGATTTATACTTTACTTGATGTCACAGAATTCATTCAAAAAATATTCAATACCCATCATCACAGTAATGACAGTTTCATCAAGTGGATCACTTAACACAGGTTCCACAGATGTTTATCTGGAGTCAACTATTTAATTAACGTTTTCTCTAACAGATTTGTATGCAGGAGCATGTTGTCACTCGAATTGCTTCCAACAAAAACAAACAATTTCCACAATTCACATCATTACAGGTATGAAATAAATAATTGTGTTTATGATGTCATCCAGGCAGAAAGAACATTTGGCAATTTATTTTGGTTAGTTAGTGATGCTCCACTTTGGCTATACATATTAGTTAATTGCTGGTAAACTGAAGTTCACTGTCAACTGAAAATTCTTTTTTGTTGTGCATCTATCTCACATATATGATCTTAAGAGTCAAAACTTCAAGCTGCCTTCGATGCAGCAAACAAACATGTTTCAATATTGTATCAGTTATTGGTTGTGAATCTGAATCTATAATGGGTCTATGATGGCTTTGTGAATAGACACAGTTTGAAATGACAAACTCCTTTTTACTGGCGCAGGTGGCACCCATATAAAATTGGCATATTCTACCACACCTACACAGCAATCTGATCCATGTTTGTTCTTTGTCAAGTTTGATGTCTTGGACTTTCATAAATGTTTGGACTTTATTCAGAAGAGGTTTGGGCCAAAGCTGAGTGATTGGAATATAACAATTACTGGAGCTGACAGTGACAGATACATGCAGTCAATAACAGATACATTGAAAACCCAGTTAGTTTGGTGGCTTTTTTGTGAAATTTCACAATGTTCTGTCTTTTTGCAAACATCTTGTGTGGTGCACTTTTTTGGTGTGCAGCTTTCTACAGACCACGCAAAAGCAAATTGTGTCTGAGGGAAGTACCATTTTAAAAGTGGTCTATATCTAGGGATTATTATGGGGTAAATGTGACAGGTTGACTAGGGTGTAATCCATTTTATGTAAAGAGTATTTATGCCGATGTACAGCTGCATAGTTTGTTCACAAGCGCCACATAGCACATGCTCAAGTTTACTCAAGGCACTATATGGCTAAAGATTTTGTCTGTGTGGTGTTTTTGTTTCCTAAATATTTCACAACCTTTACCCCAATCCCATATGATTTAAATGATTCAATACAATTTAGACCATACATAGTCTTCCTTGTTAGGAGCTGTAATATTTATGCACCAGTCAGAGCTGGAATTACAGTTTCAGGTAGTAAATTTAACTCAATATGAAAGCAATGAAGCTGTAATATCATTCATACCTTTCAGTGTAACAAAAGAAGATCGAACTGCAAGTCTAATCACTGGCTGTTCAGTGCTCCTACAGTACATTGGAAAAGAGGCATTCATCTTTCATCACAAGGACAGGCATGACTACAGCATGGAAAGTGTGACTACAAAACCTGTGTACCCCTATATGCTGGTGCATATTGGCAGTGGGGTTTCAGTTTTCAAGGTATAGTGATACATGATTTTTCTCTCATCATATTACCACATTTCTAATAGAAATGTGGGTCTGCAATAGGATGGCATCTACAATAGAAGGTACCCTGTTTTACATTAATGTGCCTACACACACTAGTTTTCACCGTGACATGTGTGAAAACTGAAATGGCAACATGGCGACATTCTGCCTACTCTTGTTGTATGCTTTATATGTTTTAGTTATCAAATTTTCAAATTTTAACTTTTATTAATAAACACCTTCCCGGACAAGTTCACCACCCAATTTTTTATTTCACTTCGGATGTAATATCTCCTTCTATGGGGGTGTTATAAAGCTGAAACTTTGAATATATAAAGTTGTAACACCCCCCTACTCTGCTTCAATGGGGGGAGGTGGGGCGACTCACTGCAGGGTGGGTTGCCCTATACGCAACAATTTTTTTTGGCTTTTTTGCTGTCCCAAACAAGTTCACCACCCACTTGATTAGCTACACTTTGAGGGTTGTATCTCCAGCTGTGAGGCTGGTATGACGCTGAAATTTGGGGGATGTCTTGCCAACAACCCCCCTTAGAATACACCAGTGGGGCTGCCTGCCAGCGACCCACTACAGTATGCATTGCTGCATGTACAGTTGTTCATTTTTTTCAAAACAACCCAAGCGTCCCAAACAAGTTTGCCATCAAACTGCATTATAAAAAATGTTGTGAGAACATACCTGGTATAAAGTTGAGTCAGATTTGAACCCTAATTCTGCTCATTAAGAATTTTTCAGTAGGGCCCCCCCATCCCATAAACAGCAGGCCGAAAATTTCACTTTAAACCAATTTTTTGTTTCACACTTAAAAAGTTGGTTTACAAAGTTCATTAGGGAAGGGTCCAATGTTCAAAGTTACGTAAACAACATGACCTCTAAAATGCCTCCATAAGAAAATTTATTTGGGGTGAAAATTATGGTGTCATAATGACATCATCACAGGAACAAAATTTGACAAAATTTCCATTTTTTCATTCACCCCAAATAAATTTATTTATGCAGGCATTTTAGAGGTTATGTTGTTTACATAACTTTGAACGTTAAAATCTTCCCTAGTGAACTTTGTAAACCAACTTTTTAAGTGTGAAACAAAAAATTGGTTTAAAGTGAACTTTTCAGTCTGCTGTTTATGGGACGGGGTGGGTGCCCTACTGAAAAAATTTTAATGAGCAGAACTAGGGTTCAAATTTTATTCAATTTTATATCAGGTACATCCTCACAACATTTTTTTATAATGCAGACGGATGGCGAACTTGTTTGGGAGACTTAGGTTGTTTATAAAAAATGAACAACTTTATATGCGGCGATCCATGCTGTAGTGGGTCGTCTGCGGCCACCCACTGATGAATTGTGAGAGGGGGTTGTTTGCAAGACATCCCTCAAATTTCAGCTTTCTATCGCCCACACAGCTGGAGATAAAGCCCTCGTAGTGTAGCCAATCAAGTGAGTGGTGAACTTGTTTGGGACACCGAAAAAGCCAAAAAAATGTTTGCATGTAGGGCGACCCACTCTGTAGTGAGTCGCCGCACCTCCCCCCATTAATACGGAGTAGCAGAGTGTTAGGACTATATAAATACCAACCAAATATTAGCTTTATACGGTTCCCATAGCCAGAGCAAGGACGTATCCAGGGGGGGGCGGGGGGGGCTGCAGCCCCCCCCCCTTCCCGGGGTGAGACCTAAAAAGTTACCAGAAAATGCAACTTTTCCTGCATATTTTTCGATGTTGCTTAAAATTTTTGCGCGCAAGCGCGCAATTCCTTACCCATGCATTGTTTTTTCAGCGGATCGGCCCCTGTAAACCAAAATCTCTGGAAATGAACACAATTTTGCGAATTTCGCTGTATGTATGCATATTTACATACATATGAAGCGGTTCCTGGCGCTGGCGCCAACGCCATTAGCGCCATGGCGTGGCGCCTTTGTATGGCGCTAGCGCCAAAACGCCTTTCCGTTCCTATATAGGGAAAAATTTTAGGGGGGGCTGAGCCCCCCCCGTTCGCCGGCCCCCGTAAACAAGCAGCCCCCCCCGCTCAAAAATCCTGGATACGTCCCTGAGCCAGAGATATTGCATCTGACCTGAAATAAAAAAATGGGTGGTGAACTTGTCCGGGAAGGTGTTTATAAATTCAAATTTTATTAAAATAAAAACATTCAACCGTGTTCATTAATTTGCATTTTCAAAAATTGAGGTTTTCACACGAAGTCACGGTAAAAACTAGTTTGTGTAGGCACAATTGAATCACGAAATAAATAGTAGGGCAGAAAAATGTCAGCGGACATTGTTATTTAGTGGCTTTGGTCCATTGATTTGGTGCTATTTTAAGATCAAATATTGATTGAATTATATGAATCACTGTTCTATGAATCATCTGTGGCGAAATACTTTGAAAAACCTTGGCAGAACTTATAATAAAAACAGAGGCTGCTACAAGGGAGTGTGCACAAAAAGTATAAAAAAGGTAGGTTCTGCGTATCACTGCAGGTTATAGCTGATCGGTGCTACAAAAGAGTGGATGGTTCAGCACTTGGTGGTGGATCATTCTGTGGACTAGGCACACTTATCACAGGTAGATTAATGAATGCTTTTTTTTACAATAAAAACTTTAATTCTCATCGTTTTTAGGCAGTCAATCGTTTGATGAACTTTTAACACTAGCTTCAAATGGTAATTATCGCAATGTGGACTTGCTTGTATCTGATATTTATGGGGGTCCCTATGAAGAAATGGGAATGCCTGGTGACAAAACGGCCAGTAGCCTTGCCAAAGCTGTCAGAGAATGTTTCATTACTCATGCTGATGATTCTCAAAGTTAGTGACATGGCTGTGGTGGTGGCTGGTGAGTTTTGTCATCAACATAATTGCAAATTGAAGCTGAAATGTAAGTACTTTTCTATTTTCATTGCCAATGTAAGCATGGTAAGCAATGTAACATAAAAAATTGCTCATATTTATATGGTGCTAATCTTAGTCTATATTAAGCTGTCATTCACTGTGTCTGTAATGACTTGGCATGTCTTATCAGATCCTTGATAAAACTTTGGTGAGCCTTGATAAAACTTTGGTTTTGGATAGCCACTTTTTTGAGTAATTGTATGATACAATTCTTATCCATCAGACAATTGGTTAAACACTTCAGGGGTCTTGGGTGTTGGGGGGAGGTCATGTGCTTTTTTTTGCCTATTTTAACTTATTTTTAGCTATATATGTGCTTGTAGACATATTTTAGCTATATTTTCATGATTATTCCTTCTTTTCTTCACTCTACACCTTGAAAAAGCCTATATATTGGAATCCCGCTCCAGCTTCACTTTCAGACAACAATTTATTCATCAAATATTCGAGTGCTGTTTTCCAGGAAAATGTGACTTGGCTCAATCGCTTTTATTGATAGTGAGTAATCACATTGGACAAATGGCTGTGCTCAATGCTCAACGTGAGCAGGTGGACAGAATTTACTTCAGTGGCTTCTTCACAAGACAAAAAATCTTGACAATGAGGACAATAAGCTTTGCTGTGAATAACTACAGCAAGGTAAATATTAAATATACTCACTCTTACAGATGATGCCTTGTGTGAAAAATGCCCATTTTGGAAAACTACCTAAATATCCACTTACATTGCAGGGTGGGATGAAGGCATTTTTCTTGCAGCATGATGGTTACCTATGTGCTGTTGGTGCTTTTATGGCAAACCATGTTGGAACAGTGAAAGTTGGGAGCAGAGATGGGACTCATGACTTCTGGTGTGAGCAGGATGCCCTGAAAAATTATTTTGAAATTCAGTTTCTATGTAAAGTGATGTGCTGAACATATACCATATACCGTATTTCCTCGAAATACCCCCCGGGGGGTGATTGTTTCAAAGTGGTCCCGAGAGGGGGGGGGTCAAACGAGGGGGGGGGGTATTTCGAGGGGGGGGGGTTATTATTTCACAAGAAAATTTTTGAAAACCAAGTACGAAATTGTCGTCTGAAACGTACGCAGAGGTCGTAAAATGCAACAAAAACCGCCATTTATAAGGTTCTGTAGACTAATATCAGTATGTAGATGGTATGTACACTGTTCTAACGTGATTCCAACATTGTTTTAACGTGTGTTCTGCACTACGCAGAACACAAACTGCCATATTTGTGATGTACGTTCTCTTTACACTCAATTTGGGGGGGGGGTATTTCGAGGGGGGGGGTGATTTTTTCGTAGTGGTCTCGAGAGGGGGGGGGGGGGTCAAACGAGGGGGGGGGTATTTCGAGGAAATACGGTATCCTCGAATGAGTCCACTGGGGAGTTATTTTTTCATCAGTTTTTGAGGTTGACTTATTCAAGGGGGAGGAGTTATTCAAGGGGGGAGTTATTTTTTCCCCCCAGAATTACATTATGTATCTGTTGTCGCTGCTGTACGCTAAAATGGTTTTGGATCCTTCATTTCACACACTGCACTGCATTTGCAGCCCAGACGTGGCTTTTTTTGGCCTGTCTGACTTCATGGATTTTTATATCAATTGACCCAAAATCTTTTCCACTTATCACAGAGTGGGGAGTTATTCAAGTGTGGGGAGTTATTCAAGTGTGGGGAGTTATTCAAGGGGGTCATGTTTTCTTCCAATTTTTGAGGGGGGGGGGGTTATTCAAGGGGGGTCTTATTCGAGGGTATATCCTCGAATAAGTCTCCCAGGGAGTTGTTTTTTCGTCAGAGTTTTCGAGGGGGGAGTTATTCAAGGGGGTAGTTGTTGTTTCCTCATAATTACATTATGTATCTGTTGTCACTGCTGTAAGCTAAAATGGTTCTGTAACCTTCATTTCACACACTGCACTGCATTTGAAGCCCAGACATAGCTTTATTTGGCCTGTCTGAATTCACGGATTGTTATATCAATTGAACCCAAAATCTTTTCCACTTATCACAGAGTGGGGAGTTATTCAAGTGTGAGGAGTTATTCAAAGGGGGAGTTATTTTTTCGTATGATGTATATGTAAAAATGTCTACTTGTCTAGGTTTGAACATGATTTTTAGGAGAGTTTTTTTTTGAAATGCAGCATCAAATATGGTCGTTAAAATTGAAAGGTTGGACATTGACACACTAGGTAAAATGCTGATGCAATGTGATTATTTACATCGGCGAATCCACGATTTTTTTAATGGCGGATGGAGGGTCCACCTCCCCTTCCTAGATTTGTTCTTGATTTATTTTATAGTTTCAATTTGAGACATGTCAGTACAATTACTATCACTTGATGTATCTTTGATTGTGATCTATTGCCTGTCTGATGCGATTTTAGGGGAAATTAGCTTGTTTCAGTTGGAATAAATTTTTTGAGTGGGCAGCTCAAAAGATAAAGATTTCTGACTAACCCAGAATGTACGTGTCTAGGTATGTATCAAACTGGATGTACATGACGCTATACAATGAATGATACCATATATTGATGAATAAGGTCACATTAAAAATTTAGCACCAATTTAAGGAAATGTGGGAGCACTCAATGTGGTGTGATGAGAAATTTTGAAATGTCTGTTCATTTATTCAGATGGAATATGCTAAACTTAATTATAAAGTGTACCTACCTATTTACATATGTAAGAGTTATGTACCTAGTTAGCATTGAAAAAATTAGCAATTTTAAGAAAATATAATTAAATATTAAATCAGAAAAAATTAAATCTCTCTGAAAAATGCAGATTTTTTTAATAGAAATACCTATATAGATATGAGATATTTTCTCTCATAAGTTTCATAACCAAAATATAGTAAAATTTCTTTGGAAAAACCAGGAGAACATAAAAATAAATATGATATTTTTTGATATTTTTAGATATTGAAAAATTCAAAGCTCCCAATTTTTTTTCAATCCCAAATAGTATTAGTGTCGGTGTGGCGCAATGGGTGACTAGTGATGTTAAAGGCACAGCACCGCACCGGCACCTCTCCCATGGCGTGAAAAGGGAACCTGGCACCCTGGGGCACCGGCCAAAAAATGGCACTGCGCCGCACCGGCACTGGTGGCACCAAAGGGCACTGGCCGGTCGCCGGTGCTAGCACCGAAAGGCACCGCACCGGGTCAAATTTTCTAAAACAAGTAGGCGATAAAAATGGTCAATGTAAATGGCTTTAGTGCAATAAATGAGCTTTTGCTGTGCATAGGATAGATTGGGTGTGTTTTTTGGGGAGGGGGTCCACCAAACCTTTGTGTTAAGCGGGAATTAGAGCTCAGCGTCGATTTGACGTGAAATGACGACGTGAAATGATGTCGTGAAATTAATTACACGAGTGTGGATCATGCTACGGGTCTACAATTTTCTAAGGATAATATATGAATCATTACCTTAATCGTGTCCAATACTGAGTGTTATCAGCCACAACTAGAGTGAATTGAAAAATTCAATTTTTATCATTCCATGTCATCATTTTACGTCAGGGAACAACTTGACATTTGCCGTCAGACTATTGCAAGCAATAGTCTGACGTGAAATGTCAAGTTGTTCCCTGACGTAAAATGATGACATGGAATGATAAAAATTGAATTTTTCAATTCGCTCTAGTTGTGGCTGATAACACTCAGTATTGGACACGATTAAGGTATTGATTCATATAAATATTATCCTTAGAAAATTGTAGACCCGTAGCATGATCCACACTCGTGTAATTAATTTCACGACATCATTTCACGTCGTCATTTCACGTCGAATCGACGCTGAGCTCTAATTCCCGCTTTATCGCCATGGAATAAACCCCAGCCCCGAGATAACGGGGTCTATAAAAAAGTGATCGCTTTACATGGCCAATCTGGCCAATCGAATTTGAAGTTCAATAACTCGGCCATATCTTGACCGATTTAAATCATTGAACACTTACAATGATTGGCGCAATCTGTAGATTATTGTTATAGGTCGGATTAGTTTTTATATGTCGGATGCCTATTTTTTTATGATGTAAATGTTAGAACAATGTCATTTTAAAGCATCGCAAGCAAGTTTTGACTTGCATTACGTTGCGTCACTTTTTAAGTGTACACATGCATGTTCTGAAAAGTGACATATTTTGAACCCTTGAAACCCTGCCGGTGCCCCAGTTTTTTTCGGCCAGTGCCAGCACCTTGGGCACCGGCCAAAAATTGGCACCGCACCGCACCAGCACCAGTGTTATTCTGAAAAAATGGGGCCCAGGGTAAATTCCAACGCAGAACCAGTGCCATGGCGCCATTCTGTATTGTACACCTCTGATCACCCACACGTAGACACCTTGAAAAATTTTATAAAGTAATGTGCCGCGGGCGAACTGTAGCTCGATGGCCGACTTCGGCGCATACAAAAGTAAGCCCCAACATTTGTTAAAAAGTTCATATAGGCGACCCCCTGTGAAATCCCCTGTGGGCCGAGTAAACGGCCCACAGGGGATTTCACAGGGGGTCGCCTATATGAACTTTTTAACAAATGTTGGGGCTTACTTTTGTATGTGCCGAAGTTGGCTGTCGAGCTACAGTTTGCCCGCGGCACATTCTTTTATCAAAATTTTCGAAGTGTCTACGTGTGGGTGATCAGAGGTGTATGTGTCATATGTGTCCAATGCATGACACATACAATATACTCGGCGTACGTGATACTCTGCCCTCGCACTGATTTATGTCTGTGTTGGAAGCGTGCCAATGATTATTAAATCATGCGATTTCCGTAAAAATATGAAAAAAATTCATCGATGTGAATATGTTAATGAATAACATTATAACAACAATCAATTTTGTCATCTTTTTATGAAACTCGGATGCGTTAACCATCGTTGGCACACTTCCAGCGGGAACCACGCGTGCAAGGTGTAAAGTAACCGGAGTATACAAGACATTTAAGGGCGCCAAAGGGTGTTGTGCCATGGCACCACTTGTGCACAACATACTTTTTGTCGTGCAGTTTTCTTGCAAGTAAAGTTTGTTGTGCAGGAGACAATGCTGGTGATGGAATGCCACAATTGCCCCGAATGGTGCCAGCACTATGGCACTATTCCATCACTACCTGCGCTACAAACTCCTGTCACGCAAAAACTGTGCAACACAAGTTTCTTGTGAATTGGAACATGTTCCGACCACTTCCAATCTACTAAAACCAATCAAAATCATCGCGACAAAACGTGTGTTTTTGTAGTACGCGTTTTTAAAACTGCGCGACAGAAATGTGTTCTGCGTTGGAATTTATTCTGACCCAACAAATAATGGCACCAGCACCGGAATGGCACCGCTGAAAATCGAAAGGGCACCGCAACAGCATCGGTGCTGGTGCCCAGCACCGGGGCACCGGTGCCCCGGTACCTTTACATCACTATGGGTGACACCCTTCGCCGTTGGGGGGGGCCATGGGGAGCCGTTGCCATTACTTTGCAGGGTTCGCACCATTTTTCGTTAGAGCTTATTTGCACCCAGGCGACATTGCTTTGAATGTAGATGTCTAACATTAGTTCAATGCATTCCATACACCCCACCTTGCGATTAGCAGAATGGAAATAATTCAATAAATACCTGCATAAAATTGCATCTCAGCAATGTTTATCTCAACAGGCCAAATGATCATCCAAAAAATCAAAATGCACAGCACTTCAGAATTTGGTTGATGGTGTTGCTATTGACTAAAAAATTTGCACTCTACTTGAGTGTTTCATTCCGGAGAATGTACAGCAATAATTGACAGGAGTTTACAGTATCATCAAGACTCCCATCAACGTTCAGGCATATCCAGACAAATGTTTGCAAGAAATTTATCGCATTCTCAAGCCTGGTGGAATGATTATCATATATGACATCAGAGGTCGGTGCATCTCAGTTCTGCACTCCGTAAATGTCATGTATTTAATGTGTGAAATGTTTACCAAATCTGTCGAATGTCATAAATAAATTTAAAATTTTGTCACTTTCGGTAAAATTTCAGCAATTTTTTCTGTTTTCGTGCAAACTTTGTTTTCCGTTTTCCAGCATTTCATTTTTTTATTTAACATTTTCCTGCAAGTACAAATTTTTTCCGTTTCCGTTTTCTGTAAAGAACCCAGCTACTGAGAAGTCAAAATCTACTTAACTAAAATACAACAGCACCAGTCATTGTGCGAAGAAAGTTGTTGTTTTTTAACACAGGCACAAGCATTGTTCACGAAGACATTGAAACTTTGGGAAGTGCCCAGACTATGTACAGCTTTTCACTGTACCACTGCATGCCAGTTTCGCTGTATTTTCCAGTGAGTTTTCACCACATAATTTTGTCCAAAACATTTATTTTAAATTGATACATTCTTTCACCGTGATCCACATTTTGTAAATTCCAGTAAATTACCGTGATTGCTTGAATAGTTTCCCCTTGAAAAATTTCCCCCGTAAAACCGAATGAAGTAATAATAATTCCCCCATCCCCCTTGAATACTTCCCCCTTAAGAGATTTGATCAGTCTGTTATGCCCAATTTTAACAAAAATGCCACGTTATTGTCTTGATGAAGCACTTCATGAAATGAGTTAATAAAAAAGCTTGAAAATATTGACGAAATAATAATTCCTCCCCTTGAATAGTTCTCCGGGGGAATTTTTCAATCAAATACGGTAATAGAGTAATCAAAAAGCACTTTGCACATAATGGCATGGGTCTTGGTGCAATGGTGGGCAGGCGCGTAGAAATGCAGATGATGACTGATGCAAGCTTCAACAACGTCAAGATCATACACCTGCCAAATGATCAAAATCAAGACTTCAACGTCGGAGTGAAGAGAGAGGGACACTGATAAAATCTGATAAATAGATCTATTATTCCTCCCAGTTCATTTAAAACTGTGGCTATTTTGAGGGGGTGTCAATTCGAGAGGTGTGGGTTAAATCGAGGATATAAGGCATACAATCTTGGGGGTATCAGTAAATACTTACAGTAAATAAATCATTCGCATTATCGGATAAACCATCCGAAAACTTTGTGTTAATGTTAAACTAATGTTTTACACAGCCTTTTAAATACTCACTCATCCATTGGCAGAAACGAAATTCCATATCGTTGATCAAACTACCCAACAGTTATGCTCATCTCTGTTTTCTCTCCTCTGCTACCTCGATCGACTGCGTATAAACTAGAGTATTAACAAAACGACTGTTCAAAACAAACGATAATAATTCCAGAATATTCCAAAACATAAACGTACCTCGCTCGGCCACAGAAATTGCAAAACCCGTAGTACGCACAGAACCACAGATGCCACAAAAGTGAATAAAAGTCCAAACCCCAAGCCGCAGCGGAAGTAACTGAAATGTGATTGCTTGTTTACAAACATTCTATTGTAAATATTTGTGTCACTGCGCTGGGACGAAAAATCTAGCTATCAAAAAATGGCTAGAAGAGCACCATCGGTGACCCGCCGGCCGCTGCTCAACAGAATATATAACATCACAACTCACAACAGCAGGCGATAGAAACCCCCAGGCTTACTATTTCATATGGGGTTCATACAAATCGCTACCAAGGAGCTGTCTCGAGCCCTGTAATGTGTAAAGTTAAGTCTCAAATATCATGTTAAGTGTCAAACAAAACAAAAAAGACACAATTTTATTACTTTGCATGACAATTGACACTTTACTTTACATTTGTCATGACAATTGACACTTTTCATGACATTTGACACTTTACTTTTCATTTACAGGGTTTGGGATTGGCAGTTGGCACCAGGGTCGCTTCTCTGCCGTTGTTCACCAGTCAAAACTGAAAACTCACGATGCAAATCGTTCCTTTAACAGCAACCTGTCCCTCTCCAGCGCCGTTCTGTACACCTTCTCAGTTCTTTTAGCCACATTGGGCCAAACGTACATTTGCGCCACTCGATCGTGCCTGGAGCGCACAGATTCCGCCCATATTTGTCTGTCCATTTCGATCTTGCCGCACGTCTCACACAGCGATTCGAAGAGGCGATCGATTTCCGGCGGGCACAAAGTGCGCAAATCCGGCGGCAGCACCTCCGGCACCCCGCCTACATTTGTCGCCACCACGTGCAGGCTGGATTTAGGCGAGGGAATCTTGCAGTATTTATCGAAATCGTAAAACTCCCAAAGACGTGGGGTTGAAACGGGATCCCGAATCCCAAAACATTTCGGGATTTGGCCGTCCCGATGCCGATCCCGAAATCTCAATCTCGATCCCGAAATGTCAAAAACGAATCCCGATACCGAAAATTTTCAAATCCCAATCCTGATCCCGGATAAATAAGTGGAAAAATAAAGAAGTTTTAAAAATGACTTTTTGCACCAAGAATTGTGAACGGAAACCTCCAGTGTCCAATTTACGCCACTTTATGGAATCCATGTGTATTTTCAGACCATTTTTTTGGCAAATCAGAGAAAATATTTAAATATAAGAACATGTACAACATCCCGAATCCTCAATTCCGATATATCAAAAAAACGAAACCCGATTCCGATCCAGAAAAATCAATCCCATTTGCGGCTGCGCACACTCAAAATAGTCCAGGGCAGTTCGAACGTTAAGTTCACCGTGTGGCATATTTGTTGTAAACAGAAATTGAATTCCACCCTGCTATAAAGTGTCCGTATGTTTTCTTGCCTAGTTGGCGCACCGCATACTGAAAATTGTCAAGGGCGGTTCGGAAGTTTTTGAGTTCCGCCAAGGCAGAACTCCAAGGGCGGTTCAGACATTTTGCACTTTCCTGCGTGTCTGAAAAAATTCCGCCCGTGCACAATCCGGGGCAATTCCGCCATCCTGCTAAGTGTTCGAACACTTTGTGGGCGGAATTGAAATCGAGAGCAGTTCGAACGTTTTTGGATTCGGCCCCCGTTTTTAATTTCGCCTTTTTATTCCGCCCTTGCAAAAAGTGTTCGAACAGCCCTTGACAATTTTGAGCGTGCGCGGCAACTTTGAACCCTACAGAGATCACCCCCAAAAATGTCAACTGACCCACAACTGGCCGCCTCGACGATTGTCATGCAAAATGCCTCAGTGAGAGAAGTGTTCAAAAAGACCTGACCGCACACCAAAACATCCCGGACGCGCGTGTGCGGCACCATGCCGAGCAAGTGCACGCGTTCTTGCAGCCGGTGCTTTTCGCGCACTTGTTCCAGTAGAACTCGTTTTGGCCCGTCGCCAGCTATGAGCCATCGCAGCTGTGCGACAGTTTGTTTTCTGAGTCTGTTGAAGTTTGCTTGATGAACATTATTTACTCGAATAGTTCCCCCAGGGAATTATTTTTCCTCAGACTTTTTTGAGGGAGGAACTACTCAAGAGGGGGAATTATTCAAGTCGGGGAATTATTTTTTTGTCAAAATGTTTCTATCAATTCATTTTAAGAAAAAGTCATCACTAACAAAACAACATGCAATTATTGTTCAAATTCAACAACAAACGCATCATTCCATTCTGTTGTTACACAGATGATTTGATGCATTTGCATTCGATGACAAGACGCAAATCTTTTGCTTGGTCTCGCTTCTTTGATTATTTTTCTCCTTGATCATTGATAAGTTTTTCTTGCATCAGTGGGGGGGGAATTATTCGAGTGGGGGAATTATTTTTCCCTCACTTGCCCAACAGGGGGAACTATTCAAGCAAATACGGTATTTAAAAAAGAAAAAAAACGTTCAAACCTTGGGAAACTTCTCACACATCATAGGCACTAATGCTGCGAGCAAATCAGCTCCCTTGCGGTACACAAGACGCGAGACCACCACAATTGTCACTGTGAATTTGATTCAATTTAAGTTTGAATTAAATAGCGAACTTCCAAAAGGATTCATATACATTTTCAAATTACCTCAAAAGAAATATCGGCCGACTCTATAAAGGTGTGGGCCGGATAGATTGTAGTTTAAAATTACTGATCGATTGGCGTCAGGAAAAACCGAGCCACGTAATCATTACCGTGAAAGACAAAAGAGCGGACAATGAACTTTTACTTGGACAAAATATCCATTCTACAAATCTTCAGCAAACGACAACACTATTTGCATGACTTAAATCCACCAAACAACGACTCACAGGGTTCAAGCAGAAAATCCTTCTCACTTGGCAAAAAGCCAGAAACGTCAACGGCATTGGGAATCACGGACACCCTGTGCGGTGGCAGTTTCGCACGCAACACCGTGTTCTCTTTGCTCGTGTGAGACACGCAAATTAGGTGGTCCACGGCGGATGTGGTAAATTGCAGCAGTTTGTTGGTGATTATTGAACTGAGGGGTGGTAGGGGATGGTGAAGGCAGTATGCATGAATTCAACAAATGGCATTAAAACGTTAAATAAATTTATGTCAACTGAGTTTACTAGTTAATCAACTACCAGTCAACTCATAATTTCATGTTCAGCTTTTTGAACGTATTGGGGTTTAATTTTTAATTTGCTTTACAATTTCCAGATGACTAAACTACCGTATTTCCTCGAAATACCCCCCCCCCTCGTTTGACCCCCCCCCCCTCTCGAGACCACTATGAAACAATCACCCCCCCCTCGAAATACCCCCCCCCAAATTGAGTGTAAAGGGAACGTACATGACAATAACTGTAGTTTGTGTTCAGTGTACTGCAGAACACACGTTAAAACAATGTCGGTGTCACGTTAGAACAGTGTAAATACCATCTACACACTAATATTAGTCTACAGAACCTTATAAATGGCGGTTTTTGTTGCATTTTTCGACGTCTGCGTACGTTTCAGACGACAATTTCGTACTTGGTTTTCAAAAATTTTCTTGTGAAATAATAACCCCCCCCTCGAAATACCCCCCCCCTCGTTTAACCCCCCCCCCTCTCGGGACCACTATGAAACAATCACCCCCCGGGGGGTATTTCGAGGAAATACGGTAAAAAAGCAAACTCAAAATAAAATAAAAATAGGTTCAAAGCTGATTTATAACAATATAAATTACCATCCGGTAGCATCGACAAACCTGGCGTCAGCAAATCCAAACAGCGAGTGGTCAGTGAACACGGTAGCGATGTCCATGAAGTGCGCCATGAAGAGACACTCGTGCGCCATGGTGGAGAACGACTGAGACATTTTACTAATATTCTACATACCTATACCTAATTTGGTGACCATTATATGACCTAATTATATTCAACAAAGGAAAAAAATTAAAAACAGGAAAATGAGCAGACAAGTCTCACCGAATGTCCGTGAACGAGCTGAATTTTCTCCCTTATCAGAATTTTTCTGAACCACGGGATCGGCGCAAAAACAGTGGGCAAGACGACGCCATTATAAAATACCAAAAGGGGCAAATAGTAAACCTGCAAATTTGTTTTAATAACTGCTTGTAATGGAAATGCGCCCTGGTGTTGTTGGCGCTTCGCACATTTGTCTAGTGACGGAAAAGTGAAAATGGCGCCAATAATACCCCAAATCGCCCAGATATCAATATATCCCGGAGGCCGCTCCCTACCTATCTATCCCAGAGGCAAATTTATTGACGACTCCTTGACCCCCCCACCCATTCGGCCAGCAATTTAGCTACCTGGAGCGAATATTGAGAAATTTTACCCAAAATTATGCTCAAAATCGCTAATTTTCATACCTTTTTCCAGATTTTCTCCTTCAAAATTACTAGTTCATGTTCCTTATTGCCTATTTTCAACCATTCTTTGTGCTGTGCTTAAATATATATATTTTCACCTTCATTTTATAAATTTTTCTTTTTTGACTTCTACACCTTGAAAAAGCCTGCATAATGAACCCCCGCAACCCCCCACAATTTTTTTCAGTTATATATCCCTCCGGAGGAGTCATTTACCATCTACCTACCCCCCGGAGAATCAACGACGTCAATCCCCAAAAACACAACAAACACCCCTCAACCATAAGCCCACCTTCAAGCCGTTACTTAGAAAGCGAATACCCCTCCTGCAAGCGCACCGGCCGCACTGGTGCTCGTGGCCCACCGGGTACGCGTGCGTTACCACGACTACAGTGTGGCCCATTTGGATGAGACATCGGGCCAGGTAGTACAGGGTGGGCAATATTGTAGACTCCGCCTTTTTAGTGTACTTGAGTGGTGTTAATGGAAGTAAAGAGATGGTGTTCATTGCTGTTGATTTGGTGTGAATTGTTGCGGTGTGAATTTTAAGAATCTCTGGGAGATGTATATTTAAAGAGAGAATATATGATTCAAATGTATTTATATTTTTCCAGTTTTTCCCAGATTTGATTGTTTTTTTTCCAGTGGGAATCACTGGGAATTTTACATTTGATTCTGTAAAAAAATTTTTATGTACAGGTAATTTGACAAAGCTTTGTGACGCTTTGCAGGCGCGGTCCACAACTAGCCCTGGAAATTTCACACCAAATCGTCACACCGTAGTAAACACCGCACTATAATGAGCTAGTTCGGTAATCAATGATAGTTGTGGGAAAAGTCGATCTAAAATTTTGTCCACCCTGCACATGTGCGTCTCCACGCCGCCCGTGTTGGGACAGAAAAAGTCCGATATTAGGCTGCGAGAAAGATTTTGGAAATCATTTGATGTAGGTCGGTGACGAAAATGGATTGATTCGGATAGGGCTGATAGGGCTACATGAAAAAGTATACGGTGAACCATTTGGAACTGCGAGAGGAACACCATATTGCTGAATTCCAGATTACTTTTTTACTTATAATATATATACGGTCACAGAGAAAAGATGTGCCGCCAAACACGTCCAAAAGCCCACATGATAATTACATACGTAATTAGGTATTTAACATAATTTGTATTTAACATAGAAAACTGACCAAATTCGTAATTTGTTTGGAGTCATGTTCATCCAGCATAAATATAACCTAAATAGTCATCACATATTGTAGCCAAATGGCCCCTTGTTGTCAGTGAAATTTCCAAACATTTCCATTATTGTTCCAGCCGTCCCGTATGAATTTTCTTTGTGTCATCTTGATAGGATAAAAAAGTAATGTTTATTAGAGATGAGGCCTCTACTTCAAAAAGTTTATAACTTCAAAAAGTTGATTTCGAATAAATTCAATTTTCAATTCTGCCAGCAATGCACGTCCAACGGGCGTTTCGCTGTCCATCGTAAAGTTCCAAATGTTGACAAAATTAGCGGAAAAAATCAAGAAAATATGTCGTTTCCATGTTTAACTCAGTTTTCGAGTTGTCGACTTTTTAGAAGTGGATGCCTCAAATGTAAGCCGTTTTTGGCTGGGAACTGACCACATTTCCGTATGGGATTGATAGCGAATCATGAACAGTTGCAATGTAGATTTGTTTACTTCCATAAGACGGGTAACTCAAAACAAGTATAGAAATAGAAATAAACACAACAAAAAAGAAACAGTGAGGCATTTTATACAAAGCTATACCCTGAGACATATACCTGAGACAGGATCATCACCAAAATCAGAACTGAGAGGCATACAAATGTTGTCAATGAGCCCCCACTAGCTGGATGTCAACTGGATTCATGTCAACTAAATTTTGGTTAATTATGCGATTTCAACTTTCCTATGTGATAGAACATAGTAAATTTTATATAGGTAGTGACACTAAATTTTTTTTGTTTCTGTTAGGTGTGGATGCTTTAGAACATTTTTTGTGCAATTAGGTACTTGACAAGTTAGTCATTCAGTTGACATGAGTTGACACGAATTTGCAGTGTCAACTAGCTAGTGGGGAACCAATGACACCAAACCCGTGCGATCCAACACAAAAAGTCATTCTATCTTTCAGCCTTTACGTTTTGCTGAGATAAAATTCTTTGTTTCACCATGATTAACTGGTCGCGCAGCGCCTCCAAGTATCGACACTCGCTTTCAAGTTGCTCCAATTTATAGCTGAAAATGTCCTCCGTTGAGTCGGCTGTCTGAAATGTTGTCATCCTCAATAGCATTGGAAAAAATCATCAATCTTTGGAAAATATAATTTCAGAAAATCTCTCAAGAATAAAATATATACGAATCTCTCTAAAAAACCTGAAAAAATATAAACAAATATCAATATCAGAATTTGAGAGAATTTGTGATATTTTTTTAAAAAACTCAGAAAATCTCTCAAAAAGAAAATATAATTAAGTCTCTCAGGAAAATCATGGAAAAATATAAATCTCAAAAAATCTTATATTTTCTGAGATTTTTCAAATATAAATCTTGCAGAAATTTTTTCAATGCTAATTCTCAATGAAAATTTTTTCAACTATTGCATACCGTATTAGCTCCAATAGTAGTAGGTATACCCACTATTGATTTCGTCACCTTTATCGGTACCTACATCTAGAAGGTACCCCTTATTGGAGGGATGCACCCTGTTGATTTTTGCCAGCTAGATTTTGCAAATATCCAATCGACAACTAAATTCACTCTATCAAACAGGAATGTAAAAAAATAGCAAAATGGTGAACTAGACTGAATACAAGGTGGGGCACAGTTGTCTGGGTGCCTGTAGACACAGTTTCCATCACTGTCAGTGATTTTTTTGAATTTTTCTGTCGGTATTTTTGGTTGAAAATGAGTGCAAAATACAGAAACGCGATACAAAACATCATTTCATCATTTTCAAAGTTCGAAAATGATTAAAAAATAAAAAATAATTTTTGGTTCAGAAAAATTCAGAAATCATTTCAGATTTTCAGAGGTTCATTTCAGAAAAACGCTTAAAAATGTAAACACTTTTTTCGGAGGGTTTGCCATCGTTATGCACTAGAACTGCGCCATTCAAGGGAATTGCGGCATGGGCGCCTTGATACTCAACGCCTTATTCCGAAAGGCGCCATTTTCTCGCGATTTTCCATCACCAAAATACTGAAAAGACAGGATATAACAAAAGGTTAACAATCTAGCAAGGCGGGGTCTAACCAAGGGAAATTCCCACATGACAAGGGAAAGGATATGGAATTGTAAATATAATATCAACGTAGCCCTGCTCAACAAGTAAAAAATGCACGGTAAGATCAAAATACCAATGTGACGTCGCCCAAAATGACGTTAAAATTTTTTTCCCCATCAACAATGGAAGCTTGCGGAAGCTGATTTTCGATTTCGTCGACCAGAAATTTATAAGTCGAGTCGCCCGTCCCCAGGTGGCAGTCTTGCACCCTGTAAAGTTCAAACTAATCAACTAATTCCTAAAGAGTATAAGGTACCATAATCGACTCAAATTTGCATAGAACATTTTCTAACCTCAAGGCAGAATCAGGCGACAATGGTGGATTTCCAGGCACAATGTGATTTTTCCTTGCAGGAGTTTCGTCAGAATAACTGTCAGAGTCAAGTACTGCAAATGAAAAACAAGGAGAGCAGTGGCAAAAGTGTCAACAGATTTGAAATTTCAAACCCCAAAAAACCACATCAATCAATTTGAAAAATTGTGTGATCAGTGACACGATGCTATAATACACATACTGGAAATTTTGATAATTCTGTCTTTACGGGACACAGTCACGGAAATTGAAAAGGTCAGACTCGGTGCAGCACACTTTGTGACATTTGCAGGTGCAGTGGACATCTGCACTAAGTGAACGTCCACAGTGCATCTGTTGACGATTGGGATGATTGACTGCAACTACCTACCGTATTTCCTCGAATTACCCCCCGGAGGGTTTATTTTTTCAGAGTGGAAATGATGAGGGGGGGTTAAACGAGGGGGGGGGGGGTATTTCGAGGAAATACGGTAGATACATTTTGCTGCCACAGCAGGATGCTCATAAAACAGAGACAAAGTGGTGCACATTGCAATTGTCCTCTGTGTTGTCACAATAGCACAAGAGTTTGTAGGCAGCTCGGAGGAGCAGGAAGCACCAGCAACAGAAGCAAATACACTGCAGATGTCCACTGAGTGCAAATGTCCCATGCACAGTGAGCGCAGATATAGCATGGACACAGAATGGCTACAATAACCCATCGGCAACTGCACTCTGTAGACAAATCTGTGCATGCATTGGGCCGGAGCAAACACCCTTGGACAACTGCGGTACACGCAACTGGAACCGCAATGTAGCCACCAATTTTATGCCAATGACACATCCATTGCGTTGTTCGCATTTGCATTCCTTATCAAACATTCAGGAAATTTTACCAAAAAATTCAATTTCAAACAAAATAAATGTGCGGGAGAAGTGCCGGCAGTTGGGCGCCAGCTGCGCAACTGCTCTTGCATTGGCACCGCATGTGCCGGTATTTGCTGCCCACTGCGCGCGCTCAGTCGCCCACGGAGCTCGGTTGTCCAGGGGTGTTTGCTGCACAAAGGTTAGTCACAGTAGCATGTTGACATACCGTACTCTACATTAGGTGTCCGTTGCTCTGTCATTGTCCTGGTCGGGCCACGTAAATACTTGCTTTTTCTAACCGAGAAGTGAAAAAATATGCCGTAACTTCCTTAAAGTAAACGTGTAGATGAATGTACATCGAAGTGTGAATGAAACTATTTTTTGTAGCAGTGGTTCGCAATGAAAGCCGTGTTAGAATAAAGGGACACTTCAAGTTTCGCCGAAACAGTTCTGGGTGAATAGAAAATTCATTCTAATATCGTGAAAATCACAAGACACAATAACATAAAATTGGACAAACTTAACGTATAAAACTATTAAATGGGTGCAGGCTGTACCCGGGAAAGTCTGAAATCACCCATTAACACAAAATGATGTATTCAACCTACATTTTTCTCGAAATCAACGAAAGGCACATCGAACGGTCAAAATCCGTTGCTAAAATCACAGCTTTGACACCTCCAGCATGTAGGCGGCCAACACCTTGCCCTGAAATCGGATTGGAAAGCGACGTTTTCAGCACATGGATTGCGAATGAAGTATCGAAATTAAGGGATTTGTATTCAGTGATTTTACACCATGCACGCGTGGTTCACCAATATTGGACGCGTGCCAACGATACTTCAATCATGCGAGTTTCAATAAGTTGAAAAATACATTGCTGTTAACACGTTTTCCATTAACGTATTAACAACAATGATGTTTTTTATGTTTACCAAACCGCATGCTGTAACTACCATTGGCACGCTTCCAACGTGAGACATAAAAAATTCGCGTCCGCCAAGTATACATTCAGTGAACGAACTGCCAATAATACCGGCCTCCACCAGAATCAAAATTTATAGCTTTGGCAAAAAAAACCCAACAAATCAAAATCCCCACTTTTACCGACCCCATTAACGTAATTAGCCCGGTCCAATTTCTCGTTCTGCGCGTGGGCGCCGTCGTCGCAGGCGCCGATCGGCAGCAACAGCACCGACTTTTTGGTCAATTCTTGGATACACAGCGCCGGCGGGATGGAGCCACCCTCGCGGGTCATATCCGGACTCGTTTGGAACACTGCAAGTGGTTGTTGGGGTGCTGAGTAGAGTAGTGATTTAAAAAAGGGCCATGATTTTGGAACCGAGCGGCAAAAGCGCTATATAGAAAAGGTACAAATGTTTTTGCCCATGGTTAGGGTTCAAACGGGATTGACTTTTCGGGATCGGGATCGGGATCGGGATTCACTTTTTGAGATTTCGGGATCGGGATCGGGATCGGGATTGGGGTTTCGGGATCGGGATCGGGATCGGGATTGGTAATTTGAGATTTCGGGATCGGGATCGGGATCGGGATTGGCCGGGATTGGGGTCACGGGATCGGGATCGGGATTGGGATAGGCATTTTTCCGGGATCGGGATTGGGTTCTAGGGATAGAGATTTTGGCCATTTTTCTGGCATTCACAGTTGTTCATAAAGGTCTCAAAACACTGTTGGATGCCAGAAAAGTGGCATAAAATTGACGCTGGGGGTTTGCATCCACTTTTTTGCATGCAAAAACGTCATTATTTCACTTTTTATAATTTCCACTAATTTTTCCGGGATCGGGATCCCGGACTTGGGAGTTTCTCGGGATCGGGATCGGGATTTGAAAACTTTCGGGATCGGGATCGGGATCGGGATTGGTATTTTTGAGATTTCGGGATCGGGATCGGGATCGGGATTGGGGTTTCGGGATCGGGATCGGGATCGGGACTGGTAAATCCCGGAATTTCACGGGATCCGGGATCGGGATCGGGATCCCGTTTGAACCCTACCCATGGTCGGGTCTCGAACCCGGGACCTTTCACTGTGCATGTGAATACTCTAACCGACTGAGCTACCAGGATGCCACATTTTGCACCCCTCAAGCTACATCAAAGGCTTAACGCCAAGCGCGGTCATTTACCATTAAGTTTTAATAGTTTATCACTTAAACTGATCAGAATCTTGTGGCGATTCAATTTCACAAGTTTACCTTTCTGTATAGCATTGCGGCCAGCCTGATAATTCGGATGTTTCGGGTCGCTCAGCCACCACATTCCGGAATGTTCATTGTAAACCCTGTGAATAGAAATATTGTATACTCGGCGCACATCACACTTAGACAGCGTTTACACTGAGACGACTGTGATGACAAAGATGCGATTTTTCAGCCATTTTTGTGCAATACATATGAAATATTTTTCATGTGTGAATCCTCAATTGATCATGACTTGATCAGTCCCACTGCCTAAGACAAACATAAAATGATATACATTGCATGTTCATGCATACTAGATCACACTTTTTCTTGTTGTCGGAGGTTATCGCTGATTTGTTGTCGCCAGCCCCTTTAACGAGGCCGCCGACAACGCCCCTTGAACAAATACAGCGACAGCCTCCGACAACAAAAAAGTATGATCTAGTGTGCATGAACACACAGTGTATATAATTTGATGTTTGTCTTAGGCAGTAGGGCTGATAAAGTCATGATCGATTGAGGCTTCACACATGTAAAATATTTCATATGCATCCAACAAAAATGGCTGAAAAATTACATTTTTTGTCATCACAGTCGTCCAGTGTAAAAGGCACCTTAGTATGGAAACCTACCAAAACCCATCTGAATAATGGACCAAAAATTATACAGTTTTTATCATAATTTTCTCGTTTTTTTTCCAACCAACTGTATCACAAGATGTTATTCATTAAATTATGGTAGGATTATGCGCTGTGAAGTATGCGCTCCACTCGGTATGGTACATTTTCGAGCAGCAAAGTTGAACAGCGAAACACACCTCAATTTATTGGGACTGCCCGTCTTTGCGAAAAGTTCATTTACATACTTCACAACCAACTTTTCCACCTCTGCCGTTTGCATATTGGGTACAATCCTGATTGAAAATTTGCCGGTTACTTTACGTGGAATGACCGTTTTACAGCCAGGACTTGAAAACGCACCCTCGATACCTGAAAGTTGAGTTGAATTGTCAGTGCAGCCAAACAAAGGTAAAACGGATTTGATGTGACCACAATGCTTCAGTTACAAAAAATAGGTGAACTTTATTATTATATTATTATTATTATTAATTATTATTATGAAGCTATTATTATTTCATAAGAGTTCTAAATTCTCGAGTGAATACCGTAAACCATAAAATACGGTACACGGTGAAATATGGTTAGCCAACCCGCAGAAGCGAAATAAACACATTTGTATTTTTTTCTCCAATAAAATCAAAACAGTACCATGCAACGACAGCGACGGATATCTCCACCTGTGCATGAGCACATCTTGTTTGGAGGCGTGGCGTAATTTCGAAGCACCTATATCCTTCGTAAACTCATCCTGCATACGCTTGATTATTATTTATAATAAATTGTGAAAAAACAAAAGTAAAAAACAGATATTAAAGTGAAAACGAGCACAAACGGACCACATCGAAGTCTATATCATCATACAATTTCTTCTCTTGTTCTGTCAACGGATCGACCAATTCATTCAATCCGGGAACAAGGATTTTCCCGTCAAAACCGACCAAATTGTTCATAATGTGGATCAGATCAACCATCGCTTCGTGGCTGAAAATGTGTTTTTTTTTGGCTGAAGAGTTACAATAAAAGTGTATAGGTTGAATGCACTACGAAAGCTAAATACGGCATGAGGTCAAAATGGAAAAACACACACTAAAAAATCGGCCAGAATGCTCTACAGCGGATATATATACAAAATTGCGGATCTACCGTTTTTCCTCGAAATACCCCCAGGGGGTTTATTTTTTCAGGCTTCGAGTGGGTATTTCGAGGGGGTATTTCGAGGGGGGCTTATTCGAGGGGAGTTTTTTATTTCGCCAGAAATTTTCGTGAAGGATAATAGTAAAGAATAGGCTATAATGTACCGTAAACTGGTAATAAGTACATCCAAAGAGGTTAAAATAGGGACGTATCAACGTGTATCGCTACACAATCTAGTCTATGTGTAGCAGCGATGCAAATATACCCCTATTAATACATCATGTATACTGCATTCATGATGTACTTCATTCCAGGCGGGGGGTTACTCGAGGGGGGTTAATTCAAGGGGGGGGGGGGTATTTCGAGGGAATACGGTATGTATAAAAATGTAGAATTATGGATCAGAACTGTAGTTACAAATTCAGCAACTGTGAAAGCGCTGTAGTGCGATGAGAAAAAACCCTTTTTTATTGTTACGAGATATTCCAGATTTCATCATAAAGTGTCAGGACACAGAAACAGAACACATAAACACAAAGAGTAAGAAACCCACTCAAACTTACACCGGCCCACCGTAAACACCAGAATGTAAATCCATGTCAGCACAGGTAATTTCAACCATAAAATAGCAAACACCCCTGAGAGATGCAAAATGCATAATGAAAACAAAACATTCGAAAAATGGTGAAAACGCACCTAAGGCCATAGGTAAGGCATGGTTTCTTCTTGCCCAGCCAGTAATTGTCCGATATGCAGGCATAATCCACATCCTGCGTGGGGAAAAAATGAACACAAATGTAACTTTTGCTCAAAACACACATTCATTTCGAAGCATTTTTCGACAAAATTCAACCTACAAATTGAAGAGAACGCCAGCATAAAACCATCAAAAATCATACGACAAGGGGGCGAGGGGTCTCCAATAGTTGGGGCTTGAGCGCTCCAGCTACCTATCAGGATCAGACTTCACCCAGCTAAATATTTTAATAAATATGTACGCCGTGGCGACAATTTTTACCAAATACACTTGAAAATGCCCCCCCCCCCGAAAATGGTCCAGCTATCTACTATGTACAATGTGGAGCAAAGTTTCAGCGATATTGTACCCACATTGTCCCCACCGTAACCCCATCTGTAATTTTTATATTCGAAAAGTTAATGTCCAAATCCTGGCGACCCCTGCAAAGGACCTAATTTCCACTGAACAACCCTGAAAAAAGATTGTTGGCGGGAAAGGAAAAACCACTGAATTTCACTTCTGATCAGAGAGGAAAATGTCGAAAAAAGACGTGACCGGGCGGTATGACAAAGACAAAGACAAAACTGATTCTGAGAAAGTACACGATAAATCGTCCAGTGTGAGCACGTGTGAGTTTTTTTTAAAAAAGACTGCAAGAATGATTACGTCATCTATTTACGTTGGTCGCGAGGTCGATCACACCACAATTGATCGAGCGGTAAGAAAAACGGTGCGAACAAGACTTCGCGAGATAAAATATTAGAAAGGTCCCGAAAAAGTTTGAGATATAGAAACGCATTGATTCATTGCCAACTGATGAAGCCAAATGAATCAATGTCTGCGTGTCTTGGTTTGGCAGAAACATGAACTTTTCGATATTAGGTAATCCAAAGATTCGAAAAAATAATACTTCTTTGAATTCTATATTTCTCATTATACGTTGATATTGAAGTATTTTGTGATTGAAAAAAATCGGAAACATTTTTCAAATTCGTCTGCCAGAATCTACAGGGCCCCCGATCCCAAAGTACCAATGAACACATTATACAACCCCCGAATTGCAGCTAGTATAAAAGGGTCATCGAGTTCGAACCTGAGCAGTTCGTCGGTCAACACGAACAACCAAAATACGTGTTCGCCCAAAGAAACCAAATCGCTCTTCGACGTGTCCCAAAACACGCAAAATTTGTCGCATCATCCGCCATCCAGGGATGCACCCGCACCGCCGGATATGCTCATTGATGTGAGACTTTTGCGGCATTGGGCTCAACACACTAGTTGACATCGACACCAAATGTCAACTGGTGCCGATCCCGATTCAAGGCTTGCTGACGAGTGGACGAACGACGTTCAAACGCAATCTCTGAATTAGGAACGGAACCAGTTGACATTTGGTGTCGATGTCAACTAGCGTGTGTGGGGCCATTGGGCCCAAACACACTAGTTGACATTGCAAATTCGTGTCAACTGAATGTCAACTAAATAAGACAACAAATATTTTAAAGCTTTAAAACACTTGACAGAAACAATGAAAATTGAGTGTCACGATATAAAATTAATAATGCTATATCACATAGGAAAGTTGAAATCACATAATTGACCAAAATTTAGTTGACACGAATTTTGATGTCAACTAGTGTGTGGGCTAGGATTTTGACGGAAAACGTGAAGTAATTTGATAGCACTTTTCTGGTTCAGTATTTATCCAAGTGCAATTGATATGTACCGTACAAAGTCGGTTATCGGTTATGGAAAAGCACCTTTAGAACGTGATAAGTCAAGTGCATCCACTGAACTTAACTTACTGACATTAAATGAAAAGTGAAGTTTGTGAAAGTTGGGTGTGGACATGCTGAGCTGAAGGCATCACGGCTGAAGGCTGAAGGTTATTATGCCATTTGAAAAAAACAAAATCTTCACCACTTTTAGCTCTATCCAATGGTGTAGACATCAAGTCTAAGGTGCACTGCTGGATCAAGTGATAAAAGGAAAGCTGAGATTTACATGCATATTCCCATTTTTTTGTGAAAAATTATTTTTCAAAATCCCATCAATATCGGTCAAAAATGTTTGTATTTAATCACAACACGGTATGCACAATAGCAGCACATCAATAAAGATGCACTTTAAAATAAAACCTTCCACCTCGAAAATGCCCCCCCCCCCTCGCAGGTGACCCTCAAGTCAGTGATGTCCAGCTCCCCCATTACGCTGCGCATAAATCATAACCTAACGGTTTATGATCTAAAAATGTTCTACCTGCAACAGACGAACGTGATGAACTATGACCCCACTTCTATAGATTTGGTGTTTTGCGGTAGGACGCTGGACGATGACAGTAAGAGTCTGTCATCGGAGGGCGTTACCGATGGGGTGAGTGTGGGTCTAATGCGAACTTTTAAAAAAACATTGTTTTAAAAAATGGGGTCGTTTAAAAACGCGGTTTAAAAAAAACGTAGATCTCATACCTATTGCCGTTATCAGTAAACGGTCGCTTTTGACACTAGCAATTAGTTCAGCGACTATTTCGATGGTTCAGCGTGATTGCTCGACAAAAAGCATGAAATTGGGGTCCCCAAAAACTCGACCCCACCCCCCTCAGTCACAAATCAACGTGTCGCCGCAAATGGCGTCAGGCGCTCTGCGACGCGTCCGCTCCGCCTCGTCCAGCTCATCCACACAGTTGGACGGGAGCCAAAATCAGCTCGGCACCATTATACTGATAGGCGTGCCCGTGGGAGGGCAGCTGCACGACGGGCACCGCGTGCAAGTGCAACAGTCGCAGAGAGATGGCGGGGGGCCCGGGAAATCGAGTGTGGATATTGAAAAGGATAGGACGAGAATGGCGGCGGTTGGAGGGGGGGGGGGATTTGAAAAATTGACCTTGTAAAAGGTCCGTATCGTGTAAAAGACCCTGTAAAGTGTCATGTGTAATAAAATCTTACAGTATCGTATCCAAATCTTATGTTTTTGTATCCAAATCTTATGCCCAAGAGTAAGATTTGGATACAAAAACATGATTACATACGATAGATAGATATCATACGATACAATAAGATGTGGATACATATGGCACTCTACAGGTTCTTTTACATGACATTTGTCACTCTACAGGTAGAGTTCAAACGGGATCCCGATCCCATATCCCCAGAAATTTCGGGATTTTGTGTTCCCGATCCCGATCCCGAAACCTCAATCCCGATCCCGAAATCAGACTTGTACTTTTTATGCCACTTTTCTGCATGTTTTTAGACCGTTTTTGTGCCAAATTTGGACACAAATCGTTGATATTTGAACTTTATCGCAATCCCAATCCCGATCCAGAAAAAAATGCTACCTGATCCCGATCCCGTGACCCCAATTCCGATCCCGAAATCTCAAAAACCCGATCCTGATCCCGCAAGTTCAATCCCCATCCCGATCCCGAAATCTCAAAATAACAATCCCGATCCCGAAAAGTCAATCCCGTTTGAACCCTATTTACAGGGTTCTTTACATAACACATGACATTTGACAGGATCTGTCACTGTTTGACAGCACTTAGATTAGACTACATCAAACGTCACAAAATGTGCAATTGCTCGACGCAGCTGGATCGCAAGCAAAAAGCGACAACAAAGTCGAAACTGCAGGATTATTTCCGCAAAAAAGAGGAACGCCGCAAACACAGCAGCAGCACCAACACAAAGTCGTTAATAATATTAAAAGAGCCAGAAAGCAAGACGCGACTAGTGAAGAAATCGAAATCCACTGGACATGGTAAATAGGTTTAAAAAACGGCGACTAGGGTCAATGAGATTAGGTTTTCGGAATCGTGATGGTAATTCGGACCGCAAAGTATACTCGGCGGACATGACACTCTGCCCTCGCACTCATTTATGTCTCACGTTGGAAGCGTGCCAATGATGATAAAGCATACGATTTTTGCGTATGAGATGAAAAAATCATTGTTGTGAATGAGTTAACATATAGCGTTATAACAGTGATGACTTTTCAACTTTTTATGAAAATCCCATGCGTAAAAAATCGTTGGCACGTTTCCAGCAGGAACCACGGTGTAAAGTGACTGGAGTATATGTGCAGAATCCTACCATTATTTGCTGAATAAAATCTTGTGAGAAATTTCGTGATCAATTATTCCATAGTAAAAACGAAATATTACGATGAAAAACTGTAAAATTTTTGGTTCATTATACAGATGGGTTATGGTACATTTCCATACTAAGTGTGATGTCCACCGAGTATACTAAGTATCACCAAATCAGGCCGTGATGGGCATCGAAAGCTAATTGGTATAAAAGGCTGTAATTCACTCTGCAAGTAAGCTCTCTCTGGAAGTAATTATGACTGCTCTGCATGTATCCACTTCAGCTAGCATTGTAAAATGTGTGATTAAAAGAAAAGACAATTGAATATTAATAATCTCAGAAAATATTTCAAAATAAAAATATAATTAAATCTAGAAGAAGCATAGCATTGACGTGATTAGAATTAAGAAAATTCAGAAGATTTATATATTTCTAATATCAGAAAATATCAAAAGAACTTATATTTACCTATAAACATTATCTCCAGGGTTTTTTCCCAGTATGATAAGAAAATGTAAAAAAAATTATATCATAAATATTTTCTCATTTTTCATTGGATTTTTTTCAGATAGATTAATTTTATCTTTATTTTGATTTCTGAGATTGTATAAAATGCTATTTTTTGCAATGCTAGCTAGGGTGGGTACTTGCAGGGCGAGCGCACTTGCAGAGCGGTCATAAATACGTGCAGCAGCTACTACTTGCAGAGAGAGTCTACTTGCAGTTTACTAGCAGAAGTTGCAACGTTGACTTGCAGAGGGTGACACGGTCAAAAAAAATTAAACGATTACAACCAGCAAAACTGCAGCAAAAAATCCAAGGGCTAAAAAGTCGACCCACCCACAGGTCTCCCAAACCCGCAAAGCAACCAATTGGCGACACAAGCGCCGCAGGCAGCCGCCACCAAACGCCACAGCGGCGACAACAAACTCAACCCCAAAAGTACGCCAGTTACGAGCGCCGGGCGCATCCGACGCGTCTCGAGCAACAATTCTGCGGATTCTGAGAGCTCTAATACGGCTGAAGACGAACAGCAGATGAACAACGATGCGAATTTGTGCGCGCAGAAAGGGGTGATATTTGGATGGGTATTTGTGGTTTTTGACCCGATTTTGATGGGTTTTCGATTTGGAATTGAGTAAGGGGACTGGAATAGGGTAGAGTGACTTCGAGGGGGGGGGGTTATTATTTCGCCAGACATTTTTTGAGCTACCAGTACTAATAACGTACGCAGACGTGGAAAATGCAACAAAAACCACCACGTATAAGAGTCTACAGCCTAGCTTATATAAGTAGGTAGATGGTATAAACCATGTTCTAACGTAAATAACACAATCATTGTTTTTAACGTGTGTTATGCATTGCGCCGGTCATAAACCGCAGCTTTTGTCATTGACGTTCTCTTTACACTCAATTGGGGGGGGGGGGGGGTATTTTGAGGGGGGATTATTAATTCATAGTGCCCATTTTGAGGGGGGTATTTCGAGGAAATACGGTAGTTAAAAATTTGGGGGCAGGGTTTGGGGGGGGGTTCGCACATCAAAGCGCATGATCAAACGCAGTGCGGCAAGAAGCTGCGTGTAACCGATTGGGCGGCTGGCCGGTGCAGATGCAAATACGCCTTCTGCATGAAACACCGCACGCCGGCTGAGCACACGTAATTTGAAAACGAGAGAAACATTTGAACAGTTGATACCAAATTGTCCGCGGTTGCTTTTTTTGACGCAAGCATCGAAACCGCTCGTTTCTTAAAACGGACGGCGAAACTTTCAGTACTGATTGAGCATAAGCGTGCAATTACACATACAAATAAACATTGGGTTTTTTTTTTGAGCCAACATCAACGTTTTGAGATCCGGACCTCAATTTTTCGAGACCGAAATCGCGCTCACGTTGTGGCAGGTGCTTACCCCCCACTTAAACGCACAAAACTACTTCAGCTGTGACTACGACAACTTCCTGAAGCACCAGCGCAGATTGAAACAGGAAGCCAAAAAACTGCCTATCGTGTTGCCCGGCCGCCGGGAGGGCTTTAACTGATTTCAATGAAACGATGAGATGAGAAACGTGTAAATGATTGATGAGAGGAAAAAAATCAGACTAAAATGCTGTGATGAAAACGGAATGCGATGGGAGACAAATTTGCTTTGTTCCGTTCAACCCACTATCAAGTTCCACCACTAATACCTGATACCATTCAATTCAAAGTAAACCCAAAATAGAAGAAGTGCAAAACTATTCGCGTCGTTGAAATAAATAGCCTCACCTTGAGGAAGGTATCCTTTAATTTTGTGAGCGCCTCCTCCAAACCAACAGAACCGCTTTCCTCCATCGACTCCAGACAAAACTACAAATTAATAAAAGTTTTATTTGATCGTATCTTCAAATTAAAATAATAATAATAGGCCACCTTCAAATTAACTGGCAGTTCATATCCGCACTGTTGGAACGCCTGGATTGCATTGATCCACGCCAAAACCGGTCCCTTATCATCCGTAGATCCCCTGCCAAACATTTTGCCATCGATTTCAGTCAACTCGAATGGCTCCGTATTCCAACCGTCGGATTTTTCAGCTGAACATTGTTAGGTTGCTGAATTTGATTGTAAAAAGAATAAAAACCATATTGCTGTTCACAGAAAGCGTAACATGCGACATATTGTGAAATTGAGCCTAGGGTTGGCCGATGTTTTTTTAAACGTTTAAAAAAACGTGTTTTTTTTTTAAAACACGACGTCCGAAATGTTTTTTTTTATAAAAAACATCGGCCAAAATTTTTAGTACTAAGTACTAGGTATTTTGCAAAATTTTTGCGCGCAAGCGCGCAATTTTACATACAAAGTGACATTGGTGGTTGTTTTCATTGGTTTTGTGGCATTTTTAGTATCAAAGCATCCATTTCTATGTGCTACCATGGGTTAATAAGTCGTCATATGTTGCTGTAGTATATAATATTGAGGTAATGTGCTTCCATGTACCTCCACAGTGTGTAACTTCACTCCCAAAGTAACAACAACCTCCTTTTATAACCTTGTTTGATCACTATTCCGTGCCAAACTTCACCTGAAGTCACAAACATTCGACTATAAGGCCATATACGAACATGTCGACAAAAAATGGATATTTTTGACATAAATCACCACTTATAGTGCTATCCCATGGCTCCACAGCCATTATATGGTCACATTTAACATCACAGAGTATTGCCACTGTCTGATATACCTATATTTGTTGACACTAGGTCATATCTGGGAACTTTAAAAAAAACGTTTTTTATTAAAAAAACGTTGTTTTTTTAAAAAAAACATCGAGTTAAAAAAACGTTTTTTTTCCAACCCTAATGGGCCAGATGTCAAATGGGGGGGGGGCAAATGAAAGACATCCCAGTATTTGTGTATTTGTTAGGGCACCCCCCCCCAAGACCCTGACCCAAACGGCTTAGGCTTGCTTGGCATCTAACCCGCTTGGCATGTAGACCCGTTGCGGGGGTACCATGGGGGAGGCGGCTGCTCAGCTAGCTAACTATCCCGAGGCTACTATCCCCTGATACCCCTACAAATCGCTCAACTATCTAGGTATCTATGTGGAGCAAACTTTGAGCAAATTTTCACCAATTTTTACTTAAAATCGCTAAATTTTGCTCAATTTTGTCATAAATATCATATACTAAATCATATAAATACCACCCCACCTGGCTGCACGTCCAAATGTCCATACACCAAAAGCGTCTTTTTCGAAGGATCGCTTCCCAATTGTGCCAACAACATTGGCGGCAAATCGAGCGGTCCCAAATTGTCGGGCGGATTGTGGCTACCCAACGGCACCAGGGAGCATTCGGCGCCGAATGTCTCGAGTAGCTGCGAGTGTCGGTTGATTAGGGTTTTTTTAGGTTTAAAAAAATCGCTTGACAACCTCAGCTGGTGTGCCTATTTTTTAAACGATATGTACCCTATTTTCTGCCTTCTACACATTGGAAAAGCCCTGCAACCCGCCCCCCCCCCAAATAATATTTTTTCAGCTATGGGCCCACACACTAGATCGCAAATAAATGTCAATTGAATGTCAACTAAACCATTATTTCAAAGCATCACACTTAGCATAAACAATGAAAATCAATTGTCACGATATAAAATTAACTATGCTCATTTAGAGTGTCAACAAAAAGTTTTTACGGAAAACGGAAACGGAAAAAATTTGCCCGTGGAAAGCGGAAACAGAAATTTTTTGCACTTGCCGAAAAGCGGAAATAATTGTGCACTTGCCGGAAAATGGAACGGAGAACGGGAAAAAATTTACCTGCGGAAAGTTGACACCCTAGCTCCATCACATAGAAAATTGAAATCGATATTTAACGAAAATTTAATTGACATAAATTTTGATGTTAACTAGTGTATGGGACCCATCCATCCGGAGAAGCGATTAGCTAACTATCCACCCCCAAGAGGGTCAAAATGCAGGACACCCCTTTCGCGTAGCACCAAAAATTCAACAAAAAACACAAGCACCAAACTGAAACCCGAACCCCCAGACCTGTTTTGTCCACTGCGCCATCTTCAAGCATTCGGGCCTCCTGTTGCGCTCGGCCGACACGGACTCGATGGCCACCGACGCCCGCAGCCGGTCCACGTACAGGGAGGTGTTCTTGTCCAGTTGACTGAGGGGGCGCGTTAAATAGTCATGGTACCAACCGTATAACCTCGAAATACCCCCAGGGGGTTTATTATTTCGCCAGCAAATTTTCAGGGGGGTTAATTCGAGGGGGTCTTTTATTTCGCCAGAAATTTTTGTGAAAATACACACTCAAATGTAGAAAAATCCAAACAATTACATAGGAATATATGTATTGATAATTGCATATACCCATAAACCCTGCCTTAACGTCACTCAGCTATTGGTTACGTGTGTTCTGCACCATACAGATCACAAACCGCGATATTTGTCGTGTACATTCTCTTTACACTCATTCTCAATCCACCGCACAAAATGTATCATTAGCAGATCGGTCCCTGAAACAACAAATTCCTGAAAATCCACTCAATGGTGTGCCTCTTACTGTATAAGGGTCTGGGGTAGTGATACCTAGCTGGAAAAAAATATTTATTTTGGAGAGCTAGTTCGAGGGGGTTTGGAAACATTGTTGGAACCAAAACCAGACCATTACTTAATCGAACTCCGTATGCAACATTCACGATATCGGAAGGAACCATCGTACGCCAAGAGTCCTACGCACAAAGGCAAACTAAAGTCACAGTCCGCACCTCACCTGAAAACCTTGTCAATGTCGATTGCGGCCATTTTTGCACCTTTTCTAGCAGAATTTGAAAACGATCTACCTAGAAAACCTGAAATCGGAGAATTGTTAGCTAAAATGCACTGCAAAATTAACTTTCTAGGTCCGAATGCAGAAAATGCACGGGCGGCACAAATCTGGGACGATATGAGCTGAATCATGAAGGCTGATAAATGTTATCAATTTGGCGCACTGGCTGGTTTTTGTCTGTTAAAATTGCGCGGACTTTCAGTGAAGTTTATTTGTACATTGCGGGTTCGGTATTGATAGTGACAGTGGAAATAAACTGTGCTATTCTAATACGAAAAGTCAGAACATTGTTTTATCCGATTATTTCATTAAAAAAATAACCACAGGACAATCCATGATGTTCTCTCATAGATTTGAAGATTAAAAGATCGAGTGCGACGCTCACGAAATGCCCAAATATGAATCGCTGAAGACCACAACAATGATACGGATAATCACACAAATGCATACCGTAATTAGCCGAATAGACCTCCCAAGGCGTTCGTCTATTCTATGCAAAAAAAAAACGAAATCCCAACTGCCGTTAGGATACTTGTGGACATAAAAAAATACCTTATCCTTATAAACACTTTCGATGTCGTTATGAATTGTCATTTAGCCACATGCCAATTTTCAGAGGAGTCGCTACAATTACGGTATCCATATAAATGCATCTACCGTATTACCTAGAAATACCCCCAGGGGGTTTATTATTTAGCCAGCAAAATTCGAGGGGGGGATAATTCGAGGGGGGTCTATTATTTCGCCAGAAATTTTCGGAAATTCCCCATACGCAGACGTAGAAAAATCAAACAATTACATAGATGTATATGTGTTTATAGGCATATATAACTGTATATACACAAAAACCCTTCCCTAAAGTCACTTAATCATCAGTTTTAACGTGTGTTCTGCATTGTACAGATCACAAACTGCGGTATCTCTCATGTACGTTCACGTTACACTCAATTTTAGGGGGGTATTTCGAGGGGGGGGTTTATTATTTCCTCAGCCGAAATATAGGGGGGGGGGTATTTCGAGCGGGGGGGGGGGGTTAATTCGAGGGGGGGGGGTTAATTCGATGTAATACGGTATTTCTCTTGAGATAAAAGAGACAAAAAATAAGGGCAACAAAGAGACACTTCGAAGCGTATTACCGTGTAGAGAGACGCTCTTCTCTCCGAAAAAATACGTTTGTAAATTATAAGAGTTACAGAGGTATAGCCAATAGAAAATACATCAGTATGAACATGGCGAATCCATACGGTAGATATTGCGCAAAACCGTTGTACAACGAAAATGGAACAAATACAACTAGCATGATAATTTAATGACAGATGAAATTACAACTTACCGAAGGAACTTATGAAAGAGTCGAAACACAAGACGAGAAAGCAACGGAAGAAACGAAAACCGCTCTTTTTACCAAAACGGACCCAAATCGAAACAAACGCTCACAACATTACAAGTGGTGCCGTTACATAAATATTCCACAAGTCTTAAGAGATCATCAAAAAGATTAACATAAATGAGACAAAAGATCAAAAAGTTAGAACATCTGAACTTGACAAACACGAAAAAGTTGCATATGGTCGTTCCAGACTCACAAAGGAATGTAAATATAATAAATATCAGTTCTGTGTTATGGCAATGATTACTATTATTACAGGCTTGATTTCAATGTACACATTCGTTAAACACACCTGACATTGCTACAAATCCAGTTATTATTAGTGATGGAAAGGCACCGGGGCACCGGTGCCCTGGTGCTGGGCACCGAAGGGCACCAGCAACTAGGGTTGGGACGATATGACTTTTCGATATCGATATTCGATTATTTTTTCTGAAACTCGATATTCGATATCGATACGATATGGACCCTCGATATCGATATTCGATATTACAAAATGCTCGATATTCTATCGATATTTCTATATTTTCGATATTTTGCTTTTGGTTTACCAGGGCATATCTCATTTGGCATATTGCATTTCCATTTGATCACAAACCCAACTGATCATCTCTACTGGAAAGTAGATGATACAAATTTAAATGCCAAACAATGATCAAAATGAGAAAATGATTTAAAAATGTGACAGATGTGGTAAGGAAAAGGTGCCAGCCCCATTTATAGGTGCCATGCCATGGTGCCATTGATGTTTCCATGGTGTAAGTAGCTATTAAACATACATATACTCTTATGTGAACATCTGAGAGAGCATTTGCACAAGATTTGATGCTGCCGCAAGTGCTGGAACAAAAATACCTGTCATGTGAGAACAAAGTGCGCGCTTGCGCGCAAAATTTGTTAAAATTGCTTATGAAGTTGCCTTCTAATAGTGCCATTCCTGGCTTATTTGAAGTCAATCCCAGGGAGTATAGAATATCGAAAATATCGAAAAAATGGTCGATATTCGATATTTTTTCAAAATTTTCGATATCGATATTCGATATGAAAAAATAGTCGATATCCGATATTCGATACGATATATCGTCCCAACCCTACCAGCAACGGTGCTGGTGTGGTGCGGTGCCCTTTTTCGAGGGTGCCCCGCCGGTGCCGGTGCCATTTTTTTAAGAATGGCACCGGTGCCGGTGCGGTGCAGTGCCATTTTTTGAGGGTGCCAAATGTGCTAGCACCAGGGCCAAAGTGAAAGGCGCCGGGAAAGGCACCGACCAAGTCTTCATAGGGTGTTAAATATCGACAACAGCATGCGCTTAGTCATATAAAAAGCAGCAATATATTTACCCAACTGTTTTTAGTCTATTTTGAAAAAACGTCCCATCAAATATATTTTGAAATCTGCGATATTCTGCTGAAGAGAAATATTACGTTCCTTTCAACATTTAATTCATAATTTGTTGTCAGTTTATGACAAAATATACCTAGTGACATTTTCTGTACATCTACCCCAGTCAGAAGACAGCATACATGTATTGGAGCGTATTAAATATTTGAGTTTCATTTCTAATAATTCTAATTGCGTTTTAAAGTGATCACCACGTTATTATGATTTGTGATCACCACGTTACATTTGAGGTGATCATAGATGAAGTGATTTAAGTGTTGATTTAGCATGCCTAATACACCATAAATACATCAAATTCATTTAGAACTTAAGGCGCGTGTAAGGCGCTCGAAAAAGCCATCAAGTAGTGACTCATATTTAATATCAAAATATTCAATAGTTCAATTTGAAGCCTGGGATGCTGGGCCGTCGTTCTCGCAGAACCGTATGAAATTGTGCTCATTCTGGAAACGACCACTATGCAAATGCAAAGTACACCGACACTAAATATATACCAAAAAGAAACAAAAACACTCGAAATGCTACACGCGCATTCTCGGGTCCGCTCTCCACTGTTCTAATAAAACTTGGAACTGGTCCAACGATTGAATTTCATCCGGCCGACCGGTGGCGCGCAGAAACTTGTTGAATTCGTCAAATATCGGCTGCACCTTATTTTGTAATGTCTGCAAAAATGCGCAAAATTTGAATTTACAGTGGGATCGCGAAAGCTGATTTTTTATCTTGGCATGGTCAACTTAAAAATGACAGGAAATGTAAATGGACTTCTACAAAGTGGGATTTTTATGCAATTTAAATGCCAATTTCTCGCCGGATAACAAACACGTATAATTTAAAGTACCGGTAGTCTAACAATGACGCTTTACATTTTTCCCAAAAAAGCCGGTAGTGAGGAAATTGCACATTAAGTCAGCACTGCGGAACAGAAATCATACATTTAATTAAAAAATATAAATAAACCCATAAAGATCAAACCTCCTGAAACTTCGAAGTGACATTCTGAAAAAACTGTTCCATGTTGGGCTCAAGCTGCCTGGCCACTTTGTCGGTCAAAGTCCTTTGATCCGGATTGTCAGATGAACAAAATGCGTACATTTGACAAGCGATGCTCTTGTACGTGTCGAACAAATCCTTTTGTTTGCACACGGGGCAGTTTGAATCGGCCGCGCCGCCGCCCCTGGAACTTCCTGAAGCCTGAAAAAGTGCGGATATAAGGATATCTTTCGCATTGGCGCTGCGCACACTAGGACACCACCGAAATTTGGTCAACTTATCCGTGTTGCATACATTTGAGTTCACCATAATGGGAGGCTGTCAACTGCTATTGACAGCGATCAAAAATAATTCATTGTGGTAAACTCAAGTGAGTTCAAAACAGAGTTACGAGTTTCCCAACTTTCGATTGTGTACTAGTGTGCGCGGCCGCATTGTGGAAACGTTACTTATTCGTTTTTTAAAGATATTGAATTTATGCAGACGTATTATCAAAACAAGAGTCAACTTCTAAACACTGTCCAGTGAGTGCACTTTGCACAAATTGCATTCTAAGGTTCATGACGCATTTTCTGGATATCATGCGTGTCAAATTAGGCAATGGACCAGATTAATTACTTTTCAAATTGGAGATAGGTAACCAACTTTCACGCTTTTCCAAACATCTTCAATCATTACATTAGCACACCAGGCTAAACAGTAATCACCATCCCAACCCTAGTTTAGGGTGGGGGGGGGGGGGGTTGCGGGTGTACAATGTAAACATGTAGTCTTTTACAAGGTGTAGACGGCAGAAAATGGGGAACGTGTTTTTTAAAACGTACCGTTTTTAACAACGGCCAAACAATTTAGTACTTAATGCAGTATGTATTTTGCGATTTTTTCACACACAAAAATGTTTAAAAACGGGATCAACAAAAACGATTTTTCCATCCTAATGTACCCTAATTTTCCAACAAATAAAACCGGTCGAAATGTGCAAACGAATTGCATGGAACCCCAATCAGAAATCAGGATAGATTTTGGGTTCCGTCGGGGGGAGGGTGCCCACCAAATCGTAAACCTAGTTAACCGAGAATTCTAGACTAGGAAAGTCGCCGGCGGGCATTCTTTATACTAATGATTAGTGATGGAAAAGCGCCATGGCGCTGGCGCTATTTTGTGGCGCCATCCCACGTGCCATCCCTAATAGAGAATAATTAACCGGAAAATTAGTTGCAAACTGGCTTCATATCCCCGTTAAAAGGAAACAAATGTAGATTGCCTTAGTAGCGTAGATAAAGATAGATTTGCAGATTGCCATCCAAAGGTAATAAATGTATTTACTTCCCCATTAGGTTTACTATGTTTGCCCAAAGAGATTACGTCAATCTCAGACTCAAGAACCAAAAAATAATATTTAGCGAAATGTACAAAACGTGTTGCACGTTACTGACTGTTATTGTAGTGTTTTAATCTGCAGATTTTCACAATTACCGTATTACCTCGAATTATCCCCCCTCGAATTAACCCCCCTCGAAATACCCCCCCCCCAAATACAGTGTAAACAGCATGTACACAACAAATACCACAGTGTGTGAACTGTATTATGCAGAACACACGTTAAAACCGATGACTGAGTGACGTTAGGGAAGGGTTTATGTGTATATACAGTTGTATATGCCTATAAACACTAATACGTCTCTGACAATGTTGTATTTTTCTACGTCTGAGTATGGGGAATTTCGTCAAAGTTCTGGCGAAATAATAGACCCCCCTCGAATTAACCCCCCTCAAAATTTGCTGGCGAAATAATAAACCCCCATGGGGGTATTTCGAGGTAATACGGTATATTTTTTCTACCCCGAAATATCAATTGCGATTCATGATGAAAAACAACATTTTTGTAATGACCCGGTTTCGATGCTTGCGTAAAAAATGTTTAAACAACTTTGAAATACCCAGGCCTTATTGAGAGTGACACCTCATATTTACTTCAGAATTAAATTCAGAGTGGAAGCTAGGGTTGGAAAAAAATCGATCTTTTTAAACGACCCCGATTTAATAAAAAAAATCGATTTTTTTAAATAAAAATCGCTGGGGTCAAAATTAGCCTAAAATCGCCTCTGGGGTAGGGTGTCAACAAACGGAAAACGGAAACGAAAACGGAAAAAAAATTGCACTTGCCGGAAAACGGAAACGGAAAAAAAATTTGCACCTGCCGGAAAACGGAAAAATGAGAGGCCGGAAAACGGAAACGGAAAAATTCGCTGAAATTATGCCGGAAACGGAAAAAATTTGCTGAAATTTTGCCGGAAACGGAAAAAAATTGCAGAAATTTATCCTGAAATCAAAAAATTTGCAGAAATCTTACTAGAAATAGAAACAATTCACATAATTGGGAACCTGCATGCATTGTTTACCAGTTTGGCTGAAACAGAAAACAGAGAATTGAGCCAGAAAATGAAAAAAAGTTGGAAAAACAGACAATTGAGCCGGAAAACGGAAAAAAGACGGAAAAACTGAAATTTTAGCCGGAAAATGGAAATTGAGCCGGAAAAACGGAAATGGAAACGGAAAAAAAATTTGCAGCCGGAAAACGGAAACGGAAAAAAATTTGCCTGCGGAAAGCGGAAACGGAAAACGGAAAGTTGACACCCTACTCTGGGGGTAATAAAAGCCATATAAATTGGTAGGGAATGCAAACCGATGCTTTCTGTGCTAATATAAGTACTGTAGAGCTTCAGAAAAGCTTGAAAGTAAGCTTATTTTTAAGTGTAAAAGTAATTAAATTGAATATTTGTGACGTGAATCACATTTCATCGACCATTTGCAATTTTGTTTGCAGAAATAGCATGTTCTTGCTCAGAACAAAATATAAATGATATTGGAAGTGAAATGGATGCATTTGCATAAATTTTTGATGTGACAACACAAAAAACATAACAATGAATACTTCCTAAAATGATTCACAGCCTACCTTACATGCTTAAAAGCACACATAATGGGTACTACACCCCCAAATTGGTTGTAAAAGCCATGAAAAAAGAAACTGATGGATTGTTTGCTTGAAAGTGCACGCTTGCGCGCAAAATTTTTGCATTTTACCCCGTGCTTGAGTACCAAAAATTTTTGCCAGCGATTTTTTTTTTTTTAATCGGTACGGGTGCTGCGATTTAAAATAAAAAAATCGGAAAAAAAATCGCTTAAAAAAATCGCTTGCCAACCCTAGTGGAAGCACATTGGCCCTACACACACTTGTTGACCACACCAAATATCATCTGGTCTCGGTCCCAATTCAAATCTTGCTGGCAAGTAACCCCAAGCGTTATTGTACACACATACTACATATGACATACCGTATTTCCTCGAAATACCCCAGCCCCTCAAAACTTATAAACCCCCCCCCCCCACTCGAAATACCTCCACCCCCCAGTTTTGTGTATAGAGAACGTAAATGACAAGGGCTCCGGTTTGTCATCCGGGCAATGCAGAACACAGTTAAAAACGATGACTCTGTTATGTGAGAACAGTGTTTACGTCAACACACTTTTTACAAGTCTTTATAGTCTTATAAATGGCGATTTTTGTTGCATTTTTCGACATCTGCGTACATTTCAGACGACAATTTAGTATAGGGATTTCAAAAAAATTCTGGCGAAATAATAAACCCCCCCGAAATACCCCCCTCAAAATTATCACTCTGATAAAATAAACCCCCTGGGGGTATTTCGAGGAAACATGGTATATAAATACTACATAATACAGCGACTACTTAACAACCCTAGAACAATCAACAATGGAAACCAATGAAATCCTGGGCATTGTCACATTCACACTAAGTGCAAGTGGTCTAATTTTAAATGGGAGTGTCTGTTTGGCGTTGGTTAGAAGTGGTCTACTCAGCAATGTACCATACAAATACCTCTACATGAGCATGGCATTGGGTGATTGTCTGAATCTGAGCTACCTGGCATTTTGGCTTTCACCGCTGATATATTTGTAAGCTTGGTCACATTTTTTTATATAAAAAAAATCAAATTTCACTGTGCCAATTGCAGCAGAGATCTGGGTCTAGCTGGTGGTTGGATTGATCAAAGAATTACCATATTTTTCCCAACAATTTATGCAGCTGTACTCAATAATATGCTAGTGATGTCTGTCAACAGATATGTGGCAATCAAATACCCACAAAAGGTAAATCTTATTAATAATTATTGGAGGTCACTAGTGAGGGTTCTACTGAGACTGGTTTCTTGAGATCACAACCCACATTCAATTTGTGAAACAGACAGCAGGGCTGACAGTGTAACAAGGGTCTAGTACAAGGGGGCAGCCCACCCCCACATCGACCAGCTATCTATTTATCTATCTATTTTTTCGTTTGAGACTGTGACTCACATCAAGAAGTCTCAACACCTTGTCCCTCAGCCCCCGCTACAACCCCCCTGGTTACAATCCCCAGGCTTCTGGATACCCCACATATTCATGCATTTTTGCAACATTTCACATTATTCAACCCATTCGTCCACAGTACAAATCTTGGTTTACAATCAAAATATGTCGCATAACTATAGCATGCAGCTGGCTATTGGCAATAGTGATGAATGCCGTTGGTCCGATTTTATTGATTTGACTGGCAGATTATTTGTGGAAATGAGACACCCCATATATACGCAGCCTTACTTCGTTCGAAATGAAGGATGCGATTTTTATGTGGAACCAGCATTTTATGCGATGGTTTTTGCAGACTCATCCTGTGGAAAATTCCTCTATTGGCACTGTGCCAGCGCGTGCACAATCAGTCTTATCATGTAACTCGTGATAGTTTTATCTTTTGATCTCCAAAAGTGTGAATAAAAAAACAAACGATTTTCCAGACTGACGGTTATCAATGGAGCCACTGTGTTGGCACTAAGGAAGCACAACGCAGTAAAACACGTGCGTGACTTGCATTGCAAATATTTTTACTTACATTGCAAAACGGCAAAGCAACGAAGGGCACCAATTTTCATAGGTGCCCTGTGGTGCCGGTGCAATTTTTCAGAATACCACTGGTGCCGGCACCGTGCGGTGCCATATTTCACGGTGCCTTTAACATCACTAACATCACTATTCATAGAAGCCTTCTATTGACACCATCAGGGACACAAACCTTCATAACTAATAATGATGTTTCTATCCAGAATAACTCGGTGGCTATAGTCTCAAAAACAATGCATTCAAAAATTGGAGCGCCGATTGTGAACGCCAGGCGCCAAAAGGAAACGCGCCTCTTTGCTCAGAGTGTGGCTAATGTCGCAGGATACGAGGTAAATGCATGTGCTTGTTTTCGCTTAGATACACTGATTAATTGATGTGACAAAAATGTGAATTGAGCCCTTTCAGTCCACAAAATCAGAAGTCAAGTCCACAAAATGCGATTTTGAGTGAATCACATCTTCAGTTTCATTTCCAATTGCTATGTGCTATGTGTTCAATACTGCTCGCTCATGCCTACCATTAAATTCCAAATGTTGTAATCAAGTGTCAAATTTTAGGCCCCTGCTCCAAACATATGTGAAAAATAGGGGGTCCATGAAATGTGCAGAGATTTCATGGGAGGGGGTGGACTTGTCGACTTCTTGCACTTGACAACATTATTCTTCCCGGCCTAGCTAAATCTTCCTTATGGGCAATTTGTGGACTTGTCGACTTCAAGAAATGGCTGTCTATAGCGGACTTATCACATTTCTTGCATTTTCCCAACAAAAATGCTGCACATGTGGACTTTTAACCCAAATTTACGTGGGCTTTCTCAAAATTGCTCACTTCCCCAAAATTGTTCAAATTTGACACTATGACACAATTTAGGACAATTTGTTTACAGAAAATGATGAAAAAATGGGCTGGAGCAGCCCCATATGACATTTCCAGGCCTAACTAAAAAAAATTAAAATTTGGACTTGCAAACCTTTAGAACTTGACGCCTCAATTGTATTTACGTGAATACACTCCAATTCACAACTGACATGATTGTAATCCTGACACAGGGTTTGGTGATCAGCTACCACATCTTCACATTGCTTGCACCAACACCTATTGGCTACTACTTTTTTGCAACTATTCCGATGATTCTGTCCCATTCTACTAACGGGTTATTTAATTTAACATGCTTACATATCTTTTACATAATGCCATAACCTGATATTGAATTGCAGACTTGCAATGCTCGCCGTGAACCAGCCACTACGGAAAATTATAAAAGAAAATGTTCTGAAATTTCCATGTGGGAAATAAATCAACTGGAGCGACACCGGCTCACTGGTGGGGCCCCAAAGATATTTTATGAATAACAGATACATAACAATTCTTATGGAACCAAGTCAAAATCGATCTAAATTTTGAGCGAAGGCTTTTCAACAACTCCACTCTTTGAAAAGAGTGTTTTTCGAATTCTAAAAAAATTAGATGTGTATGGAGCCAAATTAAGATTGTAGCGTGAGCTGGACAGGGGCCGAGAGCATAAATAGTATGTGGGTCCAGGATAGGGTTGGGAACCAGAACAGGACCGCGGTACCAGGCATAATTTGTAACCGAGAACCGGGACCGAAAATTTTGAAATTCCCAACCCTAATGCCAGATCCCGTTCAGCTATCGTTCTATCCCGAAGCGAAACATTTTAGCAAAGACGAAATTGCACAGGTGTCCCCTTTGTGGAACAAATTTTGAGCAATCTTTCGAATTTTCACACAAATTGGCTTTTCCTTAAACCCCCGTGAGGATCTAGCTACAAGAACCCTGCACACATGACTTTTTGATAAATGTATATATTTATCACATGCAGATCACGCACGAGTTGATATTTTTTACCATATCTCACTGAATAACTGAAATATTTTGAATGAAAATTGTATTCAAAACGAGAGTTGACTTCAAAAGGCACACACTAGTCGACATCGCAAATGTGTGTCAACTGAATGTCAACTAAAACACGCAAAACATTATTTTTACATCGCACTTAACACAAACAATGAAAATAGTGTAACGATATTAAAGTGACTATGCTTTATCACATAAGAACATTGAAATCGCATACTAAACCAAAATTTAGTTGAATTTAGTTGACACAAATTTCAATGTCAACTAGTATACGTCTTACCCAAAACGACAAAAACACACGAGAACAAAACAAAACACACCTGTTCCTTGGCACTGGAGGTCGCGATGGAGACTGTTTTTACGTCGCCGGAGCTCGGATGCAAATCTGGCATCGCGTCGGGACTGGGCGTGGGCAGGTCGAGCCGGACGGCCTGGGGGCAGTCCCAGACCCTGTAAAATACCCTGCAAAATGTCAAATGTCATGCAAAGTGTCAAAAGTCATGTAAAATGACTTTTGACACTTTGCATGACATTTGACATTATAAAGGGCGTTTTGAAGGGTCTGGGACTGAAACCTGCTTGTCGCCCCTGTCCTTGTCCTTGCTCATTTGGCCTTCAGACGGGTTTTTGACTCTCGGCGTGGCGCCGCCCGCGGCCGAACTCGGTGTTGGCGACATGGGTTGGGCACTCGGAGACAGCTGCGATTGGGTGCGGCATATTGATGGAACTCTAAATGCCACAGGTAGATGCGCACAAATCACTTTAATGGACTGCAAAAACAAAAACGTTCATGTGCTGCACACAGCTGTACACTGCCTAATCCATTTGAGCTATCACTTACTAGGAGAAAAGTGCTTGCGTAAAATTACCTAATTAGTAATTTCTGTGGTCGCGTTTTTATGGTCAAAAGACACACACAAACCTGGCCGTCAACTGCAATTGCGTCGTCGCCGCCGCTCATAAGTCGATCTTTTCGCTTGCGCTCCTCCTGTTCCCTCTTTTTCCTCTCTGCAAACTCCGCCTTTCTCGCGCGCTCTTGCATGAGCTCCGCCTTTTTCCGCGCCGTCTCATCATCGGATGGACCGGATTTTCCCGATTCTTCGGCGGCCGACTCCGCCCCCTCGTCGGAAGACGATTGCACGCGAGCGCCACGCTTTTTTGGCGGGCTCGCACTGTTGTTTGTCGGCTGAGGCGCTTGTCGCGACTGGACCATCGCCTTGGTGGGATGTTTATTTCGATGTTATTGTTTAACAAGCAATTTTAGTTGAATGGTTAAAATACATCAGGGGTTTTGTAGATTTGAACCCCCGCGGGGGTTCATATAGATAGCAAATAGCTCCTCCGGACGGATAGAAAGCTGAAAAAAATTAAAAAATTTTGGGGGGGGGCGGTTTGGGGGGGAGGGGGGTTCGCGGGGGAACAATATATAGGCATAGAAGGGAGGAAAAGGAGAAAAATCGCTAAAAGAAGGCAAGGACGTACGCAGGGGAGGGGCGGGGGGGGGGGGGGGCGCCGCCCCCCTCCGTTCCCGGGCTGGTCATAAAAATTTGCCAGGAATGGCACTTTTGTAAAGCGATTTTGTAGGTACAATTGAAAATTTTTTGCGCGCAAGCGCGCAACCCTTACCCCGCTGTTTAATGTATCATTTCAGGAGTCCAAACAGCATTATAAAAGTGCCCAACGTGTTCATAGTAGCTATATATAGGTGTTAATAGATAACTATATGGTGTACGTTGGCGCCAGCGCCAACGCCTATACTGCCATGGCGCTGGCGCCTACAAATGGTGCCAGCGCCATGGCTCCATTCCTTAAGTATAGGGCCAAATTTCAGGGGGGCGCCACCCCCCCGTTCGCCTGGCTCCGTATACAATCCGCCCCCCCCCCGCTCAAAAATCCTGCGTACGTCCCTGAAAGTAGGTGAAAAATGGCTAAAAATGAGTATATAAGGACATATAGTTCTAAAAAAGCTGAAAAAGTTAGACGCATGAACTAGTGATTTTGGAGGTGAAAATCTATATAAAGGTATGAAAAACAGCTATTTTAAGCGAAAATCAGGGTACAGTTTCTCACCCCCCCCCCCAACCCAACCCCCCTACTAAACCCCTGAAATACAGTCGATTTTCCCACGTATCGCAAGTTTTTTGTGCAAATTTTGAAAACTTATCGAAGCACACATATCAATTTGCTGGGACCGGGACTGTAAAATCCCGGTCACGGTCGTGATCAACGATAAACACATCTTAACATATATCGGGTTTGAGCTTCCAACATAATCGCAAGCACCCGACATACCTGCCGAGCAGTAAGTCGGGCAGTGGGTGCGGGCTGCGGACTCGGCTCGCGGCGGGCTCTCTTGGGCGGAGTCTACGAATACATAAATAAAACTACCATTGAAGGGAGAGTGAAATGAGAAACTGGAGAAAAAACGGGGAGGGGGGGGGGTTGAAACGCACCACTTTTGACACGCGGTCGGCAACCCTACTTGGCAGTCTGCCAACAGCCCTGGCTTTTCTCGCCCCAACGCCAATTTCCTCCTCCTCCTCGTCAGTGTCCTCCTGCTCTTCGACACTCTCGTTGGACTGGTCGGAGGGCTCGCCATCGGTGTCCTCGGGTTGCGACAGGCGCACCGTGGTTTGGCGCTGAGGTGTTTTTTTGTGACTGTGGGATATTTTTGTACAGTTCGTTTGATAGGCCCCACACACGCTAGTTGACATCGACACCAAATGTCAACTGGTTCCGTTCCCAATTCAAAATTTGCGTTTAAACGTCATTCATCGGCTCGTCAGCAAGCTTTGAATCGGGATCAGCACCAGTTGACATTTGGTGTCGATGTCAACTAGCGTGTGTGGGCCCATAGATGGAATTCGTATCATTTATTTAGGGGTGAATTATTGAAATAATTTTGGGCAATTTGGTAAATTTTGATGAAAATCTGGCAACTACACGAATTAGTGCACTTTTGAGTGGTATGAATGACATGACCTAAAATTTCAGCTGACAGTATGAAAAACAACTATTTTGAATTATTCACAAATAAATAAATCAGCAGATCTTTAAAACATACATGTTTTATTCCACTTTTCACCCTCAAATTCTCTCTAGCCGCCTGCTGTTTCGCCTTCTCCAAAGCAGCCCTACGCTGGTTAGCAATCTGTTGCTGGCGCTGTTGCATCGCCGCTGCAAATGATTGAAAATTGGATGTTGGGTTATCTGAGAATTATCTGACCGACAAGATTGCGTGGCATAAAAAACTTTTATTTTGATTCAAACATTCACCTTTTTCGGCAGCCAACGTTTTTCTCTTTTCGTCCGCTTTCTGGGCCATTTGTATCTTTCTGGGGGTCTTTTCGCAAATTTCAACGTTCAATTTCTTCTCTTCCATACCGCAGCTGAGAGAATTTAGGTAAGAATTGACACTAGATGTGAGCGTTGTACATTGAGTTACTTACTCACTAGTTGACCGCTGGTCAACTGAGGCTTACAGTCGAATGAAAAATCTGTTGGAAAACAGTTTCAGTGTTAATGAAGCATTGGCGTCTCAAAGTGCAAAAAATGCACACGCTAGAAACTTCGATCAAACTTTCAAAGTAATTTATTAGTCCAACCATCGTTTTTCATATGAAACATTCTGCCTCTCCCTTCAATGTATAAGACATTCTCATAACTAGGGTTGGAAAAAAACGTTTTTTTAACTCGATGGGTTTTTTTTTAACTCGATGGTTTAAAAAAAAGAGTTTAAAAAACAACTTTTTTTTAAAAGCTCCCAGATATGACCTTGTGTCAACATATATAGGTATATCAGACAGTGGCAATACTCTGTGATGTTATATATGACCATATAATGTCTGTGGAGCCATGGGATAGCATTATAAGTGGTGATTTGTGTCAAAAATATCCATTTTTCGTCGACATATCATTCGTATATCGCCTTATAGTCAAATGTTTGTGATTTCAGGTAAAGTTTGGCACGGAATACTGATCAAACAAGGTTATAAAAGGAGGTTGTTACTTTGGGAGTGAAGTTACACACTGTGGAGGTACATGGAAGCACATTACCTCAATATTATATAAATACTACAGCAACATATGACGGCTTATTAACCCATGGTAGCACATAGAAATGGATACTTTGATACTAAAATGCCACAAAACCAATGAAAACAACCACCAATGTCAATTTGTGTGTGAAATTGCGCGCTTGCGCGCAAAAATTTTGCAAAATACCTAGTGCTTAGTACTAAAAATTTCGGCCGATGTTTTTAAAAAAAAAACATTTCGGACGTCATGTTTGTTTGTTTTTAAAAACGTTTCAAAAAAAACATCGGCCAACCCTACTCATAACAGACAATTTAGGTGTCGAAAAATTTGTGATCTGGCATAGGGTATTTTATTCCCAAAACAGGAACAAGAGTGGAGGGCCGTAAGTAGTCTGATAAGCCCACTTTTATTATTGGAAATATTTTCACTTGGTTGGCAATTTGTCGATTGATTGTCGACTAGTGTGTCTAGCCAGAACGGCGCAGAAATAGACTCAGAAATTGACCACTAACCTCCATCTGGGCACCATGGCACAATGCCAAAACTCGGGCAACTTTTTGCCCAAAGGGAATTTGGCTTGCATATCTTGGCGCCGACGCCATAGGAAGCACTTGCCTGAAATGAGTTCGCGAGTGACCCACAATGGATAATTTTTAACTTTTAGTGTAATTTTAATTTTTAGTAAATTTTTACCCGGTAAAAATCGAAAAATCACGGTACCGTATCATACAGAAAATCTACAAGAGGTGACATAAATAAATCAGATCTAAAAACCGGTAATGCAGACAAAAACATGGCTTGCTTGGCACGTAGACACGTTGAGCAGGGCCGTATCCAGGAGGGGGCGGGGGGGGGGGGGCTGCAGCCCACCCTTCCCGGGGCGAGACCAGAAAGTGACCGGAAGATGCGACTTTTTCAACGTCAGCGTAAAAAATGTTGCGCGCAAGCGCGCATTCTTCACCAGACATAAGGTATTATCATCAGATTTGCTCCATGTGCCCGCAAAGCGTCATAATTACACTCAATGTTGTGCTTTTTGCTGTTTTGTATGTATATTTACATACATATACAGCGTTCCATGGCGCTGGCGCCAACGCCAATGGCGCCATGGCATTGTGCCTACTAATGGCGCCAGCACCACGGTGCCATTCCGCCACTATGTAGCTAAAATTTTAGGGGGGGGGGGCTCAGCCCCCCCCCCCCCCTCGCCGGCCTCCGTAAACAAGCAGCCCACCGCTCAAAAATCCTGGATAAACTGGTGGAAAATTTAAATGGAAAATTGAATTTTTTCACAAAACCATGTTTTAAAATGCCCACATGCAAGCTGTCATGCTGTCATCTTGTGTGAGGGTGCCCCCACGTATCTACTATATATACCCAAGAGGGCACCCACTCAGGCCACCCTTGCTGCTGAAAATATTTTTTGTCATGTTTTTTTTTTCTGGCAAATATAAATGGAACATCCATACAAATTTTTGTTCAGGCCAAAATTTGATTTATTTATAAAATTGGTTGGGGATGGTTTAGGCCACTGATTTTTCTTAACATATGAGATGGTAACTTCCTGCAACTTTTCCACCCCCTCACAACCCACACAATCCCCACACCCAAAATTTTGCCGAAGATCAAATCTGAAATATTTTTTTGGACAAAACATATATTGGAACTAATGTGTCTTACACAGCCCCAGGCTTATCATACAGCACATGGTGGCCAGGACTGGCTTCCTAAGTGTCATGAGCAACATATGGCTGGTCCTGCAACACATTGTTGCACAAAGTCTGCATTTATGGCCACCAGTGAAAATACCACTGTTCAAAGACAGCATCTCCATAAAAGCGTGACCTCAGCAGCATCTGGATGCAAATCGTTAAATGATGGTGCCCATTGAATTCAGACAACACTTATATGTTAAACATATTCCAGGGGACAACTGGCAATGTGTCCTGTATTTTGTGTAAATGGGCCAGACAGATGAAGAGGTCATTCCCAGAAAGTGTAAATTTGTGGTTTTTGCAATCACAATAAAAATGTTCACACTTATAAAGTTCTCAATGTGTTTGAATGTTATGAGGTGGCTGATATCTGCAATTTGGGATGGATTTTTGTGGGGCAGCAGCAGTGGGGTGACAGCAGGGGGTCAAGATAACCCTGCAACCTATGTGCAGCTCTGAGCAAGCCATTTGTGATTTTTTTTTTATCAAAAAACTGCCAGCACAACCGTATCCATTGCTTGTGTTGGCAGCATGCCAAAAAAATGGCAGCTCACTTTCCCGCAGCAATACTCTGTGTGGGATTCCGAAATTTTCCACTTATATTTGCCAGAAAAAAAATCGAAAAAAATATATAGAAGACTGTCACGGCTGACCAGGGGGGCGCTGGTTGGTGCCATTTGGGGACAATGTAAAGAAATGTTGGCCCCACACTGACACAAAATTTTAGCAAGATTGGGCTGATCATTTGCACATGAGAATATTTCGAAAAATGATGTAGTCAATTTTCCGTTTATATGTGCCACCAGTTTACGTCCCTGCTGTTGAGGGGTTCCATGGGGCTGATAAGCTAGCTATCTATCCCGAGGCTACTATCCTCTGAGCCCCGCCCCAAATCTCTCAACTAATCTATTAAGTGGAGCAAACCCATGATCTGCCGTCTACATGCCGAACGGGTTACATGCCAAACGGCACAGGCTACAAAAACCCACAAATCGTCTCATCAAACAAACCACATTGCACCCGCGATTCGGTCAGAGTGCGCGCAATCACTTCATCGAATCGCTCAGCTTCCTGTCGCAGTTCGTTCTGCTCCAATCCGTTATAGCCAAATTTTTTCCTGAGGGCCAAGGTGAAGGTCAGGGTCAACTCCGCAAGTAGAAAAGTAAAAATACATGTGAGAAGTAAAATGACAAGTGAATGACAAGTGATACGAGAAGTGAAATGACAAGTGAAAAATGAGAATTTAAGTTAGATTATAAGTAAAATGACAAGCAAAATGAGAAGTAAAAAGTTCACGATATTTAAATTTTTAACTTCTCATTTCACTTTTCACTTCAGAGATTACACTTCTTTACTTCTTCACAAGCGGGACTGGAACCAAACCACGGGTCGAGCTTCACTGTGTCTAGGTGCCCTTACTCACCAAAACTTCAAATTATCTTGATCGCTTTTGAGACCCTTTTCATCCCGGTAGATTTCTGTCACTTTGTCCACTTCCTTGAGCAATATGCCGTATTCATTTTCGGACACAAAGCCTTGCTTGTCCGATTTTGGTTCCATCAGTGCGAATGGCAAGTCGACTAAGCACACGATGCCCAGCGATTTTCTGCGGTTTTCTTTCACAGTCAACAATATGAAGAGTCTGGGGTTGCAACAAATACCGCAAATCCTCAAGTATGTTTCCTCCCTTGAATAACTCCCCTCTCGGGTAGGATCGCTTAAATTCAATATTAATCGAATTTAAGTACCCAACATTTGAATAAATGGTTATAGAAAACCCGTTTTTCATGAAATGATTGACGAAATAATAACTCCACCCCTTGCAGGGACGTAGCCAGGATTTTTGAGCGGGGGGGGGCGGATTGTATACGGAGCCCGGCGAACGGGGGGGGGCGGCGCCCCCCCCCTAAAATGTTACCCCTGTAGTGGGGGAATGGTGCCCTGGCGCTGGCGCCATTCGTAGGCGCCACTGGCGTTGGCATTGGTGCCACAACAGCAGTATACAGCAGTCTGTAATTTACAGGCATATAGAACGACATGGACACGAATTCAGTCCATTTTCACTGGCTTTGATGCCGCGGAGACAGGTCAGCCAAAAATACATGTTGTGAAGGGAAAATGCGCGCCTGCGCGCAAAATTTTTTCAAACTGTCGACAAAATCGTCTTCCGAAAGTGCCATTTCAGACACATTTTTTGGTCTGGCCCGGGAAGGCGGCCGCCCCCCCCTGGCTACGTCCTTGACCCCTTGAATAATTTTTTCTGAAAATAGTTTGACGAAAAACAACCAAGTGGTCGTAACATAACAAATGAACAAATGGCATCGTTTGGTAAACTCACGCAGTGTTTCCACTTCGCGGCTTTTCGAACATTCTGATTAATCTGCCATTGTTGTAAACAACGGCGCCGCACTGGTGTCGATTTTCGATGTTCAAACCAAAAATGAGTTCGATTTGCTCCGTCCCGCGCGATGCCCTGTAAATGAAGAGTTTCGTTCAAAAAGTGCGTATCTCCACCAATTTCAATTTGTCAAAATCGCATTTTAAAGTTTAGCGGTGGATGTTTGAGCAGCAGAGCTTGCCCCGCACTTTTCTAATACCGTAGACTATTGCCTACATTTTATGTATAAATGACTTTTTCGGCCGTACAGTCTCTGTGGAGTTATGGCCCGGATTTTTCAGCACATTTTTTTCAGGAACAAAATGGCGAATTGGGAATTCAAAGTAAAACAACTTCTGAATGGTGCGACCTAGAAAAAACCAACGGCACCATTGAAAAGCCCGTGTTGAAAAGCACCCATACCTAAATTTTTAGACATTTATGTTCACCCGTATCCAAGTTATAGCTCTGGACACGTTTGCAAATGCACGGATGCACTTTTGGAATGAAACTCAGATTTTGCATGGGAGTTCTGACTAGGGTTGGAAAAAAACGTTTTTTTTTAACTCGATGTTTTTAAAAAAAACAACGTTTTTTTAAAATAACAAACGTTTTTTTTAAAAGCTCCCAGATATGACCTTGTGTCAACATATATAGGTATATCAGACAGTGGCAATACTCTGTGATGTTATATATGACCATATAATCTCTGTGGAGCCATGGGATAGCATTTTAAGTGGTGATTTGTGTCAAAAATATCCATTTTTCGTCGACATATCATTCGTATATTGCCTTATAGTCGAATGTTTGTGACTTCAGGTAAAGTTTGGCACGGAATAGTGATGAAACAAGGTTATAAAAGGAGGTTGTTACTTTGGGAGTGAAGTTACACACTGTGGAGGTACATGGAAGCACATTACCTCAATATTATATACTACACCGACATATGACGGCTTATTAATCCATGGTAGCATATATAAATGGATACTTTGATACTAAAAATGCCACAAAACCAATGAAAACAACCACCAATGTCAATTTGTGTGTGAAATTGCGCGCTTGCGCGCAAAAATTTTGCAAAATACCTAGTGCTTAGTACTAAAAATTTCGGCCGATGTTTTTTTTTAAAAAACATTTCGGACGTCATGTTTAAAAAAAAAAAAGAAGTTTCTGACCGGCTCTTCAAGAGCACGGAAGCAATATCCAGCACGACATGGACTATAACACTAATTTTTTTCTTAAAATGTGCGAACATATGTGTGGATGTCGAATCCACGCTTAACTCGATCATTGCGTTTACTGATGACTATACTACCGTGACTATCGAGATTTCGAGTGGCCGATTATCCAAGGATAACTTTTTTTCTTCGAAAATTACAACTAGGCGGCCCACATACTAGTTGACACCTGTGTGTCAACTGGTCTGTGTCAACTAATATTTCGGCTTCATGTGTCGCACAGCAATCTCCAAATGCGCATGCTGCAATGTTTAAAAAATATATTACGGCAAGTGTACTGGAAGATCGATCTGCGAGTGAAGCCGAAATCTGAGTTGACACAGACCAGAACTGGCGTGTGGGCAGCCAAAAAGCCACGCGCTATCCACTTGTACCTACATATCACCACTCTAAAAACAACAACAACAAAACCACAAACTTTTTCTTCAAGTCCTTCAGCGCTTGCTCCGACTTTTCTTCCTCTTCCTTGGCCATCAAATAACTTTGATTTAATTTTTTTCTTTCCACGATAACCTGTTCATCTTTGTCGAGACGCGCGTGCACGCCATACTCCGATTCGAAGTGCTCTTTGCGTCGCTGGCGCTCTTGCAGCGTGCGCCGCGCTGCGAAATCTCAGCGGTGTGCCTCAGCGCATGCAAACTCGCAGCGCATCTAAGCTCTCAGCGCATCTGCACCCTATGCACGGCGCACCGTGCCACTCCCAGTGCATCTATGCACCTAGATACATCCGGCAGAATCACGCCAACTTAAAGACAAAGGCACACGTGAAACTAGCACGTTCTGGTAGTGCTGATGAGGGCCACTTTTTCAAAAATTATTTCGGAATATCAACTAGTGATGATTGAAATTTGAACTTTTATCTTTTGTTATTATTTTTAATTTCATAAATATTTATATCTTTATTTGCAAATCGAAGTTTCGATTTGCATGTACGTGTAGATATTTACGTGTCAGTTTGATTGCGACGCCGCGCGGGGGCTTAGATGCGCTGAGAGTTTTCGTCGAAATTACGTCACTAGGATTACACCTAAATTATGTGAAAGCAGACCAAAAACAAACCGATAGTCAATCTCATTTCAGCCAACTTTTGTCGCTTTTTGGGCAATTCTTTCATGAAACTCGGCTCGATAAACCATCGCAGTGGTTTTGCCAAAATGGACTCGAAAAGTCGCATTGGCACGGCGCCATTTTGGATAGTAATTAACATGTTGTGCTTTCTATATAAAATGGACAGGTATTCGCGCAAGGAGTCCAGTTTGTAATAGGTTTGGTCACTGCGAATTTGGGGTAGCCCGATTTTTCTCCTTCATCAGTATTTCTTAAATTTGAATGGTAAAATTCATTTTTTCCACTGCTGCATTTTGGGCCGCAGCATACCATTACACATTCGAGCATTTGTCCTCACAACGCAAAGGGGTAACCAGGGGTGTAACCACCCTCCCAAATCGCCCAGCTATCTGCCTATCAGGAATGCCACTCAGCTATCTATCCCGTAGCAACTTTTTTCCACTGAAAAATCTGGGTTGATTTTTAAGAAATTTTGACCGAATTTTCTGAATCCTGAAACCCCCTCAACATCAACGCATCACCAAATAGTTCCACTTTTTTTAACAAGAAACAAAAATGTACCCACTAAAAACTCACAACTCGTTGCCGACGACCTCCCTCTCAATTTTGATGTCGGCATCTTCGAACCTCAACTCCAATCTTCCGTGCGCATCTTTTTGCAAATTATAAATAACTATAGCGGTGCCATTCGCATTCCCAGTTTCATTTTGTTTCGAAATTTTGTCGAACACATCTGTGACATCGTTGAATGTGTCGAATGGACTGTAGGTTTTGATCAGGTCCATTTCGGTGTCGTACTGGAATTTTAATGATTTATTAAATTCTTCCACAGAACAGCGGGATTTCCAGCGGGACAGCGTATTGCCTCGAAATAGCCCCGGGATTTTCTTTTCATAGTATAATTTTGAGGAGGGTTAATCGAGTGATAGGGTATTTCTAGGGGGTATTATTTCGCCCGAATTTTTTTGGAACTCCCAGTACTAATTCGTTCGTTATTTCGAGGAAATACGGTATAACAAGGTACAGTCTGGTTTATTGATGATGGTCAATGCATTTTACCATCAGTTATTCTACATGCGAAGTGGCCCCACCCCACAAGTTACGTTTAACTATGAATCCGCAGTATGATCCTCAGCGTCTTACCAGGTTTTAAATACTTCAGCCATAAGTGCGCAGTTGCTATATGACACATTCAATAATTAGAGCACCATTTCGAGAAGCGGCCTATTATAGTGTGGCAGACGGTACGGCCTTGCGGTAAACGGTACGGTAATTTCTGCCACCCTAGCCTATTATCGTGGTAAAGTCGATTGAAAATATTCATATATCGAGTCAGATATTTACATTCACCATACTCACTCATTTAAACAGTTTTTGTTCCACGGGTATGTTACTAGGGATGGCACAAAACTGTTTTTTTAACGACCCTGTTTTTTTTAAAATAAAACGGTTTTTTTTTAAAAGCTCCCAGGTATGGTTATGGGTCTACACATGGGGACTTCCGTTCCAAAAGTTCACAAGCGCCAAATCCAGAAGAATCGAGCTAAGCGTGGATTTGACCTCCACGTATAGTTTTTCACATTTTAGAAAAAATCAGCATTATAGTCCATTTCGTTCTGAGATACAGTGGTACCGATTTTCAGAAAAATCACAATTTTCATATCGAAAGTTCACATATCCATCTCAAATCCCCTATGAAAAACAGAAGTTTCACGTCGAAAGTTCACATATCCATCCCAGACCACAGGAGTTTCATTTCATAAGTTCACAAGTCCAAAAAATAGTTTCATTTCCAAAAGTTCACGCGTGAATTTCCAAAATTATTTTGCTCTATAAATCGAGTACGGGTATAAATATAGGTCTGAAAATTTAGGTTTGGGTACTTTTCGAAAAGGGCTTGTCAGTGGTGTAATTGGTTTTGCCCTGCAATGCACCGTTAGGAAATTATTTACATTTCAAGTTCAAATTTTCAAAATTACTCCTTATTTTGGGTGGTTTACAAAATAACTAATGACATAACTCCCAAAATATTTGCCAGCCGACAAAATTTAGCGACACAAAAATTGTAGACAAATGTCCGAGATATCTGAAAAGTGCAAGGCAAGCTTTGTCGCCCAAACATGGCGCTGCCGGGCCAGCGCCAAACTTTAAAATGCGATTTTGAAAAATCGAAAAATCTGGATATGTGAACTTTTAGAATGAAAGTCCCCACATACGGGTATATCAGTACTCTGTGGTGTTAAATATAGCCATAGAATAGCTTTGGAGCCATGGGATAGCATTATAAGTGGTAATTTCTGTCATAAATACCCATTTTTTGTCGACTTGTTACGTATATCGCCTTTTGTCGAATCTTCGTGACGTCAAGTCAAGTTTTGCATGGAATAGTGCTTAAATAAGGTTAAGAAAGGCTAATACATTGACAGTGATTTTTCACACTGTAAAAGTAAGTGGGAGCACATTTGCAGGATATTATATACTACACTAACATATCACGGCTTATTATTACACAATAGCATGAACAAATGAAAGGTTACACACCAAAAATGCCACAAAACCAATGAAAACAACCACCAATGTCAATTTGTGTGTGAAATTTTGCAAAATACCTAGTGCTTAGTACTAAAAATTTCGGCTGCTGTTTAAAAAAAAACGGTTTCGATGCCTGTTTAAAAAAAGTTTTTACATAAAAAAACGTTTAAAAAACGGTTTAAAAAACGTGCCATCCCTATGTTACTAAAATGTATCACCTGATCCTGCCAAAAATCCGACACATCAAAAAAACGCATGATTAGCCCCATAAATTTTTCGACAAAACAACGCCATTCCAACATACCTTCGTGTTGTCACTGGGATCGTCCATATTGATATTCGGTTTGTAATATCCATCCGATTTCCTTGTCCACGACGGGGCCGGAAACACAATCACATCGGTGACGTTTTCCTTTTCCAAAAACGTTTTAGAAATCATGGCGGCCGTGCAGGTATCGTTCTGCTTTGAAAATATCATCATGTCGGTTCCCAGGCGAAATCCGCCGCTGAAAATTTTCGGCGGTTTATTCATGGGTACTTTTTATCACAAAGTAATCGAGATGACTATACATAAAGAGCCGGCCAATATAAAAGGGTTTTCGAATTTAAACAATTAAATCAATTTTCATTCCACCCCAGAGCAAAGTTGGGGCGAGCCACCAGTATCAAAATGTAGCCCTAACTTTTCTCTATAGGAACCCCTGTGCCTTCCGTCACTATCAAATTCCGTCATATCGAATATCCGTCATATCGAATATCGAGTTTCAGAAAAAAAAATCGAATATCGATATCGAAAATTAAAAAAAAAAATCGAATATCGAATATCGATAACGAAAAGTCATATCGTTTGAACCCTACCGCCAGGTCAATATAAATGGGATTTCCTTCAGTGCAGCAGTCACTTCAATGTGCACTGAGGGGCACCAAATTTTTTAACCTGCAGATGGGCACCAAATTTGGATGACATATACACCACAATGTGGCACACTTTTCTACACCCCCCAAACTCCCCTGCACCCCCTCAAAAAAAGTTGATCCCCCTGCACCCCCTCAGTGATCAAACAACAAACTTTTTTTCATCTAAAAAATTTGTACTGGCACCTAGAAAAGTGTGCCACATTGTGGTGCATATGTCATCCAAATTTGGTGCCAATCTGTGCAGGTTTAAAAATTTGGTGCCCCTCGGTGCACATTGAAGTGACTGCTTCACTGAAGGAAATCCCATTTATATTGACCTGGGGGATGTTTTACTGCGGGCGCCCATGTAGCCACCTCACAGCAGCTACAGGGATCCCCCTGGGGGTTACTGTAGAGAAACGCTAGGGCTACATTCTGATACTGGTGGCTAGTGTGTCAAATTTCTGTTTTCCATTTCCGTTTTCCGCAGGCAAATTTTTTTTTATTTTCTGTTCTGTTTTCCGGCTGCGAATTTTTTTTGCTGTTTTCCATTCCGTTTTCCGGCAACATTTTTCCCGTTTCCGTTTTTCCAGCTCATTTTCCGTTTTCTGGCTAAATTTTCAGTTTTTCTGCCTTTTTTCCGTTTTCCGCCTCAATTTCTCATTTTTCTGCCTTTTTTCATTTTCCGCCTCAATTTTCCATTTTTCCGCCTCATTTTATCTTTTTCTGGCTCAACTTTCTGTTTTCTGATCAGCCAAACTGGTAAAAAATTCATGCAGATTGTCAATGATGTAAAAAAATTCTGTTTCCAGCAAAATGCCTGCAATTTTTTTCCACTTCCAGCAAAATTTCAGCCAATTTTATCCATTTTTCCGGCCTCTCTTTCCGTTTCCCGGCCGCTGAAATTTCTTTTCCGTTTCCGTTTCCATTTTCCGCCAAGTGCAAATTTTTTTCCGTTTTCCATTCCGTTTTCCGGCCGCTGAAATTTTTTTTCCGTTTCCGTTTTCCGAAAAAAATTTTTTTTGACACCCTACTGGTGGCTCGCCCCAACTTGACTCTGGGGTGGATTGAAAATTGATTTAAATTTTTAAATTTGAAAACCCATTTATATTGACTGGCTCTTTACACCCGCTACCGGCTTTTGGGGGGGGTTGGGGAGTAGGGCTCGAAACTCGATTTTTTTCAAACTCGAGTTCGAGTCGCAACCCAAAAAATTTTCCGGTCGAGTCGGCGAGTCGAGTCGGGCGAGTCAGTGAAAATTCGAGTCGAGTCAGGCAAAAATCTCGAGTCTCGAGTCGAGTCGGATGCAATACTTTTTTGCATGATTCTCGCAGAAATTCAGATACTGGTTTCTCTACCGATTTTCTCACACACACTTAATGAAGTCTAAATTATTTTTTCAGAGTGGAAATTTTGAGGGGGGTAGTTTGAGGGGGGGTTTCTTATTTCGCCAGAAATTTTCGTAAAGATTGTAGTAAAGAATGGGCCTTTACATACCCAAAACTGGAAAAAAAACATGACTAAATAGGCTATATAAGAACATATCAACGTACATTACTACACAAATCAGGCATGTAGCTGCGGTGTAAATCGGCCTCTATTAATACATCATCTACCTGATGGTGATATTCCAGATGGGGTATTTCGAGGGGGGGGGTATTTTTTCCTCAGCCCAAAAAAACATGTGGGTATTACGAGGGGGGGTTAATTCAAGGGGGTATTTCAAGGAAATACGATATCATGCACATGGTGTGGAAGGAAATGCGCACTTGTGTGCAAAATTTTTGAAAAATATGTTAAAAAATTCATATCAAAACTAGGGTTGGCCGATGTTTTTTTTAAAACGTTTTTTATTTAAAAAAAACGTTTTTTTTTTAAAAAAAACACGACGCCCGAAATGTTTTTTTTTTAAAAAAAACATCGACCGAAATTTTTAGTACTAAGTAGGGTGTCAAAAAATTTTTTTTACGGAAAACGGAAAACGGAAAGGTAAAATTTTTTCACTTTACGGAAAACGGAAAACGGAAAGGTAAAAAAAAACTTCTGCCGGAAAACGGAAAACGGAAAGGTAAAAAAATTTCACTCAGCGGAAAACGGAAAACGGAAAGGTAAAAAAAAATTGTCGGCCGGAAAACGGAAAACGGAAAAATGGAATGCCGGAAAACGGAAAACGGAAAGCAAAATTTTCACGGAAACGGAAAAAAATAAAGTGAAATTAGCACGGTAATAGACAAATTTGCGGAAGGAAAACCTGCATGCAGGTTTGCCTGTTTGGCTTTGATTGTAGTAGCTGTACATTCTGCAACTATGGATCATGCCTGTAACTTCACTTGTAGTTCAAGCTTAACTGAACCAACAAAAAATCATCAAAAAGTAGCCATAGTGGCCATAGGAAAGGAAACACTACGACAATTTCACAGTCTAGAAACAGTGGGAATCACTGATCTATGCAATTGATGACAACATTGCAGAGGAGATGATAATAAATAGCATAAAATTCAACAACAACAACAAACAATACTATATTGACTGGCCGTATAAAGAGAGTATCAGTGACCTGCCCACGGGAAAAGCAGAAGCCTTGGTGCGGTTTAAATCACTGATAAGTAGATTCAACAAAGATCCAAACTTATTTGAACAATACCAGAAAGTTTTGGATGACCAACTAGAAAAAGGAATAATTGAGATCTGTGACGACAAAACAGACAACAAGGGGATTCATTACCTGCCACACCAGCCAGTAATCACACCGGGCAAATCAACATCATGCAGAATCGTGTATGATGGGCCGGCAGGTAAGCCCAGTTTCAACAAGTGCCTTTTTAGAGGACCAATTACAACACCATTAGCACTGGGCCTACTCCTGAGGTTCAGGGCAGGCAATCTAGCATTAATTGCCGATATTGAAAAGGCATTTTTGCAAATAGGATTGCATGACCAAGCTAGAGACTACACACGATTTTTCTGGCTGAAAGATGCCTCAAAACCAGTAACTGAAAATAACTTAATAGTACTTTGTTTTAAACGCGTACTGTTTGGACTTGTCTGCAGCCCAGCAATTTTGGGAGCAGTCATAAAATACCATTTAAATGTGACAATAAACAACATGAATGAATATGAAGAAAATGAAGGGGAACAAAACCAGTTGGCGATGATAATAAACAACATTTGCGTCGATAACTCCATCATAAGTGTCACGAATGAAGTTGAAGCTTTAGAACTATATTACAAAGTCAAAGCTTTATTTAACCAATGTTCTATGAACATGAGGGAATGGCTGTCAAACTCCAGATCAGTCATAAATGAAATAGCAGAAAACAACAGGAGTCCAAAGGTGAATAAAATTGTTGCAGTAATGGCCATGAAATAAAATCACCGAACATACATGCTGGCAATATCAACACCAAAATTGCAAATTGACAGCATCACAACACCAACCAGATGAAACTTAATAAATTATTGGTGTCAGCATATGACCCAATTGGGTTCACAGCACCTGTTTCACTGACCCTGAAATCCCAGTTGTCAATGCTGCTCCAAGAGACAAAAACAACACAATGGGATGAGCCAATTGAAGATAAATACAGATTGGAAAAACAATGGAAAAATGCCAGAAAACTGAAAATCAAGCCAGAAAATGGAAAAATGGCCTGGTAAAACGGAAACGGAAAGGTAAAAATTTTTCAGCCGGAAAACGGAAAAATGGGCCGGAAAAACGGAAACGGAAAGGTAAAAAATTTTCAGCTGTCGGAAAACGGAAAACGGAAAGGTAAAAATTTTTAGGCTGCCGGAAAACGGAAAACGGAAAGGTAAAAATTTTTCGGCTGCCGGAAAACGGAAAACGGAAAGGTAAAAAATTTTCCTGCGGAAAGGCGGAAACGGAAAACGGAAACGGAAATTTGACACCCTAGTACTAAGCACTAGGTATTTTGCAAAATTTTTGCGCGCAAGCGCGCAATTTCAGACACAAATTGACATTGGTGGTTGTTTTAATTGGTTTTGTGGCATTTTTAGTATCAAAGTATCCATTTCTATGTGCTACCATGGGTTAAAAAGCCGTCATATGTTGCTGTAGTATATAATATTGAGGTAATGTGCTTCCATGTACCTCCACAGTGTGTAACTTCACTCCCAAAGTAACAACCTCGTTTTATAACCTTGTTTGATCACTATTCCGTGCCAAACTTTACCTGAAGTCACAAACATTCGACTACGTAATATACGAACGATATGTCGACGAAAAATGGATATTTTTGACACAAATCACCACTTATAATGCTATCCCATGGCTCCACAGACATTATATGGTCATATATAACATCACAGAGTATTGCCACTGTCTGATATACCTATATATGTTGACACAAGGTCATATCTGGGAGCTTTTAAAAAAAAACGTTTTTTATTTAAAAAAAACGTTTTTTTTTAAAAAAAAACGTTTTTTTTAAAAAAAAACATCGAGTTAAAAAAAAACGTTTTTTTTCCAACCCTAATCAAAACTGAAATTTTTGGACATTTTTCAATGGGAACCCCGACTCGAATTTTGCCAAAATTTCGAGTCGAGTCGGGCAAAAACCTCGAGTCTCGAGTCAGGGGCATATTTTTCCGGTCGAGTCGGGCGAGTCGAGTCGGTACCCAATTTTACCCTCGAGTCACGAGTCGAGTCGAGTCGAGTTCGAGCCCTATTGGGGAGGTTCGCGGGGGGGGGGGGTTGCACTTTCGCGGGGGGGGGGGGTTCGCACTTTCGCAGGGGTAGGAAAAGGGAGGAAAAGTAGAAAAATCGCTAAAAGTAGGTGAAAAATAGCTAAAAATGGGTATATAAGGACATATAGTACTGAAAATAGCTTAAACTAGGCAGTTAGACGCATGAACTAGTGATTTTGAGGTTAAAATCTATATAAAGGTATGAAAAATAGCGATTTTGAGCGAAAATTGGGGTATAGTTTCTCAAAAATCCCTCCAGATAGGTAGATAGCTGGCCGATTTGGGGGGGGGTTAGGGGATAGTAGCCCAAAATTTTGCCTCCGGGATAGATAGATAGCTGGCGCGTTTGGGGGGGGGGTAACCCCCCCCCCCTACTAAACACCTGCGATTAATTCCCCCTCATAAGATTCTGACGAAAAATAACTCCCCTGGGGACCTATTCTAGGATTTACGGTACATGTAATCTACGGAATTTTAATGGAATGTGTAAATACATGCCAATGTCAAAATGCAATATTTGACAATTGGACCTGTCTGGCAGCTCAAACCCCAAAATCAAGTCCACACCAAAAATCTTGATCTTGATTAGAAAAACACACAAACCTTTTTAGTCCGTTACCATATTGGCCACTCATTTCGATTTTGCCCCTCTTCTGGCTGTGCCCGAAAGTCATGACTGATATAACTTCGTGTTGGTCCATACCGCAGCCATTGTCCAAGAAATTTATCACCTGCGGATCAGAGGAAAAATGTTTTTTATGTCGACGACTAGGGTTGGCCGCTGTTTTTTTAACGTTTTTTTTTGGAAAACATGACGTCCGAAACGTTTTTTTTAATTAATAAAACGGCCGAAATTTTTAGTACTAACCACTAGGTATTTTGCCAAATTTTTGCGCGCGAACGCGCAATTTCATGCACAAATTGACATTTAGACTATCTAAATAAATATACCTACATGTCTGAAAATTTGTACCGCATTTAGTAATTTGAAGCGGTATTTATACTAATGCTACGTACATAACAACAAGAGCAGGGACGTATCCAGGATTTTTGAGCGGGGGGGGCTGCTTGTTTACGTAGCCCGGTGAACGGGGGGGGGGGGGGGGCTCAGCCCCCCCCCCCTAAATTTTTTCCCTATATAGGGACGGAAAGGCGTTTTGGCGCTAGCGCCATACAAAGGCGCCACACCATGGCGTTATTGGCGTTGGCGCCAGCGCCAGGAACCGCTTTATATGTATGTAAATATGCACACGTATACAGCGAAAGTCGCAAAAATATGCTCATTTCCGAGGATCTTTGTTTACAGGGACCGATCCGCTGAAAATACAATGCATGGGGAAGACATTGCGCGCTTGCGCGCAAAATTTTTGAGAAACATAAAAAAATGGGAGAAGCCCCCCCGCCCACGCCACTTCTCCCATAGTAACAACCTCATTATATAACCTTGTTTGATCACTATTCCATACCAAACTTCACCTGTAGTCACAAACATTCGCCTATAGGGCGATATACAAACGTGTCGACAAAAATGGATATTTTTGACACAAATCACCACTTATAATGCTATCCCATGACTCAACAGCCATTATATGGTCATATATACCATCACAGAGTATTGCCACTGTCTGATATATTTACCTATATATGTTTACACAAGGTGATATCTGGGAGCTTTTAAAAAAAAACGTTTTTTTATTTTTTTTTAAGTTTTTTTTTTCCAACCCTATCGACGACTGTTCACAATATTGGAAAAAGTGCCAGAAGTGTATGGAGATGCCACAGCGCTGCTGCTGTCAGCAGCATGACATCATTTTTGGGGATTCGACGACCCCGATTTTTTAATAAGCGCTTGTTGGATTCCCCCCTCCCAAAAAATGAGACATTTCTGAAAAATAAACATATACAGGTATATCAGACAAGTGGCATTACTTTGTGATGATACATAGCCATAGAATGGCTGTGGAGCCACGGGATTACGGGTGGCTAGCGTTTTTCTTCAAGCAAAGAAATGCAAACTTTCATGAAATGCAATCTGAACACAAAGAAAGGCGCTAAAACCATGACTACAACCAAAGTCAATTTGTATATAAAATTGAAAGACGGCGCAATCAGTACTTAAAATGTTTCGATGCTTGCGTCTACAAAAAAGTTAATAATAAAATGTTCTTGGTTGTAATGGTTTTCTTAATAAAAAAACGGTTAACACGCCGGTTATCGATAGCCAAGTTACACAAAAAATTGCAGTTTGTTTCACTGACACTGCACTAGGTTAACCCTAGCAAACCAACCTTTCCTCTGACATTTCTGAGCGAGCCCTGCTGTTTGGACGGTTCCGTGCAGAATATTTTCATTTGCGTCGCCCCGGCGTCTCTCGAATTGTCCACCAGTTCAGCTATTGCACCGAATAAATAGGAATGCGTGGAACTGCGAATAACATGTTGAAAATAAGTTAATGTGGCAGAAAACGGCACAGTTCAGTATCCGTCCCACAAACAGGCCCAAGCGCACACGCCCACTTGGCGGTCGTTATGCACATTAGTTCCTCCCCGCCTTAATGGCAATTTCAAGTGAAGCGTTAGCACTGATAGGATTATCTGGATAGACTGGATACGATTATCAAAGGGATCACCCTTTTTAATCTGTCTGTTGCAATCACTTCAGTTGGGACGAAAACTACACTACTACGGAAACAACCCTACTCAAAAAAACATTAGAAAACGTTAGGTGCGAACGTTAGAAATTGGAATGTAAGGCGCAATTTCAGCGCTAACTCACGGGGCGTATAAAATCAATCAAAGCAACGACCCAGTATGTTACGATATGAGTTAGCTATACCAGAGGTTTTGTAGATTTGGACCCTCGCGGGGGTTCATATAGATAGCAAATCGCTCGTCCGGAGGAATAGATAGCTGAAAAAATTTGGCAGGGGGGGTTGGCGGGGGGGGGGGGGTTGGCGGGGGGGGTTGGCGGGAGTGGGGTTTGGGGAGTAGTAGCCCAAAATTTTGCCTCCGGGATAGATAGATAGCTGGCGGATTTGGGGGAGGGTAACCCCCCTTACTAAACCCCTGAGCTATACCGTTTGACGATGTTTCCCTGCAAAAACAAGCGACCCAGGACTATTCGGTTCGTTCTTGGCAAAATGCCAAGAAACAGCTTCACTACGAAAGTGTGGCCAGATGAAAACTTTGCACTTACCTGTTAGACTTCAGGAAATCTAACGCCACCGAGGCCTGAGGTAGAATTCTGTAGTTCTCGGGAACAGAATGAGCCATTTCGAACGTTATCAGCCCCGATTATCGGCAAACAAACGGCGCAGACTCCGATCAAATTTTTCCGTTTTTCAGATAAAAAGGATTTGGATACCAATCTCGTTCGGACCTCCCACTGAGACACTGCAGAACTAAAAATCTGTTGAGCTGTTATAAATTCGTATGTTCTAGTGAATAAATAATAAATTAATCCATTTGCTACGGAATTCATGCGAAATTGGAGAGTGACCCGCCAAACCGAAACCAAAAAATTATTCTAATTACATTTTTTGGATAATGGAATAAAATTGGCAATCGCCCAAAACGTGGCGATCTCCATGGTAACAGCCAATAAATTCTGTCCATGTCTCGACGCAAAAGATATGATGAAAGGTGATAAAAATAAGTGATGAAGACAAAATTTGGCGTCAGCCCTCCTTGTGCTTCAGGCAACAATGTAAAAATATAAATTTCCACACTACTTTTCCGGAGATTTCTATCCTCGTTTGTTTCGTTGACGTGTCAGTTTCGTACAGCATCGAGCTGATATTCGGATAGTGTGAAAATAATTGACACTTTATTGTGGTGTCTTTTACCCGTTGTGTCTCATTGTGTTTTCACTTATTATTTACGAGATATTAGCGCTGTTTTGAAGCTCTTAAATCCGACTTTTGACTGTCAAATGTGTGTTTTGAATGACGTTCTCCCTCCACCAATGGGATTTAAGATATACTGTCTGGAATAACACCAACCTATATCATTTATTTGATGTTATTTGTCTCTTGTTGTAATTTATTATACTTGGCACAATGCCAGAGCCAGTTAATTCGGTTAATTGTGCTTTTAAACTCACAGAAAACGTTTGGCAAACAGAAAAATGGCTCAAAAAATATGTACCTTTATTTTACTGCTGATAAACGTTTATTTACCTATCTGCAATGCTGCCCTAGCCGCTATGTCTATAGATTTTGGCAGCCAATACACAAAAGTCGGATTAGTAAAGGTTAGTTAATTTTTGTAAGCTCATTCTAAGGTGTAAATACAAAATCCTGAATTAACAAAACCATTTCAGCCTGGAGTACCCATGGAAATTGTGCTCAATAGAGAGTCTAGGAGAAAAACTGCATCATTGGTTTCAATCAGAAATGACGAGCGAAATTTCGGTGACCCGGCGCTTACTGAGGTTTGTATATATTTATAAAGGTTTATAAAGGTACAAAATGGCTTTGTCTTCCCTTGGGTCCCTCAGTGGTTTATGCAAGTTGCTCCAGTTCCCGCAGCATAGCTTTTTTTGGAATTGAGACCTTTGATGAACGTGTGCCGTCAAAACATCTAGGTATATACCGTTCATTTCATTAATTCGAGATGCGTAGACACGAGATTCAACCTTACAAATTTACGAAGACACAAGATGGGGGTTGAATTATCAATGTACATATCAAAAGTTTTTATTTGACGATCAAAAGTTTATTTAAAAGTGTAAAACGCATGCACTCATCTTGCTTCACGGTAAAATGTAACCCCGGATCTACCCGAGCAAATGAATGAGAATCAATGAATCGCATTGTAAATACATATTTATAGAACATCGAAAATCGTAATTTGGAATATTTCATGTATTTGTCAACTGTAAATGTCAACTGAAAAAGGATCACAACCCCCCGCCCCTTAGGAGCAAACGCATTACATTCCGTCAGTGAATATATGAAGGGTGTGCTTCTAAAAGTACCGATCTACAAAAAATCGATTTTGAGATAATCGCGATTGAAAGTTTGGGGCATGCAATACCCATACATGGGTATTGGGAATTTTGGGTAAGGGTATTTCGGCCATATTGTTGGGTATCCACATGCATGGGTATAATCATTGATTATACACATAACACTAGCTATATAAAATTTAGGGAATTGCATTTTTGTAGTACAGTACATTTTAAAGGAACAAATTGGTAATAGCGTGTAGATCAGTATTTTTTAAAGCACAAACTCAGAAAGCTGTAGACCGGTACTTTTACCCATAATAAAAAAGCACAAAATGAGTTTTTGCGCAACCGGACACCGATCTGACATGGGTACTTTTAGAAGCACAAAAAATAATGTGCAGATCAGTACATTTAAAAGAACAATTTTGAAAAAAAGTGTGTAGATCGGTACTTTTAAAGACACAAAAGCTGAAAAAGCTTGTAGATCGGTACTTTTAAAATTTCAAAAACTGTATTTTGCGATTTTTTTTGCTTTTTTCGACCCCCCATATCTCAAAATTGAATTTCGCACCCCCCACATATTATATATATTTTTGAAGCGCATTTTTATGGGGACCCCAAAAATGGTCCTAACTCAAATTTGAAAAATTTGTAGATCGGTACTTTTAGAAGCACACCCTTCATATGTTTTTCTATCTCGAAAGTTGTCCCGACTTGATTAGCATTAATTTTTGTACTCGTTGGATGCACGCCACGCCAAAACGTTCTACTTTTTAGGCAGTCCGGCACCCAGCTACCGCATATGGGCATTTGATTGATTTACTTGGTAAAAAATTCGATCACCCCAGTGTGCAGCATTATCAGAGGATTTTTCCATTTTACAAAATTCAAGCCGATGAAATCAGAGGGACCGTGGATTTTTATGACGAACAGTTGGTTTTCAAATTTTTTTTAAAGGAGCCACCCTAACCTGTATTAGAGTTATTCTTCTCGCGTAAATTGACTTATTTTCATATGTATTTTGTAACTACGGTATCAATTACGGTAATGAAATATTCTTCCACCATTGAATATTAGCTAAATAGCTAGATACCTGAACACCTAAATATTAGCTTCAAATCGAAAATTACAATCTGTTGTTATTACCCCCCCCCTCCCCCCAATGCCCAGAACGTCCACCACCTACAGCGTAGAATCGCTAGTGGCAATGCTTCTACGCGAATTTCGTCGCTTGGCAGAGGCTTTCGCAGAGCAAACGGTGCCTGACGTCATTATTACGGTGCCTGCTTTTTTCAACCAAGCTGAAAGAAACGCTGTTTTGAATGCGGCTGATGTAGCTGGGTTGAATTTATTGCAGGTTCGATTTTGGCGGAGTGTTTTTCAACCTACCGTATATCCTCGAATAAGTCCCCGGGATATATTTTTTTGGTAGGCTTTTTAGACTGGGGAGTTATTCCAGGAGAGGAGTTATTTTTCGTCAGAATATAACGTAAAATGCAGATAAATATATTGTACGAATTGGGTTAAGTTAGTTGTTTTTTCTGCATGGACTTTCATATACAACGTTTTTATACATGAAATTCTTTCACATCCATCAAAGAGGTGGGAGTTTCTCGAGAGGGGGGTTATTTTTTCCTCAATCAGCTAACAGGAGTTTTTCGACGAGGGGGGGGGGCTTATTAGAGGATATATGGTATTTCTTTTTTGTACTTCTCTAACCATATTTTTTCTACTACTTTTCAGCTCATAAATGACAATACAGCAGCCGGCATAAACTACGGTATGTTCAGACGGAAACTGTTCAATGAAACCGTCACAAGAGTTTTGTTATACGATATGGGTGCATCGAAGACTGTGGCCAGTGTTTTTGAATACCAATTGGTCAAGGATAAAGTTACGCTGGAGAAAAATCCGCAAATGACCACAAGGGGTGTTGGGTGAGTGGGGCTCAGATTGGATCGGGATAGTTGTTTGAGTTTTTTGGGATCGGGATTTTTTTTAAATTCTCGGGATCGGGATAGGGGTCACGGGATCGGGATTGGCTGTTTTTCGAGATCGTGATTCGGGAATCACTTTCAGGATTGGGTTTAAAAATGTTTCGGCATCGGGATTTGATTTTTTATAATTTCGGGATCGCGACTGCAAAATCTCAGAATTTTTTTTAGAATTCGGGATTGGTATCCCTTTCGAATCATAGTTTCTATGCTATTCAGCGTTTCTGTATAAATTATTTTTTGTTTCTTTCTTTCATCCCTAACCACAAAATTACATGGATGTCAATACAACCGCATCGCAGTTTCGATCGCACGTTGGGTGGGCGTGAGATAACTTTGCTAATGCGCGACCACCTCGTTAAGCATTTTACGACGACTAATGGTAAAACGCTTAGCCGACCGGTGACCGAAGTGCCCAGGGCCATGGCTAAATTGTGGAAAGAGGCGGAAAGGGTGAAACAGGTGCTCAGTGCCAATCCTGAAACTTTGGCCCAGGTGTGTTTAGGCTATTATTGACCTCACACCGTACCATAATCATCGGCGGTGCCCCATCTTTATAAAAAACAAACAAATAAATAAATTTTTTTCACTTCACATTGCTCTCACCGAACAGTTTGGTGCAGAATTCTCGACGTCACTTTTTTCAGCAAAATACGGTATTGCAATTTCAATAGGCAAAATTTCTGGTAGACATTCACCCCCTGCCCGTGGATACGTCCTTGTGTATAGATGATATACTGCGAACATTAAAAAAATGTCTCATTTTTGGGGGGTTTTGGATTTAGGGGGTGAAATTTTTAAACTTTTATGGCTACAAGTAACAGTTACTGTCCCTTAAGCGGTACTTTTCCCTGTGAAATTTCGACGTTTTCATTTTCCGTTTCAGGTGGAAAACGTTATGGAAGACGTCGACTTGAAGCTGCGCGTGACTCGGGAGGAACTGGAAGAGATGGGTGCGGAAATCTTCAAACGTGCCGAAAAACCTGTCACCGATGCGCTGAAGATGGCTGAACTGAGTGTGGTTTGTTGCTAGCGTTTATGAACTGATGATGCGAGCGCCTTTTGGAACCCTAACCAGGAGTCAGGGGTATCTTGAATTTTGACCCTCCGAGTGGTTGGATGGATAGCAAATCGCTCCTCCGGAGGGATAGATAGCTGAATAATTTTCTGGGGGGGGGGTTGTGGTGGTTCAATGACTAGGCTTTTTCGGGGCATAGAAGGGAGAAAAGGGAGAAAAATCGCTAAAAGTAGATGTAAAATAGCTCAAAATGGGTATACAAGAGCATATAGTACTTAAAATAGTAGAAAATAGGCAGTTAGATGCATGAACTAGTGATTTTGTAGGTGAAAATCTATATATATAGGTATGAAAAATGGCGATTTTGAGCGAAAATTGGGTTATAGTTTCTGAAAAATCGCTCCAGATAGGTAGATAGCTGGGCGATTTGGGGGGGGGGGGTTTAGGGGGTATTAGCCCAAAATTTTGCCTCCGGAATAGATAGATAGCTGAGCGGCCTCCGGGATAGATAGATAGCTGGGCGGTTTGGGGGGGGGGTAACCCCCCCCCCATTCGAGACCCCTGCCAGGAGTATCTTGAATTTTACCCCTCCCGGGGCAGTGATATTTAAAAAACCCCGGAAAAAACGCGTTTTTTTTAAAAAATGGGGCCGTTGAAAAAGGCGCTTTTTCCATCCCTAGTTGGCGTATTTAAGGATCACCCGTATCTATATATTTATGTTTACAGGACCAAATCGACACAGTGGTGCTGATGGGTGGCTCCACAAGAATACCTAAAGTGCAGGAGTATCTACAGGCGGCAATCAATGGGTTGGTTTTCCTCCATTGCTGGGAAATAGGGTTTTCTTCCAGTGATGGGTTTTCTCTCCAGAATAGTGATCGAAAAAATAATTTTTTTAATAGCTGCTTGATTTTGATTTAAAATCAGATGTTTTTAAAGATAATCCAAACGTGCAGTATAGAGCAAGAAAAAAAATTAGTACATAATAGATGTTGGCGCCAGCGCCGACCCACCATGGCGCGGCGCGTACAAATGGTCATGACTCAATTTTGCCATTACAGTGGCCAAATGAGGGGGGTTCTAAAATCCTGGATACATCCCTGCCCTAAATTCATGATCAATCGAATTCATCAATCAATAAACTTTTTCATTTCCTTTTTTAGCAAAGAGTTGGGAAAGTATATAAACGCCGATGAAGCCGCAGCACTGGGTGCCGTGTATCAGGCGGCACACCAAACCAAAGGATTTAGGGTGAAAAAGTTTATTGTGAAGGATATGAACTTGTATCCAATTCAGGTGAGTGCACTCGTTATTTGCATACAAGACCGCAATGTTGAGATGGTAATTAAGATAGCCACATCGGGATTAATGATTTTGCGGCATGTGATTTTTAAGTATACTCGGCGGACATCACACTTAGTATGGAAACATACCCTAACCCATCTGGATAATGAACCAAAAATAATACAGTTTTTCATCATAATACATATTTCGTTATTACTATAAACTAATTAATTGCGAAATTTATCCCAAAAAAATTATTCAGTGAACTACGGTATGATTCTGCACATACTCTGCGGTCTGCCGAGTATAAGATATATTTGTTAATTTCTGCGTTTAATGTTTAAAGCACTAATTTACCTATATGAATTTATCCCAGTGAATTATCAAATTTTTTCCAGGTTGATTTTGAGCGCGAATCAATTTCCGATGCTGTTGGCACCCTGCCAACCGACGAATCACTAGAATTATTTGATGCCAAAAAAGTTGTCCATAGAATGCTCTATAATGTTGGGAACCCTGTTGGAATGAAAAAAGTTATGACCTTCAATAGGCATACAAAGGATTTTGAGTTTTTCGTGAATTATGGTCCAATGAAAGGACTGGACGAGCTGCAGATCAAGTTTGTTTGTGTTTTATTTTTTACTCCAGTAAGCAACTTGAAGATTCTTTTTTCTGGTGTTGTTTTTTGCTTTGGTGCATTTTGAAAAAAATGCACTTACCGTGATTTCTCCAAATAACCCCCCCCCCCCGAAGTACCCCATTTTAGAATGATGTATTTACATTGTGTACCCAATGTACACAATAAGCTTATTACTGACAGTCAACTTTGATCTCAGCTACACATTGATTGCGGCTATTCCGAAGAAATGTTGTGTTTGTTGACTTGAATTACCAGAATAGGGAACGTTAAATTTCAAACTTTAACGATTTTTGACTAGTCATGCAATAAATAAATCGTAGCATTTCATGAAACTTCTGACGAAAAAACACCCACAAGTTTTTCATTGCTGATATTTACTAGTATTTTATTACAAATTGTGGGGGATTGCTATCAAATTTTTATCGGGCATGTAGAATTTTTACAATTGAATCACTTTCAGGGAATTTGGTTCATTCAACATAACGAGAGCTGATGTACACGGACTAACAGATGCGTTGAACAAACAGAATGTTTTTATCAAACAACAAAAATCTGAAACTGAAGAGGGAAAAAGTGGTGAAAATGATCCCGACAGTGACGATAAGGATGATAGTAAAAGGCCCGAATATAAAGGAGTAAAAGTGCATTTTCGAATGGACGAAAGTTCCGTTTTGACTGTTGATTCCGTGGGTTATGTTTGATTTTTTTAGTTGACATTTTAAACTGCTATCTGAATCGATAATTGTCTCTGCCATTTTTACTATAAAGATAACTGTTGGGGATCTGATCGTTCATATTTTTTTAGGCTGAAGTGATAATTGAGCGTCCTGCAACGTTGGTGGAGACTGCAGAATCTGCCATTTCTTGTGAGTACTTTTTCTAATTCGTAGAGTCTCATTCCAAAAGTACATAGGCACCAAGTCGATAAAAATCTAATATGACATCTCCTCTACTATACACTGTCAGGCAGACGGCTGCGACCCACTACAGTGTGGGTCGCTTAACATCAAATGTTTTGACATGGTTTGACCATGTCAAAGTCGGGTTTGTCACCGACATTTTTCCCAAGCACTGGGAGATTTTTCAAATTTTGTGGTACATAATGATAATGCATAATGCCTTAATAATCTCCGTTCAACATTACCTAACAGCCAGAAACCGTTTCTCACTCCTCCCCAAATTTCGTCGTTCTATACCTCCCACAACTGGAGATAAATGCGGTACGCCAAAAAAAATTGCTGCCAAACTTCACCCGAAAGCAGTTTATATACTTTTGGAATGAGACTCTTCACTTGTTATATTGTCATTTTCCATCACTTGAAAGAAATATTGTAGTGCGGGTGGTCAAGTCTGATTTTTTACGCAGGGACTGGTGGTATGTTTGTGTTTTTGGCACATCCCTTATTTACAAATGTTTGTACAGGTTTCCCACACCTATACATTTGTTTCACTTTGTCCGCGTCAACCATTCTTTTTATCCATATACCGCATTTGATTGAAAAAGCCAAAAGGGTATCATTCACTAGCAAAATTTCGAGAGGATATTTTTGACGGGGCTTTTTTCATCGGAATTTTCATAAAAGTCCATGATTTATTAATTGCTGAAGCATACACTCAAAGTCCATGATCCATACAGGGATTTCTCGATTGGTTGGGTTTCCTGGAAATGTCTTTATTCGGTGGCAAAAATTTGATTTTTATTTATAAAACAAATATTTTAATATAAAATCTTTACACGGCGGCTGCCAGTACTATCCGACCAGTAATTTTTTCCATCATTTTATAGCACAAAAAACCGCCCAAAGCAGAAAATTTAGTTTGCCAAATTCAGTTCGCACCATCGTGCAACTTTTCACCACATACACGGAATTTTTCACCACACAACTTTTTACCACACGACCCTATCTTGTAATTTCCCTCCGCATTGTACAGCATTCGGTGCGAAAGTGCGCAGTTTCTTTAGCAGCAGCGGTGATGATGCGGAGAAAAAGGCCGACGTTGATGAGCAAGAACACGATGCCGAGAAGAAAGACGGTGGGCAGGATGGCGCTCATGAGCAGAAGGAGGATGCGCAGGGGGAACAGGTTGCATGGGTGTTTTCTGGGTTTTGACTTTTTTGTGCTTAAGTGTACTTCTTTGCCGTAGGTTTTTTAGTTGTAAATACAAATATTACCGTATTACCTCGGTATACCCCCAGGAGGTTTATTATTTCGCCAGCCAAATTTGAGGGGGATAATTCGAGGTGGTCTATTATTTCGCCATAAATTTTTGGAAATTCCCCATACTCAGACGTAGAAAAATCAAACAATTACATAGATGTATATGTGTTTATAGGCATATAGAACTGAGGCGTCTACTTCTAAAAGTCGACAAGTCCAAAATATGAAAATTTCGAGTTAGTCCCGGAAACGTCATCTGGGGCTACTTCCACACATTTTTTATCATTTTCCATAACATTTTTGACATTACATGCCCATATGGCAAAGTGCCAAATTTGACATTTTTGGGGAAAAATGCAAAAATTTCGGGCAAGAAGTCGACAAGTCCACCTAGTTTAGTGCAAGAAGTCGACAAGTACATCCCTCCGCTTCCTTTTTTATGGGAAAAAATAGCAAGAAATGTGATATGTCCACTATGGACAGCTACTTTTAAAAGTCGACAAGTGCATAAATTGCCCATAAGGCAGCCTCGGCCTCCCCGGGAACAAACATGTTCTCTAGTGCAAGAAGTCGACAAGTCCAGTTCCCTCCCAAAAACAGTTTTGAACTGACCGAATGGAAATTTATGGACACCCAATTTTTCAACTAAAGCTTGAGAACAGGGGCTGAAAATTTGACACTTTATTGTTAACATATGGATTTGATGGAAAGCATGAGAGAGTATGCTGCTCCGAAACTGGGTCCGAAACTTAAAATGCGATTTACTCAAAATCACATTTTGTCGACTTTTAGAAGTAGAGGCCTCAACTGTATGTACACATAAACCCTTCCCTAACGTCACTCAATCACCGGTTTTAATGTGTTCTGCATTGTACAGATCACAAACTGCGGTGTTTGTCATGTACGTTCTCTTTACATTCAATTTTAGGGGGGGGGGGTATTATTTCCTCAGCCAAATTTTTTTTGGTGGGGGGGGGTAATTCGAGGTAATAAGGTATATCGCATTAAATTTCGGCAAATTTAAAAAAATCTCTTCTCTATATCTCTTCTCTTCTGTATAGCGGTCTACTTATCTGACTAATTTTCCCCGGCTTTTCTCCACACAGGCTGATAAAGCGAAAAGTGACGAGAAAACCGAAAGCACCGATGAAAACAAAACAGATCAAAAAGTAGACCCCAAATCAGGAGCTGATGAAATTGCGAAAAATCAGACAAAGAAAGTGGATGACAAACCCAAAATAGAAAAAATTCCCCTGAAACTGGAACTGGCACCAATGGATTTACCCGCTATGACGAGGGAACAGATAACCGCTGCAAGAGAAATGTGCGTTTGTTTACAGTATCTGAGGCGGTGTAGAAACCCGTGTAGAATTTTTCAAACTCTGTATTTGCGTATTAGAATAATCAAATACCTATATTCAGCATCTTCAAGGATAGATCGAAAAAAATCTGAGCAGACACAATTTCTCAATGAGTTAGGTCTCGTGTCAAGATTGCATCAGTTTTCAACTGTCTTTGAATTTGTATGAATTGTGATACCTACGTTTTGTTTGCACTATTTCAATCCCGAACAAACACAAGCTGTTTACTAACATTTTGCCATTTTTCTCCCCAGCTTGCGCAAATTCGATGATCAAGAAGAGTTAAAAAGAAAACGCGAAATAGCTATGAATGCATTGGAATCGTTCATTTTCGAAACCAACGATAAACTCGGCCAGGATGAATTTAATGTAAGTTTTTTTATCGAAAATTTGAAGTCTTTTGCGCGGGTGTGGATAATTTGAGAAAAATTTGGGGAAGATTCATGCGTGATTACATTTTCTTGTCTGCGTAAAGACGCGTTTTGTTCTTCTCGTATTTTCACCTGTACTGCGGCACTTTTCACCAGGGGTCTTGTCCACAAAATGGACAATGGGCAAACACACATACTAGTTCGCATCACAATTAGTGTCAACTAAAAGTGTGGTTAATTGTATGATTTCAACTTTCCTATGTGATAGAGCGTAGTTTATTTTATATATTGAGACTTAATTTGCATTGTTCCTGTTAATTATGATGCTTAAAGTTTTTTGGTTTTATTTAGTTGACATTTATTTGCGACGTCAACTAGGGGCCAATGGTGCTGATGCAGTGTGTTTCAGTGTGTTGTCATGCCTGTAGCATATAACGTCAGGCTGCTTGAATCTTGACATTCATTTGAAACACAATGACATCATGAACGAACTTTTCTATTTTGTTCAAATCTATTTTTGAAAACCGCGCAGAAATATGCTTCCGAAAGTGAGCGGACGGAATTGTCAGAAAAGTTGGCTGCGGCTTCGACGTGGTTGGAGGATGAAACTGATCTGCAAACCAAAACTGAAGTATTTTACTTGGGGGTACCACTTCCGGGATTTTTAAACTGTTTTTTTTTACCTTTTCAACCTAACGAGATAACAACATCAAATTGTAAAAACTAGGCGCTTAACAAAAAGTTTGCGCACTTTCACATACAAAATCATTTTATATGGGTTATTATCATAAGGTTTGTGGCATCGTTTCCATGTCGCCACTTTTTTTTCTGCATACCAATGTATTATTAATTCGTAACACTGATATTTTTTAAACAATTTTACCAATGTTCCAAATTATGCCAACATTTCAAAAAAATTCCCAGGATTTCGAATCAAGACTGAGCGATCTGAAGCAGTTAGCAAAAGACTGGTTTTCAAGAATGAAACAAATTAAAGAATTGCCAAAAATAGAAGCTACTTTGAAAGACATGTTGAATTCAAGTGTTTATTTTTTGGAGAGTGTCAAAAATTTGACTGAAGAGCAGATGATTTTTACGGAAACTGAGTTGAGCACCTTGGGTAACCTCGTGAACAAGACCATGGTTCGTTTGCACCTTATCGTTTTTGTTGTTTCATGAGCTCAGGTTTCGAGCCTTACGAAATTTGATAAACTGGACAGACAGATCGCTATGCAATGAATGTAACCATATTTTGACGAATGGGGTCACGTATAAAACTGCACCAAATTCACCCAAAGTGGAAGCCATGTGATAAACATGATGAGAAAAATTTGATGTTTGTTCTTTTATTCAAATGGGATATGGTAGATTTCATTAAGGTGTTCGCTCAGTGGACTATACAGAAGTCGACATTATAGGAATTTTTTATCACACCTTGTTCTTTTATTTTGTTATGCATTCACCATTATTAATCATACTTTTCCAACACGTTTTTTCCCGTTTCGATGCTTTCCTTTTCGTTTTTCAGACGTGGTGGTCAGAGAAAAAGGAGGAGCAAAGCAAGTTGCAACTGTGGGATAAACGCGCCTACACCGTGGCAGATGTGACCGAGAAGGTTTGTTATTAGTTGCGATTTTTTTCATGGTGGACATTTACCGTACCGTACCGCATTCTTGGAAAATTTACCGTACCGTTTGCCACACTACTTGTGTGACTAATGTCAAAGCAGCGGTGTAGCAGAGTTTCGAAAGTGTATTTACGCTTACCCGAAATACCCGGGTAAATGGGTTTTTATATTTACGCTTACGCTTACGCTTTTATAAAATACCCGTACACTTTTTTGCGCTTTCCCAACCAAATTACCCTGGTACTAAAAGCATAAAACGAATTTCACACGAGCCGGTTTTACGCTTTTGAAAAAGTGTAAAACTACAACAAAATTGAACAAGAACGTGTGTCAAAAACCCTGCCGTATGCAATAACTCACTGAAAATAGCTACAGAAGTATAAATTGTGTCAAAATATTAGTGTGTCGTAAAATATGGCATCAGATGTGAAATGGTGAATGGAGCTGATCAATAAATTCATTTAAAAGTGAAGGCAATGGTGTTGTCCTATTCTCAACGGCAAGATCACTCTCTTAAAAAAATTTACGCTTACGCTTTTTTTACGCTTTCCTAGGTACTTTAAAAATACCTTACGCTTTCAGTATCCATACTCAAAATTTGGAAAGTGTATTTACGCTTACGCTTACACTTTCCAAAAATACCGGTATTTTAACAACTCTGCGGTGTAGGAGAAATCGAAGACTGGTACAACCTTAGAGTCCCATCCCAATTTTTTTGACAGGTTTCATCACATGTTTCGTGGTGCAGTTTCTTTTGCACCAACCCAGCGACTTTCAAGCCATTTGCCACCGATAATCAAAAAAACTTCCAGGCGCGAGAATTGGACCGTGAAATCAAATACCTGCTGCACAAGATGAAAATCACCCCACCGAAAAAGCCCAAAAATGACACTGCTGCTAACGATACAACCGAATCTGGCGGTGATACCGGAAAAGGCTCTACCGAAACCGACACCGAATCTCAGTCGGAATCGAAAAGTGATACCGAGTTGCCGTCTGAAGATGAGGTCAAACCAGATACCGACACCGAGAGCTTACCGGATTCTGATGCGGCAGAGATCGAACCCGACACTGGTCCCGATTCCCCCGATGAAAGTGAAAGATTAAGTGATGATAAACAAAAAACTTCGGATGAGCATACCGAATTCTGAGAGCTTTGTCATTTGATGTTGTCGCAATGCTTCTTTTGGGTTGCCCAGATTTTCCAGCGGTGCCCTCCCGCTATCGTTATCGTTTTTACAAACACTGAAGAGTGAATCCACTTTAACATACTGTATACACTTGAGCATACATAACATGAATCTGGCATGGTTTTCGGTGATACTGACATGCGCAGTTGTTGAAATTCATGTGCTATATGTGCGGGGGATTTTCCCTATGCAAATTTGTATCCATTATAAAGCTAAATGCTAAATCTTCAAAAATGCGCCCAATTTGAAGCAAATTTACGGTATTTTTTACTAATGAATATCATAAAATAAAACCCCCCGGATTTATGGCATTTTGGCGTTAGAATTGGTGTCCAAATTGGAATCTGCAAATGAAATTAAGCTCTGAGAATTGAATCCAACCTCGAATTTCACTGAAATATGTGATATGACTAAATGTATGCTTAGTAGTCGCAATTGAAAATACTCCATGCTGCATTACCTACGTGCCACATGCATTGGGTATGTCAGTTTCACGTTATGTCAAAGTGGATGTTTTTCACAGGGATCGCACTCTACTGTGATGCTAGTGACCCATTGCATTTTCGATGCATTCGCGTTGAGTTTTCGTTTGTGCCAAGATCGTCTTTTTTATTCAGTTCAGTGGTTTGTAATGTACGTGTGTTTGGTGTAAAACGGTTTGGTGTTTCCGTGATATTTACGGTTTCGTTAATATGTTCCTTAGTCGGTGAAAAAAATTCAAATCTTTTGGTCATCGTGATGTGCAACATATAACGGCTCTTTTAGGTTCAATTTGTAACTTTTTCAAAAGCAGATATTCAACAGATAATGTTTTTAGTTTTTGTAGACCTATGTCGATGCTGGATTTTGATACTCAGATATTGTGTTGTGTGTTTTTTTTGTTTTTGTTTTTGTTTTTGGCTGTAATGTGGTAATTCTCGGGATCTTTCATGCCTACTGGTATATGTTTTCTGCATTGTGTCATGAAACACATTGCGTTTATTAAAAGCTTTTTATCGGTGATTTTTGTTCACTTTCTTGCGGTTAATTTATTGTCAACATTTTTGTGTGGTTAGGTATTTATTTGTCTATACCGTATTTTCTTGTTTAGTCCCTCTCGAAAATAACGCTCTTGTTCATTAACCCCTCTGACACGAGCTTCAGCCAGCGGCATCATAATGTGTCTGCATTAATTGAAATGCGTCATGGCGCCCTTGGTGTTTGGCGAGACCTTTTGAAATGGGGTGAACTGGAGACTGCACTTGATTTTTCAACTGATTTATTTTAATCTTATTTTTTAAATCACTGGGTGGAAGCCAGAGTTGCAAAAGCGTATTTATGCCTACCTAAATGACCCGGGTATTTGGGTATTTATACTTACGCTTACGCTTCCAAAAAATACCCGGGTACTGAGAAAGCGTAAATTAAACTGAACGCATGCTGAAAATAGGGACACATGTAAATAAATATGAAATGTTTCAATATTATACAGATATATGTATTTTATTGTGTGAATTTTTGGGGCTGGTGAAATGGATTCCTATGACAATTTCCCTACACAGGCTAGTTGACTAGTTTAACAACTCTGGCGGAAACTGATTCTTTGTAATCAAAGGGCAAAATTTCTGGTAGACATGCACTAGGTGTTTTTTACCTTTTGTTTATGCGCAAATGCGCATTTTCACTTACAAATTGACAGTTTGATAGATTGATTGACAGGTTGTTTTCATTGGTTTTATTGTCTTTGTGGCAAACCTTCCATTTCTACATGCTACCAAGTATAATATTTATGTTAGTCTTGTAGAGAAAATCAACCAAATATCCTTCCACACACTTCTAAAGTAGGAAACATCACACTTAGTACATTCAACTTTTCTTCTCAGTATATTTTCAACTCTATTCCATGTACGATTCTTATTGTTGATGTCAAAGAAAGTTGTAAAAGCCAGTGTAAATCATTAGACAAAAAATATTTGTGGGTATAATAGCAATCACTGCTTATAATGCTATCCCATGATTCTACATAAACCCCTGTTTACCACGGTAGGCCCCCATGAAACATTTTCAGAAAATGATTCATAACTTCGCTATACAGCATTGTATTTGGCCAAGTGGGGTATCCCCTTGTAGGGCAATTCAAGTCCTACAAGTGCATATAGGGCACAACAGATTATCTCTTCTCTAGGGTATTTCATGGGCCAGATAAGTTCTTTTATTCATTCAAAGCTGATCACCACGGTTGGCACCCTGGTGTTTCTTGGTCCTAAATCCTGATTTCCAAGGCTGCATGCTGCAGCAAATACCAGATTTGAAGAACTTTGGCACCCAGCCAGCTCTGAGTGTCAAGGCCCAGTTTGAAATGCATTTTGATGACTGTTTTCATTATATTTTCTGGAACATGGCCGCAGATGATAAAAATAGCCAGTTTAGCCATTTCCATAGCTTTTCAGCTGCTGAAAATGCCTTGGCTGATGAATATGTCATCCACATATTGTGGTATATCTTTGTCATGGCTTCATATGCTTTGTAAATGTACTGGAGATTGTCAAGCACTGATGTTGATTTCATCAATGGCTGTTTCTCCAGAGATAAGGCCCTCATGTTCAAGCTCATTTTAAAGGCAACATCTCTAACTGTAAGAGGAATGTTCAAGCTTTAAAATGAGTGCTTACATGCATAAATCTGTTCACACAAATGTGAGATACACTATGGCAAAATTGTTACTTCCATTTTCTCGCCTATTTACTACTGAATTTGCAATTTTTGTGAGAAACTGATTTTCGAAATAGCCACTCTCATGTTTGTGTGAACAAATTTATGCATGTAAGCACTCATTTTAAAGCTTGAACATTCCTCTTACAGTTAGAGATGTTGCCTTTGAAATGTGCTTGAACATGAGGGCCTTATCTCTGGAGAAACAGCCATTGATGAAATCAACATCAGTACTTGACAATCTCCAGTACATTTACAAAACATATGCAGCCATGACAAAGTCATACCACAGTATGTGGATGACATATTCATCAGCCAAGGCATTTTCAGCGGCTGAAAAGCTATGGAAATGGCTAAACTGGCTATTTTTATTATCTGCAGCCATGTTCCAGAAAATATAATGAAAACAGTCATCAAAATGCGTTTCAAACTGGGCCTTGGCACTCAGAGCTGGCTGGGTGCCAAAGTTCTCCAAATCTGGTATTTGCTGCAGCATGCAGCCTTGGAAATCAAGATTTAGGACCAAGAAACACCAGGGTGCCAACCGTGGTGATCAGCTTTGAATGAATAAAAGAACTTATCTGGCCCATGAAATACCCTAGAGAAGAGATAATCTGTTGTGCCCTATATGCACTTGTAGGGCTTGAATTGCCCTACAAGGGGATATTCCACTTGGCCAAATACAATGCTGTATGGCGAAGTTATGAATTGTTTTCTGAAAATGTTTCATGGGGGCCTACCGTGGTAAACAGGGGTTTACATAATATGACCTCAATAGACATGACAATACACTATGTAAGACTGCTGTATACCCCCATTTCTGCTGTATACCCCCATTTTGGACGATTTTGAAAAAAATCTGATTTTAATTTAAAAATTGATTTTTTTAAATTGATTTTTTAAATGAGGGCGTTTAAAAAAATTGATGTTTTTCGACCTTATGGTGAACCATTGGGGGGGGGACATCGTTTCACATGCCGTGGCTGCCGCCGCATTCCATCACCCAAGCATGCATAAGTTTGCTTGGAATAGTGACACCTGGATTCACCGCAGACTTAAATGACAATGCATGTTGACATTTTTTCTTGTAATTTTTATTTATCTCGGTGTTTATGTTGTTTTGAATACTCGTGTGGTAATATAGTCACCGATTCAAACGCTTAACTTTCTGTTTCCGCTAGCGAGTCAAAAAAATTTTTTTACGGAAAACGGAAAGGTAAATTTTTTTCACTTTACGGAAAACGGAAAGGTAAAAAAAAAATTTCTGCCGGAAAACGGAAAGGTAAAAAAATTTCACTCAGCGGAAAACGGAAAACGGAAAGGTAAAAAAAATTGTCGGCCGGAAAACGGAAAACGGAAAAATGAAATGCCGGAAAACGGAAAACGGAAAGCAAAATTTTCACGGAAACGGAAAAAAATAAAGTGAAATTAGCACGGTAATAGACAAATTTGCAGAAGGAAAACCTGCATGCAGGTTTGCCTGTTTGGCTTTGATTGTGGTAGCTGTACATTCTGCAACTATGGATCATGCCTGTAACTTCACTTGTAGTTCAAGCTTAACTGAACCAACAAAAAATCATCAAAAAGTAGCCATAGTGACCATAGGAAAGGAAACACTACAACAATTTCACAGTCTAGAAGCAGTGGGAATTACTGATGACCCCTATGCAATTGATGACAACATTGCAGAGGAGATGATAACAAATAGCATAAAATTCAATGACAACAACAAACAATACTATATTGACTGGCCGTATAAAGAGAGTCAGTGACCTGCCCACGGGAAAAGCAGAAGCCTTGGTGCAGTTTCAATCACTGATAAGAAGATTCAACAAAGATCCAAACTTATTCGAACAATACCGGAAAGTTTTGGACAACCAACTAGAAAAGGGAATAATTGAGATATGTGGTGACAAAACAGACAACAAGGGGATTCATTACCTGCCACACCAGCCAGTAATCACGCCGGGCAAATCGACATCATGCAAAACTGTGTACAATGGGTCGCAGGTAAGCCCAGTTTCAACGAGTACCTTTTTAGAGGACCAATTACAACACCATTAGCACTGGGCCTACTCCTGAGGTTCAGGGCAGGCAGTCTAGCATTAATTGCCGATATTGAAAAGGCATTTTTGCAAATAGGATTGCATGACCAAGCTAGAGATTACACACGATTTTTCTGGCTGAAATATGCCTCAAAACCAGTGACTGAAAATAACTTAATAGTACTTCGTTTTAAACTTGTCTGCAGCCCAGCAATTTTGGGAGCAGTCATAAAATACCATTTAAATGTGACAATAAACAATATGAATGAATATGAAGAAAATGAAGGGGAACAAAACCAGTTGGCGATGATAATAAACAACATTTACGTCAATAACTTCATCATGAGTGTCACGAATGAAGTTGAAGCTTTAGAACTATATTACAAAGTCAAAGCTTTATTTAACCAATGTTCTATGAACATGAGGGTATGGCTGTCAAACTCCAGATCAGTTATGAATGAAATAGCAGAAAATGACAGGAGTCCAAAGGTGAATAAAATTGTCACAGTAATGGGCATGAAATAAAAAACCGAACAGACATGCTGGCAATATCAACACCAAAATTACAAATTGACAGCATCACAACACCAACCAGACGAAACTTGAATAAATTATTGGTGTCAGCATATGACCCAATTGGGTTCACAGCACCTGTTTCACTGACCCTGAAATCCCAGTTGTCAATGCTGCTCCAAGAGGCAAAAACAACACAATGGGATGAGCCAATTGAAGATAAATACAGATTGGAAAAACAATGGAAAAATGCCAGAAAACTGAAAATTGGGCCAGAAAATGGAAAAATGGCCTGGTAAAACGGAAATGGAAAGGTAAAAATTTTTCAGCCGGAAAACGGAAAAATGGGCCGGAAAAACGGAAACGGAAAGGTAAAAAATTTTCAGCTGCCGGAAAACGGAAAACGGAAAGGTAAAAATTTTTCGGCTGCCGGAAAACGGAAAATGGAAAAGTAAAAATTTTTCGGCTGCCGGAAAACGGAAAACGGAAAGGTAAAAAATTTTACCGCGGAAAGGCGGAAACGGAAAACGGAAACGGAAATTTGACACCCTAGTTTCCGGTGAATGAATGCCTGTTTCCAATTTTGGTGATATCATTGTTCTAATTAATTTGTTCCACGGTATAACATTGACAAACAACCGTTCTCCGTTTTCTGAAGATTAAAAAATTAATCCCTATTCATTTTCCCCCTAAAATGTTAATTCTGAATGCAAGAATATTTTGTTTATTGTCACAGTTCTTTTGTACACTAAAGTGCATGTTAAAATTAGGGCTGTTGCCCCGTTTACGGGACCAGGACACGCGGGGAGACCACCATCTCGCCAAAAATAAAAGCGCAGGATATTTTTGCACATTTTCCATTCGTTCCAGTATGCCGAACCATCCATATACCGTTTGTATCACTTTTTATGTACTGAATGTGTTTTGGGGTTTTATAAAAAAACGGTTCAATCAATTGGCGCCAAATTTTGTATACGTATACGCCTCAACGCGCTCAATGCACATGGGAACTTTCGGCGCCAACAAATCTTCAATTTTCATGACACAAAGAACGTTGAATGCCCTGGCCGTGTAAACGCTACTTAGTGGAAAAAATCGAACTTAACCAGAAACTTTGCCATCGCTACCATCGTGTCCATCGTTCGTTCTTGATTTGTCCATTTTGTGTCAGTAGTTATGACTGATAGATGGCTTGGAATGGTAAATATCCCATTGACCTGTTGCCAATGAATTTTGCCCAAACATATTCGTTTATTCGTTATTTAAAGCAATAACTCTGACAGAAAATAGGTCTCAAGGAGATTGAGCCACGTTCCTAAAAACAATAAATTTTGTTGTCAAAGGTGACCCTGTGCCTGTCGGCATGTAAACCCGTTTGGCATGTAGACCACAGATCAGGGGTTTCCAAGGTTTTGACCCCCGCGGGGGCTTCATAGATAGCAAATATTTCCCCTGGAGAGATAGATAACTGAATATTATTCTGGGGGCTCGCTGGGGCTAAAATATATGTGATACTATATTTTTACTTCATAATTGACAAAATGGAGCAAAATTGAGCAATTTTGAGTAAAAGTTGTTCAAAGTTTGCTCCACATAGATACCTAAATAGTTAAGCGATTTGTGGGCGGCTCGGGATAGTAGCCTGTGGATGGATAGATAGCTGAGCAGCCCTCCCCATGAGAATCCCACCACGGGTCTACATGCCAAGCGGTTTACATGCTAAGCAAGCCTACATCGTCAAAGATACTGTTTTTCAAAACATGAAAAACATGAACCACGCTACCATGCAGAAAAATTGAGACTGATGCTGCATGATTGATGTTACCTAAATTTATAAATATTGAATGTGCACAACATTTGGATACCATTAGTGGGTATGATGGGGGTTGGATATTTACATGTACACTAGGGTTGGAAATTTTAAAATTTTCGTGTTTGGGTATCGAGTCCTAAAAATTTCGGGTCGGGTATCGGGTATCAGTTCCAAAAAATTTGTGGGTATCGGGTTTGGGTATTGAGGTCAGGTATCGGGTTGGGTTTTCAGGTTAAAATGTCGGGTATCAGGTAATAAAATTGTCGGGTATCGGGTAATCGAATTGATGGGTATCAGGTAATAAAATCATCTGGTATTGGATTGAACAACAAAAATACAGCATGGTGTAGTGTATCTATCACAAAGTGTATAACTAAATGCAAATACACATGGAGATGCAGCAGTTTTTCCAAAAAATGACCCACGGTGTTACCTCAACATGCTTGGGTAGTAACTGCTGAAGGCATTGCACTGTGAACCTAGCAGAAGTATGTTTCAATAATATTTACTGCGCAAATTCTGCAACATATGCCTGTGAATCGTTCAAAAAAGGTTCTTGTTGATTCAATTGTGAATCTTCCGGTTCAATGGCATTTGGATTTATTGATGAACTTTGGTGGAGTTCATTCCTATTGACATTTGTCAATTGCGACGCCCTTGCGTGATTTTCAACTACATTTGGATTTATTGATGAGCTCTGATGGATCTCATTTCTATTGACATTTGTCAATTGCGATGCCCTGGCGTTATTATTATCACGTGAAGCGCCTCTGTGCCTTTCGACATATTCACACTGCAGATTTGCATTGTCAAAAAAAAACTGCATAGTTGTCAAACCATTTGACACATTTGGATTTGTAGCCCTTGTGGCTCTCAATGGTGGAGAATTTTCCATATTGGCACAAAAAGAGCACAATATTCAGATGTGTGCTGTTGCTCATTAGCAGTGGTCCAGCCACGCCCAAGCCAAGCAGACTCCAGCGAGAAAGCAGTAGCCTGTACACGCAGTTTAAACAGCGAGTCCCTCTCCACCAAAGCAAAGAAAGAAGTATATGCTTGTCCACCAAAGTGATATGAGTCTATAAATCTTTTTGTGCCTTTTTATCCTGAAAACCGGGAATCCTGAAAACTGCTTTAAGCTCACCAAATCGAGACCACATAGCATGTGCTGGCATGTAGCCTGCTGGGCACCCAGCATTAGATAGGTGCCAAGCAGGTCTAGATGCCAAGCGGGGAGAAATCCATGCTATCTGGGTTCAGATGCCAAGCTGGTTTAGATGCTGAGAGGCACAGACCCCCAAAAATTCAGCTTCCTTGTCCCCCCAACACTGGACTGCAGGTACGGCACCCGATGTGGTAGAAATTCACCGGGTGCCGGACCTGTCGTGTACAGCAAAAATTATTTAAAAAATTACACGTTCAGCGGCCCTAGCTGGGGGGGGTTGCTCACGCCCCCCATCGGCGTATAGTTGGGGAAAATGTTGCCAATATTTCCCAAAAATAATAACTCGATATCCCCCAACAGCAGAAGATTTCGCAATTGTTAACTGTAGTCAATTTGTAAACTGACCGCCGTACTTGATGTGAACTCAGTTCCGTTATGGTGGAATGGAAACCACAACACTCTTTGATACTTGTAGAAACTTTCTATCGTCGATTTAATCTTAGCTGTGAAGGGCCAATATTATTCTGACTCACTGTGAAAGGGGCGAGAGAAACGCTAATTTGCACTTAGCACCAAATTTACATGTGTCAGTGATAGTAAATTAATAGAACACCGTGGCGCTGTTTAGTTTGACAAGCGTGAATGTATTTTGCCTACCGTATTACCTCGAAATACCACCAGGGGTTTATTTTTGTCCCAGAAAAACTTTGACCTAGAGTATTTCGAGGGGGCGTTATTATTTCGTCAAAAATTCTCGTGAAAAATCGTGGTAAGCAATAGCCTTTTACGCACCCAAAACATGTGATAACTGTGACGAAATAAGATGTATTTTGACATATTTATCAACGTAGATAGCTACACAAACTACCTAGTATATGTGTAGCAGCGATGCAAATTGGCAGCATACACTATGTCACCATTTACATAGCATACATGATGTACCTATTTACATCATTCCAGACGGGGGTATTTCGAGGGAGGTTAATTCTTTCCTTAGCGCGCTCAAACCTGGCGCCAGTTCCGCAAATTGAGAAATGAGAAGTAAAATGGCAAATGCCAAGTGAATCGGCAAAAGCGAAGTAAAAAAAATAAAAGGTAATTTCTTGTCGCTTTTGTCATTTTACTTCTCAATTCAGGTCGCTTTTGCCATTTTACTTCGCAATTCAGATCGCTTTTGCCATTTTACTTCCCAATTCACTTCGCATTTGCCATTTTACTTCTCACTTCTCAATTTGCGGAACTGGCACCTGGCGTATTCGAGAGCAGCTGGGTAATTCATAAGGGGATATTTCGAGGAAATACGGTATATCTGGCGGTGTGAAAATTAATTACTACTGGCGCCAACGCAAGAAATTTTAACATCGGTGAATACATGCCATACTCGAAATTTTTATTAAAACTCATCGTCAGTAATAACAAATCACGAGTTCCCAATAAGAACATAATTTAGCTCTCAATACCTTGATGGTAATAACCATTTTCCATTTACATAGCTCCGCCCGACAAGTAGGAAAATATTTTTGTAAATATGCCGAATTTTAAGTCGATGCATATCACTGCTCACAGGTCCACCCATTTAGATCCTAACTTCCCGGTAGTTCTGAATAAAATACCAAATTAAATGCTTAACAGACATTCCATTTCAAAGACAAACCGACACTCTGAAAGAACAGACAACTGCGATTTATGAACCTGTAATATGGTAAATATTCATCATATAGTATGTAACAAAAAACATTACCCCTCGACAGGTACCTAGTTCAGGCTGCAGGGGTGTCGTTAGAATGCATTCCGGCCATGCCGTGGTTGTAGCCATTTTGGCCCTGGCTACTATGGCCTCCGCTGGAATAGACATGCCTAAGAGGAACATCTTCACACCTGAACTGTGGGACAAGAGGGGAGATAAGAACTTGGCTGGTGCCTTACCTGGAAAAAGGGCGCATATCACGTGAGTGAAATATCGATCCGCTGATTTGGCGGGTACCCGAAACGCGAAGTTCTGCTTTTCATTATGTCAACATTTCTCTTAAATTTCCTTCCACAATCATTTTATGGTATTTTCATTTAATCGCATTGCTTTTACTATTGCATGGGGAATTTGAACAATTATGTTTCGCAAGGTTTTGTCTGTTCGGATTTAATTTGCTAGGTAAACGCGTTCGAAATTGATCTAAAAAAAAATAAAACAAAATGATTCTAATTGCAAAATACCTACCTAATGGTTTTGACGCAAAAATGGGCCAAACGCTTTCTTGAATTTTTTCCAGAGCATTTTTACATTTTTTGGCTCATGTTCCGTTTTCTAGCTCAATTTTCTGTTTTTTTCCACCTTTTTCCATTTTCCACCTCAATTTCTTTCAATGTTTGCTTTTCCACCTTTTTTTCTTTTTTCCCTGAAGCTGTGTTTACACTGCGACTTGCGCCGACAATTCGAAAAGTGAAAAAGTTCCATAATTTTGGAATGAATTTCCATATCTGCAAGAAAATGCAGTAAAGTATACTCACTAGTTAACTGCACTCACATGCCAATTTGCAGATAAACCGTCCGTGTCGTTCCAGAGTTATAAGCATTTGACAAATATTTCGGTTTTCGATCCAAAAAAGCGAACCGACAAGTGAAATATTTTTGAAATGCTTAAAACTCAGAAATGAAATGAAACTCTGAAATGCTTAGAACGACATGGACGATTTATCTGCAAATTGTCAGTGCGATTTATCTGAGTGCACTTAACTAGCGAGTATGCTTCACTGCATTTTCTTGCATATATGGAACTTAATTCCAAAATTATGGAACTTTTTCACTTTTTAAAATTGTCGGGACAAGTCGCAGTGTAAACGCAGCTTTAACTTTTTTTACATTTTCCAGCTCAATTTCCTGCTTTTCAGCCTTTTTTCTGTTTTCTGGCTCAACTTTGTTTTTTGTTTAAGCTAAACTGGTGCAACTCCCAATCCCAGACTCTGTAAAAGACCCTGTAAAGTGCCAAATGTCATGTAGAAGACCCTGTAATGTGCCATGTGTATCAAAATCGTATTTTATCATATCCAACTCTCATGTGTTGGCATCCAAACCTTACTTTTTGACATAATATTTGGGTACAAAAAAAACAAAAGATTTGGATGTGAAAAAATTACATTTGGATACACATAACACTTTACAGGGCCGTTTACATGACATTTGACACTTTTCAAGGTCTTTTACATAACACATGACATTTTACAGGGTCTTTTTTATGACACGCGACGTTTTACAGGGTCTTTTACACTTGACAGGGTCTTCTTTGGGTCTGGAAGTGCCCCCAAATAAAAATGCATGCAGGTTTTTCAATTGTGTGCATTTTTTATTTCCAGCAAAATTTCTGCCAATTTTTCCTATCTCAGACAAAAGTTCTGCAATTTTTGCCATTTCCAGCAAAATTGCTGCAATTTTTTGCTGTTTCTATGCAAATTTTGCTTTCTGTTTTCTGTTGTTGTTTTTTGTACCATTTCAGTTGTCCGTTTTCCATTTTCTGGCAAATTCAAATTTTTTCATTTCCATTTCTGTTTCCGGAAAGTGAAAAGTTTTTTTCCATTTCTGTTGCCGTTTTCCATTAAATAAATTTGACATCATAATACGTACCTATGTAGGTACCTATACCGAAAAAGTCAAATTTTAACTGAATACTTACTTTTGGCAACGATAAAAAAACACATAAATTGAACAAAGAAACTCATTGAATTTCTGTGTTTTCGTTTAACACAGAAACACGGAAACTCAAAGTTTTTGAAAAAGCCCAAAACTCAAATGAGTTTTTTATTGAAGAACGCGGAAACACAGAAACACGGAAACCCAGAAAAGTTTTTTTAGTTTTTTTTTTCATTTGATTTGAGGAATACTGTGCTGTGTTTAACTGAACAAAAATAAGAAATGTGCAAAAGTGCATATCAACAGATAACAAAGGGTCCAAATTTTATTACAAGTAACAAAATACAACCTGTAAGTAACAAAACGGCACCTGGTCATTATGACAATGATTGGAATTAGCATTCGAAAAAATCACCAATTTTTTGGAAAATATATATAAATATATCACTCCAATATTGGAAAAAATATAAATATATATAAATCACTTTAGGTCTCCAGAAAATATAATTAAATTACTGAAAAAATAACTCTAAGCTCGAAAAAAATCTCAAAAAATCACTTGAGCTTTATTTCAATTTCAAGCAATATTCTGGGCTTTATTTTCCATTTGCAAGCTCAAAAAATGTACTCTAAGGTACCACAGTACATTTATTATCATTCCACAAGCAGTATTCATTTATACAGTATTTTACAAGTGAAAACATCAAGCAATAATCACAGCAAAAATTCAACCTACAGTTCAACCTCAATGAAAACTTCAAAAATATTTTGCACTGCAAATATTTAGCTCTCAACCTATAGCGCCTGGTTGTGGCAATGGACATTTGACTAAATAGGTGCTCATGCTCAGCACTTTTTCATTGGTGATGTGCTGTGAAAACTCATTTTTGGGCACATGGCTATGTTTTTGGCAACAGTGTAATGACACTAGTGGCTCTGGTGACACCATGGTGACAGTTTTCCACAGTTGGTCCAATATTTGACAACAGCCAACATTGTTGCATGTCACCAAGCATTGTCAGTTTTCAAAAATGGTAAACTGAGCTTGCAATCACTGTAGAAAAAATTTGATCACATCAAATTGGTATTTTTTGATTTAAAGTCATGTTTTATTTAGAAAAGTATGTTAAAAGATAGAGTGATGCTTTATACCTAAAACATAACCATAGAATTCATAGCAGGATGACATAAACAAAAAGTTACTAAACCAGTTTACATCTTTGTCACATAAAAAATGAAAACTAATTGATAGTGATGTCACCATTTGCCATCATTTGAGTTTGAGTTGTGACCAAACTAGTGATTTGCCAACACCACCCACCAAATTTCATGCCATTTGTGAAAACTGAACATACTGTATTTCCTTGAATTACAACCTAGGGGGTTTATTTTTTCAGAGTGGAAATTTTGAGGGGGGTTAAACGATGGGGGGTTATCATTTTGCCAGAAATTTTTCAAATCCCATTACTAAATTGTTGTTTGAAATGTACACAAACGTCAAAAAATGCAACAAAAACTGCAATTTATAACACTCTATGGACTTATATATGTATGTAGACAGTATATAACCAGTTCTAACATCACACAGTCATTGTTTTTAACATGTGTTCTATGTTTCCCGGATCACAAACTGCATTATGTTCTCTATTCAGTAAATCAGGGTGGGGTATTTTGAGGGGGGCTATAAGTTCATAGTGCCCATTTTCAGGGGGTATTTCGCGACAGGGGGGGTTATAAGTTCATAGTAGGGTTGGAAAAAAATTGATTTTTTTTAATGACCCCGATTTTTTTTTTTTTAATCGATTTTTTTAATAAAAATCGCTGGGGTCAAAATTAGCCCCATTTCTGCATAAAATCGCCTCTGGGGGTAATAAAAGCCATATAAATTGGTAGGGAGTGCACACTTATACTTTCTGTGCTAATATAAGTACAGTAGAGCTTCAGAAAAGCTTGAAAGTCAGTTATTTTTAAGTGTAAATGTAATTAAATTGTTATATTTGTGACGTGAATCACACTTCATCGACAATTTGCAATTTTATTTGCAGAAATAGCATGTTCTTGCTCAGAACAAAATATAAATGATATTGGAAGTGAACATGGATGCATTTTGCATAAATGTTTGATGTGACAACACAAAGCATAACTATGAATACTTCCTAAAATAATTCACAGCCTACCTTACACACTTAAAAGCACACATAAATGGGTACTACATCCCCAAAATTGGTTGTCAAAGCCATGAAAAAAGAAACTTGTGGATTGTTTGCATGAAAGTGCGCGCTCGCGCACAAAATTTTTGCATTTTACCTAGTGCTTGAGTACCAAAATTTTTTGCCAGCGATTTTTTTTTAAAAACTGGTACGGGTGCTGCGATTTTTTTTTTTAAAAATCGAAATTTTTTTATAAAAAAACGCTTAAAAAAATCGCTTGCCAACCCTAGTTCATAGTACCCATTTTGAGGGGGTATTTCTCAGCAGGGGGTATTTCGAGGGGGGTATTTCGAGGGGGGTATTTCGAGGAAATATGGTATATAGCATTCAGTAGTGGAAAACTTGATGGAAACATGTCACCATTTTTGGCCATTTCAGTTTTCAAAAAAGTCAGGGTGAAAACTAGTGTGTGTAGGCTAACAATATTTACCTGCTTCAAATACAATTTGAACCCAACAATGCTCTACATGAGCAGAGAGATTTTCTGGCAAAAATCCCTGCAAATTTCTCTTGCACAGATTGCATGTTTTAGTCATAAAGTGCAATCATTGCACCACAATGTATTAAGTATGAGTGATTTTCTCAGTGATTTTCTCAGTGATTTTTTTCAGATTTAAAAAATATATATACCATCACTCAGAATTTGGAAAAAATATAAATATATATAAATCACGGGTTATTTATATTTATTGTGATTTTCGAAAATATAAATCACGGGTTATTTTTCGAATGCTAATTGGAATTGTGATTGACACTGACTGATTCACTTGCTGCACCCATCAGCTCGTTCCACAGAGCCGAGGGCTCACCCCAAAGCAGAGTTGTTAAAAGGTACATACGTTTACTCGAAAAATACGCGTACGCGAGTACGCGGTAAATACATTTACATATACTTTTCAAAAAAATACCGTACGCACTTGTACGCGTACACTTTCAAAGCGTACGCGTACGGAAAATGTATTTATGAAAATTCAATGTGGGACATATTTACAAGGTAACTACACGGCTATGTATTTACAGAAGTGGTTCCATTGAATATTTTAGATATGCAGGGGTAGTGCCTTTAAAAATTTCTAAATTCGCAACCAAATCGAAATGGTTGTGGAGACGATGGATGTGGTAAACAAGTCGGGAGAACGATGATTTTTATCTCCTAGAAAAAAGAGACCTTGAAAACTATATAATCTGTCGTTTGCTTATAGAAAAACATACGTTGTGCTGTACACGTATGAAAAAGTGCCCACTTTTACACATTCTATGAAGAAAAGTAGTCGTTTCTACACTCACAAAAAAGTACCCACATTTACGCATACGTACGAGTAAAAAAAAAGTATTTTACGTTTTCTATACGTTGTGGTGAGTAAAAAAAAAATACTTTACGTTTACATATACTTTTAAAAAAGTTCAGTAATTCTAACAACTCTGCCCCAAAGCTGCCAAAAGCATAACCTGGTCACTTGGAGAGTATCATTTACAATTCAAATGGTCGTCGTCGTATTTCTTCTGAAATAATACAACGGCACATACGTCCAATAGAAAGGGAATTTTCTTCAATAGAACGGCAGGTGTTGGCACGTTTTTGCAAGTTCTTGCACTCGCATAAACAATAGAATCTCAAATAGACCTACTGGTGGATATTATTTTGGAAGAGTGCCAGAGCACAAAAATCATATACCTATACATATACATAGTATTTGTACCCTCCCACAATTTACAGCACCAAGTACAACCCAATGCTGCGTCCAGATTTGAATTTGAACCTGCTACAATTAAACCAACTGCAAAAAGAGCACCAAAGGGCTCTGGTGCTGAAGCAATATTTGGAATCAATTCTGTGAAAGCAAGTGAAAACTGAGAAGAACATGGGATTGATTACCGCGTAATGTAGAGTGATTGTGTTTTGTTCCCGTATTTACTGTCCCGTCAACAAGTTCATACTTTGTATATACTCGGCGGACCGCATGCTATGCATTTTTCTGTTGGAAACACCCCAGCATGATGTCATCGTTAATAAAAACAATTTTCCGACAAAAAAAAGTTTCAGAAAAAAACATTCGTCACTTGTACGCCTTATCGTTTTAAAATCTTTCTCTTTTTTTGTGAAGTGTATATTTACATATTTAAGTATCCTGCTCACGCGTTATCAACTAAGAAATAACTAAGTAATTTTGGGCGCATATTTTGCGGTCTGCCGAATATACTTTACCTGTACATTGGTAAATACAACTATTTAACTACTACCTATTCAACTATCTGAAAATGTGACCTAGCGGAATGTGACTAAATATAATGTGACCTAATAGAATGTGAGAGAACCACAATTTAAAAAATGTTATGATCCAAGTAAAATCACCATGCATATATTAAGAAACCCTGAGAAAAGTTATCAATTTTTTGCAAGCCCCCTCAAATTTTACATGGGTACAGTTCCAGCTTTGGACCGTTACAACTACCTACCTGCATGCCCACTAAAAAAATTCTCAAAACAAAAATTGCGAATATATTCATGTCGCTAAATATTTACATGAAATCGTCTCAAAATATTTATTTAAGATGTGTTATTTTCTGAACATTTGGATTAGTATTTGTCAGGTGAAAATGAACCTGGTGGTTACGTGATACAGAAATGAACAATGATAAATTACGAGTCATCACACTAATATTTACAACGCAGCTCCAATAGAGTCGTTAGAAGCAGGGTTGGTTTTATAAAAATTCATTTTAGTAAAATTGTATAAAAATTGTATAAAAATTTTATTTTATTTTTATTTTATTCTTGTTTCAGATTATTTTATTTTATTTTATTCTCAAAAGTCATTAATAAAATAAAATGACACATTTTACAAAAATTTTACAAAATTTTTACAAAAATGCAGAATCATTGCATGCAAGGCCAGAAAAATATTATAATTAGACCTATACATGAAAAACCTGTGACAAATTTTTCCCTTACTTTTCAAAAGTTGCATGCAGTATGTATTGTTAGCTAGCTGCATGTGTAAAGTTACAATTATTGATAAGAATGGTTTGCATTTTCAGTAGAAGGACTAGTGGAGTGTGCTGGGCACATTTGTAAAATGTAATGCAATTTGTCAATTGTCATGACAAATGTAAAGTAAGGTGTCAATGGTCATGCAAAATGTCAAGTGTCATGTCAAATTTCAAGCAAAGTGGCAATCGTCATGACAAATGTAATGCAAAGTGTAAATTGTGTATCCAAATCTTGTGTTTTTGTATCCATAGTATGTTTTGTATCCAAATCTTATGTTTTTGTATCCAAATGTTCACATAAGATTTGGATTCAACAACAACATAATTTGGATACAAAACATAAGATTTAGATATAAAACATAAGATTTGGACACAATTTGCTTGACAATTGATACTTTATTTTTTACATGTCATGAATTTTTACACTTTACCTAACATGTCTCATGACAAGTGGACACTCTGCATGACATTTTACATGACATTTGACACTTTAGACTTGGGACTGCTCCCAGATCCATGAATAAACAGGTAGAAACTCAAGCAATGAGATAAAATTTTACAAAAAAATATGAATTTTGATACAATTTTACAAAAATACGAATTTTTATACAATTTTACAAAAAATTTACAAAAATTCGAATTTTTATACAATTTTTTTTTTATTCTTAAATTTTTCATTTTATTTTATTTTATTTTATTCTTGAATATTCCATTTTATTTTTATTTTTTTCTGAAATTTTGCCAACCCTGGTTAGAAGCATCAAAATTTTGTCAAAGTATATGTTAACATAGAAATCTTTAATTTACCCATCTCGCAAGTAAATATAAAAAATGAAATGACAAGTTTCTAATTTGGACTAAACGTAAAATAAACGTAAAAGTACTTCTCTTTTAAGAAATTGTAAAAGTATTTTTTTCAAGTATTAGCCAAGATATGAGAAGATAACATAATATAACCAAGATACCTAACATAAATTTCAAATATAATGTAAAACCATGTTTTTTATTTTGCAATTTTTTGCTCACGATTGTTTAATATTTCTAATGCTCAAAAAATAAATAGAGATAAATGAAGTATAATTTAATATAAATATAATAAAGTGAAATATTAAAAAATATCTACCTAATTCTGGTGAAGCCTGGTGAAGAAAAATCATTTCTATTTACACCGGGTCGCCCATATGATATCATCAATGACTACACGGAGAGGCTACACCATAGTTGTTAAAACGTACCGTATATGCTTGAATAATAGCCCCATTGAAAAATCCCCCCTGTCAGACGCGTGAGAAAAAAAAATTCCCCCTTGAATAATCCCCCCCCCCATGAATGGCCTAAAAAATACTGCACATCCTTAAAAACAATCGATGAAGCCAGCCCAAGTAAAATAGCTCAGCCTGGTCTGATTCATCGAATGGAAATGCATGCAGTACATCCGTTGAACAAAAATGTGATGTTATCTTGTTAACAAAGCATACTTGGCAAAATGAATTGATAGAAACATGCTGGAAAACTTCGATGAAATAATAATTCCCCCATCGAATAATTTTCCCCTTGAATGATCCCCCCCCCCCTCAAAAAAGTCTGACGAAATAAATATCCCCCAGGGGGATTATTCAAGCAAATACGGTTTTGACCTTTACGCGAAAAATATGTATACTCGAGTACTGATAGACTTTTTAATATAGACTTTTTAAAGGCATAAAAGTGAAAAAGGAGAAAATAGGTTAAAAATAAGGAAAAATAGTTGAAAATAGGTAAAAATATAAAAGTATAAAAGCACATAAAACTGGCTAAAAATTGCTAAAAAGCAGATTTGATAAATTCTACATTGAACTGAATGGAATCCATTCGATGGAAATCCATGGTAGTGATGTTAAAGGCACCGGGAAAAATGGCACCGCACCGCACCGGCACCTTTGGCAACGCATGAAAAGGGCACCTGGCACCCTGGGGCACCGGCCAGAAAATGGCACCGCACCGCACCGGCACCGGTGCCTTTTGGAAAAAATGGCACCGACACCGAAGGGCACCGGCGGGTTGCCGGTGCTAGCACCGAAAGGCACCGCACCGGGCTGGAATTTCTGAAGTAAATATCGGGCAGTTTCTCAGTGGTCTCACCTTTGGAAGTGCATATTTCCATGAATTTTCAACCGATTTTTATGGTTGAGCACTTAAAATGATCAGAATGATGTGGCAATCACTTTTATGAAGCAATTACAATGATTACAAATGAAAGATAAAATATTTAATTCACTGCAATGTCCAAATGTCATGAATTTTCACCGGCTGCTTTTTACTCAACCAAATTCCACTATGGCAAACTGCCAAGTTTTACCGATCTCACACCTACTCGTTGGATGAGCGACAAAGTAAGGCAACAGAAAAGCGACTACCGATTGAATTCGCAACGCACGCCAACGCCACGTTCGCCCACCGAATCGCCCAAACCCAACGTCGAAGTAGAACTGAAATGTTTAAATTATTGTAAGCTCGGAAGTGTAAACAACCCTCTACATAAATTCATTAGGTGAACTGCATATACATTTACGTTTAAAATTTTTAGAATTTTACAATTTTTGGATACCCACTTTTGCTCACAAACTCCACCAGCCATACATTTTACCTCCCGGCTAAAATCAAAACACAGCAAAACTATTAGAATGAATTAAAATAAATCCCCGTTTTTAAGAACTATTTAAACCAACTTTAAATTTATCAACAAAATTACGCACTTTTCCACACTTTGTTGAGAACAGAAAAAAAACTTTTGAACCGGTAAAACTCAATGAAAATTCAATTTTCAATTCAACAAAAACTCAATTCTACTGGTAAAAAGTTTACTCAACAAAAACGCACAAAAACAAAAACAACAAAAAAAATTCCTGTACACCTAAATTACCATTACTCCGCTTCCATCTCCTCCTCTGGCTCCAAACCTGCCAAAGTCGGAGTCACTGGCGGGGGCGGACTCTGTTCCTCTTGCGGTGGCGGCGGCGAGCTAACTACCACAACCTGAACAGGTTGCTGCAGCTGCTGTGCGACCACTTCCTCAGGCTGCTCTTGTTCCTGTTCATCTTCTTGCATGGGCTCAACTTCATTGGCCTCTTCCTGGATGGCGTCCATTTCTCTAAGCACCTGTCTGTCTGGATTCATGGACTGTTTCTGTCGCTCGGCGTCCAACTCGGTGTTCAACTCGCCCGCCATTTGAATTCACTCATCCAATTTCTCTCCAATGACTGCATTGTTAGCCTCTTCAGTTTCTGGCTCTGGTTCCTGCCGTTGGCCTTCCAACTCCTCTGGTTCCAGCTGTTGGGCACTTTGTTCACCTTGCTCCTGTTCCACCTCCATCACCTCCTCCTCCGGATGCGGTTTCTGGTTATGTGCTGGCACGGGCGGCGCGCGTTCAGACTCCGAAGCCGAATCGGTTTCACTCGATCCCGATTTTGACGAACCCGACGAAGAACTAGAGGAAGAGGAAGAACTCGACGAGGGAGAGCGACGACGACCGCGATATCGACGCCGAGACCAAGAACAACCCGCTTTTTCCTCCGCGCGCGGCTGCACTTTCTCTGGCTCCTCCTCTTGCTCTTCTGGCGGCAACATTTGCACGTCTGGGGAATCGGGAGCGGCGACGCTAGCATCTGGCTGAGGGGACGCTTGCTGTTCGCTCACATCCACCTCCTGAACTTCTTCTTCTGGCGGCAGAACCTCATTTTCTTCTTCTTCTTCTTGCACTGGCGGAGCGGGTTCTTGCAGATCGACCGGGGCACTTCTCCAGTGCGTCAAAAACCTAGCCAACGGGTCACACTCCCACAACCGCCGCTCATGGTACGCAAACACGCATCCCTTTCTTAATTCCACCGCCACAAAACGCCAGAAAAACTCAGAATGCAGCACGGTAGCGGCGTTCATGATCACGACCCTGGCCGTTTTGGCTCGAGACGTGGCCACGTTGCACTGCTCTGGCATCGCCAAAAAGCCAATTCTGTCCATCACATCGCGCTCGCGCTGCGACGGATGTCCAGTAGCGTCCACTCGCGGCACACTACCCCTCACACATGACACAATCACCACGTGCGCTTCACGAGCTTGCGCTCGATCAGCAGTGATGACTTTTTTCCGCCAAAACGCTGGGGTCACCAAATAATCGGGGAACCCCTCACCCCCTAACAACTGCGTCCAGTTCAATTGCACCAATTCGTCAATCACTTTTCTCTCCTGCGCTGAATAGAAACACACAACCAGCAGCGAATCAGCGCTTTCTAAATTACTCCACGGAACGACATTCTCGCCCTCGCTGTTCAGCGCCAAAATGACAAACTGCTGTACAACGCGCACCACAATGTCCACTTCCGCCAAATTCTTAACAGACACGCCCTCGCTCATCTCGAAACCCATGTGCACAATCGCAGAAGACAAAGGCACCTGATCGGCACCGCAAGCCATGAGCGGTAATTTGTCCCGCCACTGACTGTATTCATGGAACGCGCGCAATTGGCCATCGTGCGCAGCGACAGAATTCGCTTGAATCAGCGCGTCGTGGCCGCGGAAAACAGTCTCGAGCTTCAAAATTGGACACAGCACACCTTCCACCAACCTGTTGATCAGCGATGGATCAGGTTTCAGGATCGGAGCGATCCATGAATGCAGCCTGACCATTCGGGTCAACTGCTTGCTATCGCCAAACAAAAGCACCAAGCCATTGTGGGGGAGTCGAGCGTTTGAAACAGCGCCAAAAATGGCAGTTTCATCCGCCAGAGACGCCTCATCCACAAACACTGCGGCATATTTCAAAACTTGCAGTCGCTTGTCGCGCGATGAATCCAAAGTCACATGAACTTGACCGGGCTGCAGCACATTCAACACCACCTTATGCAACCTAGTAGCCACCCTAACGAGGCGTCGCATTTCGCGCTTGTAAATTTTGCCCCACGTCTGGTTGTCGTCAACAAAGCCAGCCGCGGCCCCCCACGCCTGCACGCCTTCCTCTTGACCATCGTCCAGTGGCACCAAATCATCCTCGTCGTCTTCGTCGATGGACAAACGAACCAAAGGCAACTGCGACCGAATGGCTTCAAAAATGTCGGCGGGATGCTGATTGTTCGCGACGATCTCGTTCAAAGTGTCACAAATATGGCGTTGAGCGGTAAAGCATTCATAAGCAGTTAGCCAGTGGTCATTCAATCGAATCACATGCACGGGCATATTTTGCGCGATCAAATTCAACAGTGGCAATTGCTGGAGCGTCATATCGACGTAGCGATCGTCAACTTCCAACAACGGACTCAGCACGCGAATCGCGAAAGCAGCGCGCACCTGACAAAAACGCGCATAGCCAGGTGTTTCGAAATTCGGTTTATCATCCATCGCAGTCCACCTCTCCCTACTGCGCAGCAAAACTTCCACGACTGTTTCCAAATTAGGCAGACCAATGTACGCCAAACTTTGCAACGATCGTCTAGCAGACTCATCAGCGGCCGAATTCACACTGCAAGTAATCATTGTGGAGTGGTAAAGCGCATTTTTGTTTGCATCAGAGGGTAATTCCCTCTTCAGCGGGTTCGGCGGGTCATTTTTCTCAGTAAACTTATACGCAACCGCGTACGCACACTGACTTTGCACAGTCGTTTTACCGGAACCGAACGGTGAATCACACATCAACAACAGCGGCGCAGTTTTTCGCACAGACTTGATAACTGACGCAATCACACGCCCCTGCCCCTCCTGTGGCCGAAAATCACCCTGGTGCGCTTGCAATAAGTCTTCGCATGTGCCTCTGCGCACCGCAGCATACAACCCGTCAGACTCAATTTTGTCGAGCGTTCGCTGCCAATTAGTTTCAACCTGAGTCAGCTGTTTGTGCAGCACTACCGCCATTTTGACCTGGTCTTCCACAGCGAGCATTCCGGTGTCACTCTCTGTTGGCCGGTAACCACTAGGCCCCATTATGCACAAACGCTCCAAAATTTCCATGCGGCCATTATAGCTAGGCGACAAAGCGGAACCGCGCACCATGTAATCGCAATTGGGCATCAAATGCGGCGACAGCGCCTGCGGCACCAACACATCCGGTTTGGCGACCAACTGTACCGCCTCGGCGGTGATGTCAGCGCTGACCGTATGTAAACTTATTTGCGGGCGGCCAGTCAGAGCACGCTCTTCCCCCCGGGGATCAGCTTCGACGATTTGTAGCGACGACATAGGCGAAGTGAAATTCAACATGTAGCCCTGCGCCTTATTCCTGTGCCACTCGGCCGTGTCGCGCATCGCAGCGGCTGGATTTAAGTGCACGCGCTCCCACCTAATTATCGCAATTAATCCCCGCGGCCCATTTTGCCAAGTCACCTGCGCACGCACCGCCTTTGCCCTAGTCGCAGTGTATCGCAAATGCGCTTCGTGACACACATTAGCAGCGGCCAAAAAGATGGAACGGAGCTGCAGCTGAGAGGTAAGTTGATTTCTGTTCATTTCACCCTTCCACTCCATACCAGCCTCAATTTCCCGCGCCGAAAAAATACGCACGCCATACGCATGAGCCCAATAAAAGTTGTTGACTTTACCGGCGTCGTCAAAAGCATGATACTCTACATGCGCCACGCCTAATTGTCCAGCGTGCGGGTGCACGTCGCTTTCCAAGACATTTTCGCTATGCGCAAAAATCAATTTTTCAGGGCCTGGATCCCGCTCGTCGGCGCCTTTGAAGGGGGGTGCACTAATATACCGCGAAGGGGTGAACGCCGCTCTCAAACGCAAATACCTCCACTTGGCCGGATAAGCATGATACCCTTCGCGATTTTCCTGTCCTCTCTGTGAAATTTCCGACGCCGGTTCATCGACGGAGAGGTTAACTTGTCCTTGCGAAACAATGACAACCAGACGGCCCAAAAACAATGGCATTTGAGCGTCATTTTTCATAATGGTGACACCACGCAATTCCCAATATTTTGGATCGATGCTAACCCTACTGATACCAGTCGCGACAAAATGCATGCCGTGGCGGACAAGCGGCAAAAACATGTGGTACGCCTCGTTAGCCTCGCGATATTCCCTCAAAATTTTCTGCACCGACCGCTCGCGAGCACGCTCCGCTTTGTTGACCGAATAAGTGAAAAATGGATAAGCCCTTTCCGCTTCCGACCATTCCGGATAACTTTCCAAAATTGCCTGCGCATCGCCGTCGAAACGAATGTGACATTGATAACTGGTAGGACGCTGTTCGTTGCCGACGTGAACTCGATCCACTATTCCCAACAACTTTTGGTTGATGACAAATTCAGGACAAACCGATCGAGCGTTTCAAGGGGGATTGTAGGGCAGCGGCGGAATAGTGTCACCGCCCTGTTTTCCATGAGAAGTCCACGATTTGAGCGGCGCCTTGGCTATGCGCCCGCCACGGTACGAACTAGAACTCGCTCCATACCCACCCATAGGTACGCCGCCCGAACTAGTCATCTTTCACACTTCAAAGTAGAGAACCGGAAAACACAAATTATTGCTACTTAAAATGCGCCACCCAGAATGTCGGCACCGAGATGCACGAAGGTCTGAGCGACACCCTAACTGAAAAGTTGCGAATTATTTTCAACGCACTACGTTGAACGTATTGCGCCAAAAATAATTTTTATTTTGTTGTGAAATGGGCGAAAATGAGAATGAAATTAAAGAACGAATTTAGAACGAAAAATAAATGCGATGGTATGAATAACTGGTGAATTAAAACTGCGACGACAATTAGGAACGAACAACAAATAACACTTATAAAATTTTCGCGCTTTACCTTTTACACAAAATACAACTTTTTACTTCAAATTTACCTCGCGCACCACCAAAAATACAAAATTTGCAACCCCGAACTCACCACAAATTGACGGCCAGAATTAAGCGCGAATAATCCAAATAAAAATGACAATGAATTTTAATTAAATTTTCGAACGGAATAATTGACTTGAAGCACTTTAGGTTGAAGAGCGGAAAATCTCAGGGTTTTTAACCGAAAATCTGCGAATAGGTGGGATTAACTGGTTCATTTGTTAATTTAACGCGATCAGCATGAACGGTATAAGTTTTCTTAGACAACCTATTAAACACGGTCATAATGGGATGCACATAATCTAAGCATTCATACGGGCCAATATAATGATGCGTGAACTTCTTAACGCGGCCTAACTTTCAAAGAATTCGGGGCGAATAAACACGAACTGATTGACCGGGCTTCAAATTCAAGCGACGCGCACTGCGATTTGCATAAAAACATTCTTTTTCTTGCGCGCGTTGTAAAGCCGAATGCGCGGCCGTGCGGACGTCCGAAAGTCGCGCGTCTAAATTCGACACAAAGGGACTGTACGCCGTCGGCTTATCGGTCTTATCGGTGCCATTTCCCGTCGGCTCTATCATACGCTCCCAAAGTGACGGAGAATTTGATCCAAATAGCAGCGCATATGGCGTCACTTTCATAGAGGGGTGCTTAGACGTATTATACGCATAGACAGCGGCGCCTAAGTGTTTGTCCCAATCCGAATGCGAACCATTCACATAATGCGAAATTATTTCCATTAAGACGCCATTCCTGCGCTCAACCAAACCATTTCCTTTTGGCGTATAATTGAAACACTTGTGCTGCACCGTGTTTAGATAACGCAGCAACTCCGCAAAAATGCCGCCAATGAAGCTTGGTGCATTGTCAGATAAGATTACAGCGGGCGCGCCAAAAATCGGTAACACATGTTGCAAGAACGCAATAGCCACAGTATCTTGTTTCAAATTAGGAACGGGCACTGCTAAACCAAAACGCGTACATTGATCCACAAATACCAATACATGCACATTTCGTTTTTCAGTAATTGGCAATGGCCCTACTGCATCAATCGCAATAAAATCACCGGGAAACTTAGCGATTTTCCGGCTCTGAATTTGAGTTTTCATCGAGCGACGCAATCCTTTCTTTGCGTTGCACGAAGGGCAAGTGGAAACCCATCTAGCACATTCTGGTCGCATATTTGTAAACCAAGCAAATTCGCGCAATCTTTCAAACGTTTTCATCACACCTAAATGTCCAGCAGTGGGGTGGTTATGCGCCAATTCTAACACAGTGACTACTAATGACTGGGGAATGCACGCAGGGTCGTATTTCCTTTCACCCACTAATATTGACGGATCCGCGTCACGCCTAATCACATCAAATTGATCGATAAAAAACGGTGGGGCTCTACGCAAAGTAGATTCTTCGCACATGCGTCGAATTGTAATTATATACGGTTCTTCTTTTTGCAAACGTGACAACTCTTCAATTGGAGTGATGGGAGGAGGTAAAGCATCGAGTTTTTCCGGTTTCTTACTTAATTGAGCGGAACGGTGGCCACCAGCCATTAATTTAGGCGCATCGTCACTTTTTGGCGGCGATTTCAAAGCACTTTCAGAATTGGACTCCGCCTTCGGTTTACTTCGCACACGCATAGTCATTGGATGTGGCGCCCGCACAGTAGCAACGCTTGCCACTGGCGGTTCAGCAGCTACTGTAACTGACGGTTCCAAAGTCTTCATTTTTGCATGTTTCAGCCAATTTTGAGCAGCAGCCAATCGCGCCATAGCCTTAGTTACTGCTTGATAAGCTAAATGTTCTTCAGATGTCAACAACGCCATTTCCTCAGTCAAAATTCTCGCCAATTCATCAACAGGTATATCAAACGCATATTCTTCAAAAGCTTCATCCAAATTAACATGCTCATCAAATTCAACAGGTGCATCACGCTGGCGCGACAAAGCATCAGCCAATTCGTTACTTTTCCCGCGCAAATGTTTAAAAGTAACTTGATATGATTGAATAGCAAGCGCAAATCGGTGCAAACCCGTATGGGGATGGGTTTTCCAAATTGGGATTTTTAACCCATGAAATACTTTTAGCATCGGTCCACACTTCAAACGGCCGGCCCGCTAAATAACAATGCCAATTTCGTATGCTTTCAAAAATAGCACATGCTTCTTGCGTAATTGCAGGCCATCGGGATTGCGCTTCAGAAAGTTTTCGGCTATAAAATGAACACGCATGCAGAGCGGCGGCAGGTTCAGCGCGCTGTACTAAAATGCCAGCTAATGCAACTTTAGAAGCATCGGTAATAATTATAAACGGTTTACTGGGATCAGGATACTGTATACAGGGACTCTCAGCCACCATTAATTTTAACTTATTAAAAGCTTCCAAAGCAGCAGGATTCGCATTTAAATCTACGGGAGTACTTCCGCTATACTTTTCAGTTCCTAATTCAGTTTTTGTTCGAGTTAAATTAGACAAGGGAGCAGCATATTCAGCACATTTATGAATTAACCTTCGGAAAAACCCAACGGCACCTAAAAACGCTTTAACTTCACGCACACACACAGGTAGCGGCCAATCACTCAAATACTTTCGCTTGTCATCTGGTATACAAATCCCTTCACGCCCTACCATATAACCCAGGAATTTAACAGCGGTTGTGCGCATGAAAAAACACTTTTTGGGGTGTATTTTAAAACTGCTACTTATCAAGCGCGACAAAACCTGACTTATATCACTCAAATGATCTTCCCATGACCTACTGTAAATAAGCAAATCATCTATATATACCAACACATTCCGGTGCAATAATCCAGCCATCGTAACTTCAAAACAGCGCTGCGCTAAAGCCGGGGAACATTTTAATCCCATCGGCAAACATTTCATCTGAAATTGGCCAAAACAATTACGAAACGACGTAATATGTCTATCATCCGGATGCAGCGCAATGTTGTAAAACGCTTGGTTGATATCGACACTGCTAAAAATACTTGCAGCTGTGCAATGACTCTATTGTGTCGTCTAATCTGGGCAGCGGAAATTGGGGAGCGTGAACTACTGCATTTAATCGTCGATAATCTATCACCATGCGCTTGGCACCATCCGGCTTAGTAACAACTAACGTCGGCGCGCAGTACGGACTCGTACTATGTTCAATGACGTCATGCTCAAGCAAACAACTTAAATGCTTTTCTAAATACTGCTGGTCATCCAAACTCAACCTATACATTCGACACGCCACCGGAATTTTGCTAGTCAATTGAAGTCGATAATCAACCAATTCACTGTATCCCAAATCATACTTATCCCTGGCAAAAGCATCTTGATGAATTAAAATCAACTCTTTTAATTGTTGGCGCTTATTTTTGTCCAATTCGACCGGTACCTCAAAATCCATTTCCCTCCCATCAGCACAAACCACTTTCATAGTTGTATTCGCTGCTTTAGAAGGTACAGTGCCCTCCGTCGGTACTTTTTCCTCACTAGTTTCAAGTATAGTATCGGTAAAACTCATATCGCGCTCGCGACATTCTCGCACCCACTCAGCAGGCGGATCACCTCGGCGCACTTGTAAAACACACTCCACTGGTTCTACGATAGCAATTTTCTGCCCCACTTGCAATTTTACCGGCACTTCAGTCACATTAACACACCTTACCGGAAACAACTCACTCGCACTTTCATAAACAGCATTAGCTGCAAACACACCCGTTTTCACATGGAATTCACTCAAAGGCTCAATCGCAAACGTCAATTCATCAATTGGTTCAGATAATTTTGCACTAATTATCGTTTCATGCCGTGGCTTAATTTCAGTAGGTTCAGTCACAACCGCATAAACATGCCGTTCTTGCACCACAGGCTGCGGATTGTCAAAAGGCACAGTCAACTTTTTACGCGCATCGCCACTCTCAATTCGCAATTCACGCGCAGGCATATCAATAACCATATGCCTCAACACATCAGCGCCCAATAAAATGTTGTCCGACAAACCGCTAATCACCTGAAACACAATAGAAAACGCTTTCCCGGTAATCATCACTTGAAGTTCCAGCTGACCCTCAATCTGCAATTTGCATTGAGACGCGCTTTGCAATCCCCCTACAGGCGTGACTTCATCAAAAGCTATGCAATTATTTCGATGCCTAGCCAACACTAGCGGGCTGCACAATGACCTCATCGCACCTGTGTCCAACAGACACCTTTTGTATTCATTCCCCTCAATTTCTACCGTAATCGACGGACTGTAGTAAATTGGCACGAGTTCTTTACGCTTAGCCGTAATACTTTTGATGTTCGCAATTTCTTCACTAGTCAGCGTGACTACATTCACTTTTTCCATGACAGCAGAGTCTTTAGGAACGCGCAGCGGCGGCAAACGCTTAAATATACTCACTGGCGTTTCTTCAACATCGGCGCTATACCCTGAACTGTTAGCGCTGGTTGGATTCAATTTTTGCGGCGGCGTCACAGGGGTCGCACCCCTTGCAGTATTGCGCCTATTTTCTATCGCTTGCATACGATTTAATTGAAACCGCAACACTCTCAATTTTATCCAATCACACACCACGCACACCAAATACAACACCAGTTCACACAAAGCGGGCAGAAAAAATCTAAGAAACACAAAAGTGCACATTACAGCGATAAATCCCTCAAGAAAATTTCGCACGGTCAAAGTCCACTCATCTGACACTCCTTTTTTCTTAGCAACGCCACCACCTGAAACACCCATTGCGTCAGCACTCGCAAAAAATGTAAATAGACAGCACAGGAAAAACACACGGTTCAACACACTGGGCAACATGCTCGGTTCCGACCATGTTCTGTACAAAGTTGGCACGCTTGCTTCACAATAATCAGACAACACATACAGCTCAGAGTCAGATGACGTTCGCGACAGACTAATGTCCGGCGGTTCACACATAAACGTATGCATGGTTAATTCTAGCAGCGCTTCTAACTTAACATACGTCAACGTGTCCTCAGGATCGTCATGCGGATGCTCATCAGCATGCTCACAGAACCCACTAATGTTCAACCCCTGCAAACCCATATGTTGCAACTGAGCCCACCACTTCGTTCGAAAAATCATACTGTCTAACGAACGCGCATAAACCCAAGGCATAATCCATGCCTCTCTTTCGAGCATGAATTGATGTTCTTGCGGCGTTATTTCAGGCGGGTTGCATGGATCCTCTGTTTCTTCATCTGAACTTTCAAGACCCGGTAAAACCCTAATCATGCGCACATATTCCTTACTTTCTTGCACGCGGCGTGCGTGATTCACTGAGTTCGCAGACATGCGCGTAGGATTTAATGCAGTCAATTCATTTGACGGAGCGGCTGCAATGGCCATTTGCGATGATTGCACTTGTTGCACTGGAGACCAATTAGTGGTTGACATTTGCGCGGGAGGGGGATAATACAGGTAAGGCGCCGCTTGCATGGGATATACGGGTTGCTGTGCAGAGCGCATCATATTCGCTGGACCTCTAAAGTTATTCATTGGTCGCTGCGGCAGCCCGCGCCGAAAATTTCTAAAGCGCGCTCTTTCCTCTTCTGTCAACTTAGGACAATCAGAACGAAAGTGGTCATCTGCCCCACATTCATAACAGCCCTCATCAAATTTACGCGGCCTAAATTTGGAAACTGGTTTCGCAGCATTGTTACCTATCAATTGCTTTTCTAAATCAACTAAGCGCTTATCCTTATCCTCTAATTGCTTAGAAAGTTCTTCCAGTTTCACTCGCTGTTCCTCAAACTTTGGATTTTTTGCCGCCGACGGAGCAGGCGGAGAATTTCCAAAAGCTCCCGCACCCCCTAAAGCAAAAATTCGCTCGATTACCGAATTGGTGGCTTCTGAAACTAATTCAGCATTGGATTTTGACTTTTTCTTGCCACCCACTTTGTCCTTATCAATTTCCAGAAAACTTTCTTGCGTGCGCGCATTATTGACTACGTCTTGAAACTTAGCCCCAGCGGTAATGGATACATTCCTACGGATGTCAGGGTACAATCCACTAACAAATTTCGCCACTGCCATCTTTTCGCGTTCAATTTTTGAAAGTTTCGGGAAAGCGCGTTTTATAATTCTCTCCAGCCGCACTGACCAATTTAACACATCTTCATCTTCACCCTGCTCACTACTAATTACTTCCCTTTGCGCATGATGCTCTGAAATGGGGTTAGTATAATAACGTTCCAAAGCATCCATGAACTCCTCATAATCCAAATTAATCAATTCACTCTTATGCGACATATAAATCGAACGCGCGCTGTCACGCAAATAAACCGGAAGCAGCGATTTTCGCTCATCTGTCGGAATTTGCAACGCCTCACAAACTGCATCCCAATTTTTACGCCAATCAGCAAACTTATCATCAGCGCGCCCCTTAAATGGTACTACCTGTCCGGTAAGCGCAGTCATGGCGGCGGCATAACCCTCCCTACTAGTAGCAACCATACTCACTGCAGGTATAGGCGGTGTGGTAGCGGTAGAGCACCCTCCCGAATTAGAAACAGCACTAATTACGGCATTGATCGTTTGCATGTCAGGCTTCTCTAAATGAATATGCTCAGCAAATGCATTAATCGCGTCCGCAATTTGACTCACATCATTTCGCAAATTATAACAATCAACACCTAATTTTACCAACGCCACCAATTTTTCATCATTATCACTCATGTTTCCATTTTCCAATGAACTCATGGGGCGCTGATTATACAAATAAGCGGCAATACTCACTGTTTGAGTCACAACCTGACTAAGGTTCCATTCTGACCCCTGAACCGAATTCCCCACTATCGACGAATTAATTTGATTCAAAGTCAAATTTTTCGCTTGAATCAACAATTGCACCACATCTGGACCCGTATTCACACCACTACCGCTCGCATGCGCCATACCCAAAGTAGAATACCGGAAAAGCACACACTCACTCGACGACTGGGTACTCGCGCTTCGGTACCCGGCACTCGCGCTTCGGTGCCCTAACTTACTTTGCCCTACGGTCGGGAATGGCACCTCCGCACCCGCACTTGGCTTGCCTTGCTCAAAGGTCGGGAATGACTCCTCCGCACCTCTTTCAGGGACCGGTCCTTCCGCGTCCACCCAGCAGTTGACGTCAAAGTCGTTAGGTTCGTCACTCAACTCAGCGGTTCCAGGCTCAGAACAATGCGCGTCCGTACTGAACTGAACCGATTTCGGTTTTTTCTTACTTTTCCGTTTTTCCCTTTTTTGCCCACTAACAATTTCGTCAGTTTCACGCCCCAATACAAAAATGTCCGTACTTATCGGTTGCGTCGATCGGGTAGCCTTCCGTTCCTCCAGCCGGGCGGTGGTTCGTTTGTTCTCACCAGCGATTGTCAAACGGTGATCAGTCGCCTGAACTCACTGGGAATATCAAACAAACCACTCGCTGCTACCAGTTGTCATGAATTTTCACCGGCTGCTTTTTACTCAACCAAATTCCACTATGGCAAACTGCCAAGTTTTACCGATCTCACACCTACTCGTTGGATGAGCGACAAAGTAAGGCAACGGAAAAGCGACTACCGATTGAATTCGCAACGCACAATGGTGAATTCACCGAGGTGAATGTCACAGGTGTACGCTACGTCAATTAAGTTAGCTTTTTAGCGAATGGCGTTTTTATCAACGCACTAGCAATTAGTTAAATGTCTAATTTACACCAAGGGGTCCGAAGTTTTTTTAGAAGAGATTTTATTTTAGGCGATTTTAGACTCAGAATTCACACATTCAGATAGAACACAGGGAACACACTGAGAGCGAGTTTCTCACCAGCGGCACAAAACCTTCGAAAACACTCCAAGAAATAAAACCGAAGCAATTTCGACTGAATCGACCCCTACTCTAAATTACGGTACGCTTTTATACGCAACAACACAAGCCAAGTCCAGACAACACTTCCACATACCACGAGAAGCATGCTTACAGCCGATTTGACGGACACACGGAATTTGAAAATGGGCATACCTAAAATTATTCACGGCGTCAGTTTACAGGATATGTCAATCAAAGTACACAAAAACACAAAGAATTCATGCGCAAAAATGGATGGGAACGGGAACGAGTACGAAAATAGAAAATGAACGAATGCGAGAAGAATAAAAAAAACAGGAAAAACACAAGAGATACTGTAAAAACTTGTTTTAGCGCGAAAAAATGGCGGGTGATTCAAAAATTACTCAGCGAATTCTACCGAAAATCCAAAACCACCTCCACGAACGGGGAAACACACAGCGATAAGCGAGACAAATAAACACGCGAACAATAATCCCATCAGCAAAAAGAGCGTATAGTAAACAAAAATAACATTGATATTCAAAGCATAAGACGCACACGTATTATTAATGCACAACGAAAAAATGTCGTAAGAGGGATAATCCATGATAAGATTAGGATACCGGTAAGGCGAATGGAACTAACTTTCACACTGACTGTCAAGGAAAAAATGAATTACGGTACCGTTTTAAAGACGCTAAGCGGAAATTCCACCAGAGTGATAAAATACGCACTCAAATCAGATCACCTTTACACTTATCAAAATATTCGGGGAAAAAACAGGAAAAACAAGCGGCTTATTATTTCATCTCTTTGTATAGTAAAGATCAACCACGAAATTTGCATAAATTCCTAAATGTCCGAATGTCAAGTTATCAGTTTTCTAGGGGAAAAGGAAATACTCAAAAAAACAATCAATCTAGGATTAGGTAGATAAAAAATAGCAAAGTTGCAAAAGTAGAAATCAAATAAAAATTAACATACTCGAGTTTTACCTATTCCCTACCAAACCTAACGTTAAAATGAATGTGAAATCGGTATGACGCTAATTAAAAATACGAACGCAAATGATTGGCAACTGGAAAGTTGATAAATTTCAATCTTTTTAGCTCACATGCATGTTTAGATTGCATGACTTTTTTTTTAGAAGTTCAAAACTGAACAAAATATCTAAGTGAATCCACTGCCACATGCCGAAACGCAACAGCCACTAACCACCGAAGACACTTATCTCTAGAAAATGACCACTCTCGCTGCTACACCACTCACTCTGCTACCAGAATGTTAATTAGTCAACCACGGCTTTTGATCCCATACGCACTGTGCAAAAAACACACCCCGAAAATACCGAACTGTCCAATTCACTCAAAAATAAGTACACTTGTCACTGTATGGGTGCTTGTTTCGATGAGATCGGCGGACTGGGCTGTTCTCACAACAAGCCAAGGGAGTAGGCATTTAAACATGAAATCATGTCTGTCGAGTTAAACTTGATTCTTTTAATTACCTCTCATTTTCAACACCAATCATCACCGCACCTCTATAATCAGTGTACTTTTGTAAAATCGCTTGTAAATTAACTTTTGTTTCTCAACTCGGAAATGCAGAAATGCACAGTACATACTAGATCAATAGCCACGGCCCTCACTTCAAAAAGACAGCGAAAGTTAGTCAAATATCAACCTATGTGTCCTCAGCCATCACTGACCATTCACGCACTACGACACGTAACCGCAGCGTCACTTTTTTACTTAGAGAAAATAAACAAAACTTTATTATGCAATCTAAACTGCTGGTAAAAGTTGGAAAAATACTTTTTAATCAGTCTGTCACAAATAAAATTGTTGCCACCTCACTTGTCTCACTCTCTTAAAAAAAACTACCTAATTGAATAAAAAATTCTAAACAAAGAAAAACAACTATTTACATCACAGCGTCAACTTTGTGTCAGATCCTCAATACCTCCAATCCTTTCCTTGGCCAAAAGGACACACATAACACAATGGGGCACCGGAAAAATGGAAATGCACGTTGCCAACGTAGCGCAGCGACGTCGCCAAAAAACGCCAACGCCACGTTCGCCCACCGAATCGCCCAAACCCAACGTCGAAGTAGAACTGAAATGTTTAAATTATTGTAAGCTCGGAAGTGTAAACAACCCTCTACATAAATTCATTAGGTGAACTGCATATACATTTACGTTTAAAATTTTTAGAATTTTACAATTTTTGGACACCCACTTTTGCTCACACAAAGCCACTATTGTCTACTGATCGGAGTCGTTGCTGTACAGAGAATGGAACTATCTCTGTCGTAAACTGACAACAAATTTTGAACAAACAAGTAAGATAAATATAAAATATAAAAATGATTAAAAATTCAACAAAATTTTAGATTCGCTCATCAGATCACGTATCGGGTATAATGGATTTCACAGTAGGTATATTTATTTGATGGGAGGTTTACAAAATAGGCTAAAACGGTTGGGTAAATATATCGCTGTTTTTTGAAATATGAATAAGCACATACTATGGACAAAATTGCACAGCACATGAAGCCTTGGCCGGTGCCTTTCCCGGTGCCTTTTACTTCGGCCCTGGTGCTAGCACCTTTGGCAAAAAAATGGCACCGCACCGCACCGGCACCGGTGCTATTCTGAAAAAAATGGCACCGGCACCGGCATGGCACCCCTGAAGATTGCAATGGCACCGCACCAGCACCGGTGCTTGTGCGGTGCGGTGCCCTTTTTCGAGGGTGCCCCGCCGGTGCCGGTGCCATTTTTTAAAGAATAGCATCGGTGTCGGTGCGGTGCGGTGCCATTTTTTTGAGGTTGCCAAAGGTGCTAGCACCAGGGCCAAAGTGAAAGGCACCAGGAAAGGCACCGACCAAGTCTTCATAGGGTGTAAAATTTCGACCACAGCATGTGCTTAGTCATATAAAAGGCAGCAATCTATTTACCCAACTGTTTTTAGTCTATTTTGAAAAAACGTCCCATCAAATATATTTTGAAATCTGCCATATTCTTCTGAAGAGGAAAAATTACGTTCCTTTCAACATTTAATTCATAATTTGTTGTCAGTTTATGACAAAATATACCTAGTGACATTTTCTGTACAACATCTACCTCGGTCAGAAGACAACAGTGAATACGTGTATTGGAGCATATAAATATTTGAGTTTCATTTCTAATAATTCTAATTACGTTTTAAAGTGATCAACATGTTATTCTGATCATTTTAAGTGCTCAACCATCAAAATCGGTTGAGAATTCATGGAAATATGCCGTTCCGAAGGTGCGGCCTCTAAGAAAATACCCGATAAATACTTCGGACCCTCCAGCCCGGTGCGGGGCCTTTCGGTGCTAGCACCGGCGACCGGCCGGTGCCCCAGGCTGCCGGTGCGATTTTTTTCAAAATGGTGCCGGTGCCGGTGCGGTGCGGTGCCATTTTTTGGCCGGTGCCCAAGGTGCCAGGTGCCATTTTGACGCGATGGCACCGGTGCCGGTGCGGTGCGGTGCCATTTTTTTCCGGTGCCTTTTCCATCACTAGTAATGAAGTTCGTAGAAATATTCAGTTTTAAACATGATTGTTGAACAAATCATTGTCCACTTTTATGTACCTGATCAATTTTGCGATAAAAGTTTGCGCTTGGATTTTACTTCGAGCTTTAATCGCAGCTTTTATTTATACCCGGGTGAAACCTCAATGGGAGACGGCAAAAACTTTCCAAACAGACCAAGGGGCCCAGACCCTGTAAAAGACGCTTTTAAATGTAATGTGTAATGTAAAAGACCATGCGTAGTATCATAATCTTAATAATAATCTATACTATACAAATCTTACGTTTTTGTATTTGGATTCAAAAACATAAGATTTGGATACAATAGAATGAGATGTTGAACCGTTTCAGGGTCTTTTTATGACAGTAGATGCTACATTGTCTTTTACATGACACATTACATTTTACAGGGACTTTTACATTTTACACGGTCTTTTACATTTACCGTATTTCTTCTAATAGAAGAGCGCCGTTCTATTTTTTTCGTCAACTTTTTTACCTGCCGTTCTATTGGAGGTGCCGTTCTATTGGAGGCTTGCCGTTCTATTTTTTTCACCAATTTTTTCACAGATTTCTCATTTCAACATAGCCTTATTTTTAATGAATCTTGAGCAATATGTTTATATCAGAGCATCAATTTGAACTTTAACACCTATTTAAATGCTTTGAACATTCTCACCATCCTTTTTTCATGTATTTTTGTGTTTTTGCACACTCCCAAGTAACTTCTACCTGCCGCTCTATTGGAGATGCCGTTCAATTGGAGGCTGCCATTCTATTGTTTTCGTGAGCGTGAAAATGTGCCAAAACCTGCCGTTCTATTGGAGGTGCCGTTCTATTGGAGGTATGCCGTTCTATTAGAAGAAATACGGTAACAGGGTCTGGGACTGACACCATAACCCACAGATAGAATCAATTATGCTAAATATCGCAAATAATGAAACAATGCATACAGGGTTTCCGATATAGTTCTTTCTGACTTCAATAATGCACTTTATCTTGATACTGTATTGTTTACCATGACCCCTAGAAAGAAACCTTTTTGTCTTAAAAGTTGCAAATCATGAAATAATACGGGGGGTTTGAATTGAATTTGATGGTCCGGACTTCAATTATCCACAGGCAGGTGGCTGTTTGTAAACACTTAATGATAGTTGTTTAGACAAAATTGTGCCTCTGATCAGAGGGGTAAAGTCGGCAGACGTATCGCCCTACAAACATTTGCGTCAGTCTCTCCAGTGGAGAGTGCATGTCGTCATTACTGTGACGCAATATTTTAATGATTGGAATGGATCGGGTCACGTATGAAAACTTGACTCTTATCCCAGTTTCCAGTTGCGTATTATACAAATGCGAGTGAAAAGTCAAAGTTAACTAAAAATCGTTAAAAGTTGGTCCCCTTTGCCAATTTCCACCTTTCTAATCGTTATTTTTGTTTATATACATGGTTATATGGTTAGTGTTAGCCTTTTTATTCACATTTATAGCGGATTTCGCAATTTTGGCTGGCTGCCAAGTTCTCATATGGGGACTCTTTCATTGGAACGGAGCCAACGAATGAAAAATTGACAAAAACGCTAAAAGGGTCATTTAAACAGTCAAATTTTTTCGCTTCCAACGGACAACGTTGAAACGAAACGTTGAAACGGGCGGCGCGCACACACGGACACGGCGAAGCGTCCATTTCTCTTTTAATATTTTTTCTTTTTTGATTCCGAGCGTCCGGGTGGAACCCAAGTTTTGTGTTCGCTCTATTCGCGAGCGAATTCTAACTCTCCGATTTTGTAGGGTGAAATGTCCGCCGACTTTATGTAGTTTTTCATTAATGTTGCTGAAAGGGTTTATTCAAGGGAGGGAACTTCTCCAAAGATTAACTAGCAGTTCGCTGTGAATTTTCGCCACAAGGTCATATTTTTATCAATGTCAATTTCACATGGACCTATGCTACGGACTTACGCAAGTTTTGCTGTTAATCTACTCAACTTTCTAACCCCCCCCCCCCTACAATTGAATTGACAATCTACACTTTATTTGAAATACATGCATCTCATACACAGCTGCGTGACCATGCATTTGCGCATGGCTTGATGTCATGCGGCCGGCCTGTGTTCAGACTAAACTGGGGCTTTTACATTCAGCGCGAGCCCACATTCGCAATCAATAAAGTATAGCAGCGCGTACAACATGCTCGCTCGCTTGCATAGCTTGCGCTACCGTAATTCCTCGAATAGAAATCCTAGAATATTGTTTTAAATCTACCTAGGTACCTAATTTTACTTCACCATACTTTCAACAGAGATCATTCTATCATTTTACGGTGTATTTTTTAAATCAACAACATTCTAATGATAAGATAATCTGAAACTTCTATTATTAGATGACTAAAATTGACGTTCATCGACTCGCGTTCGATGAATGAGACAAGTTGTAGCACCTTTATACAGTCAGGCTTCGTAAACTTCGAACGTTTGAATGTTTGAACTGTTCAACGGGGGACGAACTAATCTGGGATATACGGTACATACATAAATATATATGTACGTCTTTTCTTTCAGTGAGAAATGTTTGATAAGGCCACGCCCCCGTGCCAAAATCATTTGTCATTTGGCTAGTAAAAAGCACTCTGAAAGTCATTCAAAATAATTGTTTTGTGTGAAAGCCTGAAGTAGCTCATGTTAAAAATAAAACGTGTTTCCTGCTGCATGAGCATAGACAAAATTGCGATTTGGGTTCGCGGAAATGAAATACATTTGCGAAGCTCGCCCCCCCCCTTCCCCATGTAAATACGTATTAGGTATACATGAAAATTTTATGTGAATCAAGCCACTAACACGAGAATTGCGTGGAAACATGTGGATTTAGTTGCATCGTTTTAGAAATTACGGCATTTGTAAAATTGTATTGCTCTTCGTTTGTCTTTATGCCGACAACATTTCACTTTTGCCCATTTCTGTATTGGATGTTGTTCGTTCGAACCATATTTATTTTGTTTTCTTTTAACTGAGCATTTATCTGGGTTTATGTGAATATGATAGGTGGTAAAATCATCGCCAATTGTGTATTTGCTCAGCTGCGAATTTTATTGTTAGAATGTTTCGTCAAATCATTTCATTGTAAATACCTCTGTCAACCATTTTCAGCTAAATTTCAGATTTTCCTACATTCTCAGACACCAATCGTAGACTCTGCGCAAATTGGGGCATATAAAAATCATAGTGAGCAAATGAGGCAATATGGCTGCGCCGATAATTCCCGCCGCAGGCCTAATTAGTGAGAATAAAAGATCGGATCTATGTCCGAGATTGATAGATTTTATAGTTTTAGCTGGCAGGAGGCACCCTACTGTGAGTATCGGACTTTGGGGGCCCTTTCTTGCTTCTTTCGAGAGAGAGGGGGTAATTTCGGTCATACCGTATATCGTCGATTAAGGCCCCCCTCGAAAAACTCGCCTTCTCGAATAACAACTCGAAAAAATAACCCCCCTCGAATAAGCCTCCCCTCGAATTAACCCTCCTCAAAATTTGCTAGCGAAATAATAAACGCCCATGGGGTATTTTGAGGTAATACGGTAATGACAGGAAAAACATCGATTTTCACTATTTTACATCCAAATTCGTAGAACGTTTGCGTGAACCGACGCAATGACACGCGCCCTGTGTGTAGTGCTGCGTGACTTCCCGATTGAATCTGACCGCATAAACGGTCAAAAACGGGATCAAAACAAACAAGTGTAAATAATTCAAGATCTGTTCCAATAAAGGCTACCCAAACAGCCCTAAGTAGCCAAGCCAGTAGTAGCTCATCCTCAATCCCCACCCCATTTCCCTCACCAGGCGAGCATGGCCCAAGCGGCGGCACAAACAACCGACACGCGAACGCTGGTGCAGCCGGCCAACTCGATGCTGCCCAACGACAACACGCAGAGCTCGCCGCTGCACCAGCACAAGCTCTTGGGCGCCATTTCCGGCATCGCGCAGGTGGAGAAGCCCGTCGTGCTAGCTCCGGAGTTGTTGAGAAGGTATTTTGGGTGGAGTGAATTGGGTGGCTTGGGGGTGAAAGTGTGCCACATTGACCATGTGCTCGTTTATACCTATCTAGATATATTCTCAGCCATAGTCATTGGAAGTAGTCGTGTGAAGAGTTTCAGCATTTCACATTCTTGGAATCAAGCATCCATGGCTGGTGCAGCAGCCTTTTTGTCCCCCTCAACGCTGGTTGAGCTTGGGCATATCAATATTACCTAAATATCATAGAGAAACACCATATGTCAATTGTCATGGCAAATGTAAAGTAAAGTGTCAATCAGAAAGGTTCAGTAAAACATCTTCTCTTTGATTGACATTGGGCACTTTACTTTACACTTTACAGGGTCTGGGACTGCCCCCAAGCCACTCTGTAAATTATGATCTTAGCCACACTATTATTTTTTACCCAGGTATCCCGAGAATAATCACAAGGATTTCAAACTGCCGACAGATGTGGTCTATTTTTGTCAACCGGAAGGCTGTATTACTTATGCTGGAAAGAAGCAGAGTTTGTTTTTCATATTTCTATCTTTGAAAGTGTTAAAGTCCATTGAAAATTGTCATTTAAAACATTTCCTGTAATATAGCACAAGCAACCAGGAGTAAATATGGTAAACATCTGTGTATTTTTGCATACCACAACCTTTTCTAACACGTGTCGTCTTTAAGTTTTTTTTACTTTCATTATTTAATTTTTACTATTATGAATGATTATTTTTATATGTAAATACGTACAAGTATAGTACCTAGGTATCTGGACAATATGTTGCTCCTTTCCTGAAAATGTTAAGTCATTCACTCTAACCCAACTTGAATTTACACTCAACATCTAATCATATGGAATTTTTACCTTTGAACAAGTTTCCCCATATAAATACAAAATTAGGTAGCAATGTATTTGTAACAATGTACTTGTAACAATGTACTTGTAACAATGTACTTAGTTTGGCTGAAAAGTCCCCGGGCAGTGCTCGCCATTCGCGCTAGGGGTAAGCTACGGTCATAAAATTATGACAAGTTAAGATATCAGGTGTTTTGAGTTTTCACCCAAAATTTCACCCCTCTAGCTCCATCCACTGAGGAACTGTGGGGGTTACAATTTCGGTCATTTTGTACTGATGTACACATGATGCTCTATAGCTCAATGCTGCTTTAAATTGTGATCATGAAACTTTGGCTAGTGTAAGCCACCAGTGTTGGCAATGTACCAGCACTAATCAACATTAGCTATGATATCATAAGCTTAGTCCATATTGCCATTACTGACTACTGTCACTACTCTCACTACCAAATTGATCATTCTGCCTCTCCTCAAAACAGCCCCCCTTGGAGTCTACTCACTGCTGTTGAACACAGGTAATGTATCCACTACACATTAGTAATGAAACATAGGGAAATTTTAATCACATAATTCATTTACTGCACATTTCAAAACAACATTAAAATCACTGCAATACAACATGATCTCATATGATCACCAAAAACATCCATCACAGTTCCCACATTTCTTGCACAACACCCTGATCTGCATATTTATTTTACCTGAATAGCAAAGATGTTGATAAACGCGTTGAATACTATCAGCACATTGCCAACACTGGTGGCTTACATAAGTTTCATGATCACAACTTAAACCAGCATTGAGCTAGAGCACTATGTGTACATCAGTATAAAATGACCGAAATTGTAACCCCCACAGTTCCGCAGTGGGTGGAGCTAGAGGGGTGAAATTTCGAGTTAAAACTCAAAACACCTGATATCTTAACTTGTCATAATTTTATGATCGTAGCTTACCCCTAGCGCGAATGGTGAGCACTGCCCGGGGACTTTTCAGCCGGACCATGTATTTAATTTGTAGACCACTGTAGTGTGATTTTTAGCTTCACCCAAAACATTGCAGATCCAACATTTCGCGATACTTCAAGCTTTGTGTTCACACTCACTGACAAAGATTCAGGCAAAATCCGATACGGTGTGTGCGTCAACTTTTATAGGACATTTGAAATGAGGTCCAGGCCATCCAGCCATTCTAAAACAAAAAGGTTAGATTCCTTATTATGCACCAAATATCGAATGTGTCAGTTGTGACTAGGGTGTCAAATTTCCGTTTTCCATTTTCTGTTTCCGTTTTCCGCAGGCAAATTTTTTCCGTTTTCCGTTCCGTTTTCCGGCTGCTGAATTTGTTTTCTTCCGTTTTCCGTTCTGTTTTCCGGCCATATTTTTTAAGTTTCCATTTTTCCGGCTCATTTTCCGTTTTCCAGCTAAATTTTCAGTCTTTCTGCCTTTTTTCGTTTTCCACCTCAATTTCCAGTTTTTATGCCTTTTTCCGTTTTCCGCCTAAATTTTCCATTTTTCTGCCCCATTTTACCTTTTTCTGGCTCAACTTTCTGTTTTCTGTACTAGCCAAACTGGTAAACATTCATGCAGATTGTCAATTATAAAATTTTTTTCTGTTTCCAGCAAAATTTCTGCAATTTTTTTTCACTTCCAGAAAAATTTTATCCATTTTCCGGCAAAATTTTAGCAAATTTTTCCATTTTCATGCAAATTACATTTTTTCGTTTCCATTTTTCCGGCCCCTTTTTCCGTTTTCCGGCCGTTGTTTCCGTTTTCCGCCAAGTGCAATTTTTTTCTTTTGTCCGTTCCGTTTTCTGGCCGCTGAAAAGTTTTTTCCGTTTCCGTTTCCGTAAAAACAATTTTTTGACACCCTAGTTGTGACCATTGAACCATTGAGGTAAATGATTTAAATCAGGATTCCCCAGATCCCTTTTAGGATGCTATAAAATTTCAGTGGTTTGCAGAGTGACCCCAGAGTTTGCAAGCCTTATCCATGGCTCACTGAAGCATTAGCAATATCTTTGTTCATATAAACACCTTCCCGGTCACGTCCGGCACCCATTTTTTGATTTTACTTCTCACATCCGATCCCCAGTTCTAGGGCACCCCAGAGGCTGAAACTTGGGGGAGATATTGGCGCAACCCCCCTCTACTTCGCACGAATTTGGGGGGTCGCGGCGACCCCCCCAATTCATGCGAAGTAGAGGGGGGTTGCGCCAATATCTCCCCTAAGTTTCAGCCTCTGGGGCGCCCTAGAACTGGGGATAGGATGTAAGACGTAAAATCAAAAAATGGGTGCCGGACGTGACCGGGAAGGTGTTTATTATGTAACAAATCCTGGTAAATCCTGCTTGATATGTTGCTGCATCATTTGAAGTTCATTTTTATGTTTTTCAGGTTAAAAAGTCAGAACCATCTTTTCATATAATGTAGGCACCAACTGATTCCAGTTATGAGCCATTCTGCACCAAATTCTCCAGGGTAAAAGTGTACATTTTCACCTTGTTTTTAGTTATTTCTGCCCGCTGTTGCTTTATAAGTATTCATAAAAAGAATAAAATATATCTTGGAAAATTAGTGCCTGTTGGGACCTACCCAATCATTGATAATGTTTACCAAAGAAATTTGAACAATGTATTATCTCCAATATGAGTAACGATGGAAAAAAAATATTTGAAAATTCGAACACATTTTTGAATTTTCTTGGACTTTTCGAATTTTTAATCACGCTGTGAAAAGTTACCGATTGTTTTTCTTCAAAAAGTTTAAAATTTGAAATTCGAAAACGTTTTAGATTTTTTGGGGTAGCTTTGATTGAAAATGAGTTAAAAAATGCAGAAACTTCACCCAAAACATCAATTTCACATGGATTTTTTGTAGCGACAGAACACAAATGTGCGTATTTGTGATATTTCTGGAGAGTCAAATGGACTGTTGTTCAAAAAGTTTTTTTGATCATTGACATCATATTTGACTCCTGAGCCTTGCTCGATTCTAAAGATTCCAACCTTTCAGTGATCCTCAATACCTATTTTCCATTTTGTCTCCTCAATTCACTAAACAAATTTTTCATTATTTTAATTGACTATTCGAATTTGCTTAGATTTAGAGTGTAGGTAGGGGTGGAAATGGTACATGTCACAAACTGCTTTCTTTCAAAAAGTTGGCACTACTTTTTGACACGTGATGCGCAAACTATCCAATTTCAGTAGTGTCTTTCATTTCACTTGTGTTGCAGTGCTGCACAGTCCCCAGAATTGGCGCCACACAAGCCAGTTTTCATGGTTCTAATTTGAATACTCAACTGAAATCTTGTCGATCTCCTTAAACAGTAGTTCATGGACTGATCATTTCTGTAAACTAATAATTGCATCGTGATACTTTTTAGTGCAATGAGTAGTGATGGAAAAAGCGCCAGACTTTTGGCGCCAAGCACCAAAAGCGCCATGCCGCTTTTCAGGACCACGGCGCCAAGCGCCAATGGCGCCAGAGCGTTTTCGCGCCATGGCGCTTTTCCATCACTAGCACTGAGTCTATGTGGTCAGTTCCGGGATGGTGGAAGCGTCAATCAGCGTTCGCGTCGCCATTCAGATTTTGAACGAGTTTTCAAAATAGAACCATGAAAAACTAGCGCCTGTGGGCACATTAATATCATAATAATGTCAATAAATCGCGCACACCCTATTCCCAGGCGATCTACGCGCTGCTTCCACACCCTGACTTCCCTGTGTCTCATCTCACATCACCCATTTTTCACCAATTTTAGAGCAGCCATGTGCACTTTGAGAAAGTTGGTGGATGCGGCGAATAATAGCATAGCAAAAGGGTGGAAAAGGGGGGAGAACAAAGTCACAAAGACGTCGGCAGAAAGGTGTCATATGCGGTTTGTTAAGTGTTTTTGAACACCGTCTTTTTCCGGTTTGACTCTGTGAAGTTCTAAGTAACAGACAAATTAATTGTATTCAACATCACACATAATTTACTGATGGTTCTGTATCTGCGGTTTTGACTGGATCTGCTAAATTCTGTTTGAACTTGAAATCATTAAGAATTCTACATCGTTATGGTTGAGCCATGGCTTTTTTCCATGTTATGAACAAAGTTGCTTGCCATGCATGACTTTTTATGTTTTCGAATGATGCAGACATTACAAATGTAGCACACTGCTTGAAATATCTGTTGTGTGAATAGAGTTTGATCCCTTAGACTTTGAAAAGACTACAGCCAATCATCTTAATATATTTTTTAATGCACATGAAATTTGGAAATGCATGTTTTTAAACATTATGCTGATCTTCGTACATCTTTTTCAGTGATCCTGTGTGGGCTGCACTGACTGGCCAGTGGTCAGAAAACATTACTGATAATGTGATGAAGGAGATTCGGGAGATAGAAACATGGATTTTGAGATTGTTGAGTGCACCTGTCCCGGTTCCTGGAAAAACCAGGGTTGAGGTGAGCATATAAGCTCATAATAAAGAGTGAATTCTCTCATGTCTCAATTTCCATCACACAAGACAAATCACATATTTTTTAGCTCTACTTGTTGCCCCAGCCAAAATCTTCCTGCACTCCAATGCCAATTGATTCAATGGTGTCTCAAATACAATATTGGTACCTGCAGTTGGCCTTGCCTGACCATACCAGATTCTCTCTGATCGATTTGCCATTGCATTTGCCATTGGAATTGCTTGGGGTTGAAACTGTTGTAAGAGTATTGACTTGTGTCATGCTGGAGTACAAGGTGAGTCAAAGATTATCTACTAGTTGAATTTTTGTCAATGATGATTACAGTACTTTTTGAAAACACAATGAAAATGCTTTATCCAAGTATATTACAATCAAAAATTGGGTACTGAGTCAGCCAGAAAGGCATATTCAAACAGATTTATTTTATTCTATCTCATGGATAAAAATATTATTAAATATCTGAATCATTGTACAAAAATAAAAATAAGCAAAAAAAAATTGTATTTCTTCCAAATATAAATCCATTGCCAATAGAATAACTCAGATTAGACTGCTCAAACAGTTCACCCCATCTTCTCAGGTAGTGCTTCAGTCTCGTGACTATGCTGCAGTATCAATGTGTGTACTTGCTCTGGTGGCACTTCTGTACCCACTGGAGTACATGTTTCCGGTAATACCACTTTTGCCAGCTTACATGAATGCCAGCGAGCAGGTTTGCACTTGTTTAGTTTTACTGATTTTTCTGTGTTAGATGTGCACTGCCGTGAGTTGTGCTATCGTGGTCAAAATGTCTCCCCATTCAAAAATGCACTGATTTAAAAATATTTTATTGCGTATTATTTTGAAATAATGTCTACTGATTGAAAAACAGTTCTCCTCCAACATATTGCAATTGTGTGAATGCCTGAGTCAATACAAACAGTTTCAAACAATCTCAGCTCCTACTGGCACCAACACCCTACATAATCGGCGTGCCAGCATCATTCTTCATTCACAAAAATCTGCGCCAGCTACCCAATGACGTCATCCTGGTGGATTTGGATTCAAATCGTCTGATTGTGCCCGAAACTCAAGTTGGTCAGAATCAGTTTGGCTTCGCTGGCGGAGGCGGTGGGGGTGGGGAGGAACAGATCCCAGATTTGCCTGAACCTGAGTTGACACAGTTGATGGTTTGTGGGTCTGGGGTTGTAGTTTCACTGGATAAAAGCTGGTAAATCAGAGTTTTCTTCTTCTGATGATCCCATTGATACTATAAAGCCGGTTTTACAGCACAACGATAAATAGGAGCTGAAGCGACAAATTCAGTGCCAACAAATTGCAAATATTCAAGAACGCTTAGAGATATATCCATCCACAAAGTGACATGTTGAAAGCACTACCCGATATCTACATCGTGTTCAAAAATTATTCAAAAAGCTCCAGTGGTTCTCGAAATATAAATTATAAATAAAAATTTCGAGAACCACTGGAGCTTTTTGAATAACTTTTGAACACGTTGTAGATATCGGTTAGTGCTTTCAACATGTCAATTTGGGGATGAATATCTCTAAGCGTTCTTGAGTATTTACAATTTGTCAGCAGTGAATTTGTCGCTTCAGCTCCAATTTATCGTTGTGCTGTAAAGTCGGCTTAAAGCTGTTTTCATGTACATGACTTTCAGGTTGGTTGAACCTATGTCAGCTGACACTGCTTCCATTGCAGCTGTAATGTTTTCACTTAAACCACTAGCTTGACAAATTCATCAAATTCATTAGGGGTGTGATAAATGCAATCGGGAGCTTTTATATGAAGGAAATCAACAAAACCTTACCTTTTATCAAATATTTAGCTCTAGAACAGTTGTCTGTCTGTGTCATATTGCATTTATGCTAGAATCAGAAGATCAGTCACCTCAAATGATGATGTTAAATTAAGTTTTGTGCACATTGCAGAACAGCCTGCGACAGGCACTGAACATGTCTCATAACATTGGAACTACTCCAAATACACCTGCAGCACATGCTACAATTGCACCTAAAGCCAGCTTTGGTGGTAAGTAAAACCATTTGCCAATTCATGTGTCAAACCTAGACTGTCAAGTAGTCAACTGCCAAAAATTGGGTACTTTTGCATTTGAAAATTGGAAACTGGAAATACTTCTAATTACCCCCTCCCCTTGAATTACCCCCATCGAAATACCCCCAGGTTTGAGCGAGCTGAGGGATTAATTGACCAACTTGAAATACCCTTTTGAACCCCCTTTTGGAAACCTGCCATATAAAAAATCTGTCTCATTTTACTAATGACTCACCTTTATAGAAATTATACATCCTGATCAAATGGATGAGCAGCTGCAAGTGGGCTCACTGCGTGACAGCTGTGACACTGGCGACCCGCTGCAGGGCTGTGACATTGATGCTGTCGATGTTGCCGCTAGAGTGGCTTTGGTATGTGGGCCCATTTTTACTACACTATTTTATCAAATTGTAACTGTCATATCTGGTCTGGTGACTTAATGTGCCTCCTCAAACAGTTAAAAACTCAATAAAAAGATTTATTCAACATATTGAATAATGTGCCATAGAAATATTTGGCATGTCATGAAAATGTATTTTAACCATACTTATTTTTTTAGGTAGTCTCGGGTACTGAACAATCAGCAACTGTAAGGCGCTGCATATTTGGAAAATATAGCACAATACCTTTACCCCCACTAATTTGGAGAACAAAATGCAGACACAAAAAGCTGAATTTTTTTAAGCTTCTTGCTTTTGTAGTCATAATATCTATTGATCAGGACCATTTTCTAGGTGCTCTCATAAAAACATTGCTCAAACTCACTCAACCTAATCTAATTTTTTTACGTAGGTGCGCTTTTTCAACGCTCCAAATGTGTTGGGCGACTTTTCGGAGCACTGCCGCACATTGCGCTTGTACCCGAGGCCTGTGGTGGCACTGCAACAAGACAGTTTCTTTCGCTCACGCCCCATAAAGAGCGATTTCATCACCAGACTGTCAAGGACTCAGGTAACTTTTGAGCTTTTGAATGAAATCATGCATATTACTAGTCATGGAAAGGCAAATGTAAAAATTATGCCATGGTACTTTTCAAAAAGGGCAAAAACTTGCCCACAGCACCAGACCAGACACAATGGTGCCATTAGTTCTACTGCAATGGTGTATGCCAAGTCTTTTTCATGAGCAGATTTTTTCAAGACATGGCACCATATCCATGAAGCTCCATCGAAAATTAACACCATAAATTACACTTTGTAAAGTTTGTAATATTGGTATGTAGGCAGGTACATAAATTGTAATATTTGTATTTTCTATATACATCCAAAATGTAGGCAGTGGAATATTTTGCTGAGTGCTCATTATGCCCAAAAAATGAGGCATACCTGAGGGTGCAGACTGGAATGACTGATCCAGAAATTATTGGAGACAAGCCCAAATGGTATGCTGAGCAATTGCAGCTAGTTGAATTTGGAGTGAGTTCTGTCATTTTCACTGGAATTATTTATTATCGAACTGGATTTTTCTAATGTATTTTTAAATTCAGGTCTGTCCAGAAGAAAGCACTTTGCCATTAGCTTGGGACATGTTAACAAAGGCCCATGCCAACAGACTATCGAGTTATGTGTCCACAGGTAATATAACAATTTTGCAGCATTCCTTTACACTGAAATGCTTTTTGTAACTTGTTGTATGTTTACATTCTGACCAGCCATTCAGAATGCATGGTGAAAGAAATTGTGAACATGAATGCTTTGGCAATTATTTACCATTCTCTGTCTTGTAGTACCCTAATCGTTTTGATTTAAAAAATTGAGACTCATAAGACTTGTGTAAAATATTTAGCATTTTATAATTGTTAAACAATATAGAGTTTGAAAACATCTGCAGATGAATCTGGTGGCAGTGGTGATGAAAACAATGAATCAAATGGTAATTGTCCAACATCAGCACATGAACAAAAAGTGCAATTGCAGAAATCATCACCAAGACATAGTTCAACCTCTGGCAAATCACCAATGAAGGGGAAGGGTAGGGGAATGACTTTAGATCAATGTCGAAAAATCAGCTCTGGGAGTGCATCCAGTGCAAGTATAAATGATTTAGTGTTTGAGCCTCCACCACCAATCACAGATTTCAGTGCAGGTTTGTTTCAATTCAACTCAATTATGGCTAATGTTCCACTTTATTTGCACCTATATTTGATCATATTTATTGTGGTTGATTGAAGTATGTTCAATCAATTAAATGCTATAATATAGGCCAAAAGTATTGAAGTAAAAATACAAGTCAAAGTTTGGTAAAATGTCCAATGCCAGTCAAACATAAATGGCATGAATGGTCACTGCCAATGCTAAATAACGTGAATTGTCTTCCACACTTTTGGAAGCACATGCAGCGCTTGTGAAGCTAAGCCATACATGTGGAATATACTTTACAAGAAACACTTTGGAGCTCCGCATGGATGCATGCTGCTTCCATGCTTCTAGCTTGCTTCCACATGCTTCTCAAGCCTTCCTGCTGTGTAATGAAATCATGTCTCACAGAACCTGTGGCTGATCATGTACAACCAATAGGCTCTGTAAATGATGTCTACAAAGAGCCACTTTCTTTGGAATGTCCTGATGATGATGATGACTCAACTAAGAGTGTAAATGGTTTGTTATGGGCCAATTTTTGCCAGTATCAACCCTGAGAAAAAATATAACCCATCATTTTTTGCAGGAAGTTCAGTGTCATCTGGCAGGTCAAGTCCATCAAGTTTTGATACAAATGTATTGGATTCTGAAGCAGATTTTGCCAGGATGGCTGAAAATTTGGCGCTGAAAACAGGGGAGGAAAATGTACAGACTGACCAAGTATGTTTGCAAAGACAGATACAATGCTTCAAATGTTCAGTTTATATTGGCTATGGTTTCAGTATAGATTGGCATATGTTTAGCATCTGCGCTTTGATTTATGACTGATGCACTTGATGACTTTTTTTTGTGTGCATGTTATTCATGCAATTCGTGCTGTTTACCTGCAATTAGCTGATTGTTGGTAGCAATCAGTTATTATTTGACTTTGTGGTGGAAAAAAACAGTCCAAGTAAAGTCAAGTAATAACTAATATTTAATGTATGATAAATTCACAGACTGCGGCTCTACCTTTGCCACAAATCCTTGTTTGCTTTGTGTACGTCTCTGTTGCTAATTTGCATTTTGTTTGCAAGTCTTCTCCCACCCAGCTTACCCGAATTTTCCATGAAAATCTGCAAGCGTCGTATGTTTGGTCCCCTGTGTTTGACCAGGTATCGTTTCAATCGTTCAATTCTGCATGCAACTGAATGTTATTTGGCCGTTTGTGCTGCAATGGGCATAGCTGAAATCGAGGTGGTTTTTTAGGGGAGAAGGGGTGCCCTGCACTCCTTACTTCGAGAACGTACTGAGTCCGGCTGAAAAGTCCCCGGGCAGTGCTTGCCATTCGCGCTAGGAATAAGCTGCAGTCATAAAATTTTGACAGGTTAAGATATCAGGTGTTTCGAGTTTTCACCTGAAATTTCACCCCTCTAGCTCCACCCACTGCGGAACTGTGGGGGTTACAATTTCAACCATTTTCTACTGATGTACAAATGGTGCTCTAGCTCAATGCTGCTTTAAATTGTGATCATGAAACTTTTGCTAGTGTAAGCCACCAGTGTTGGCAATGTGCTGATAGTATTCAACACTTTCATCAACATCATTGCTATTAAGGTAAAATTAATATGCAGATCAGGGTGATGTGCAAGAAACGTGGGAACTGTGATGGATGTTTTTGGTGATCATCTGAGATCATGTTGTATTGCAGTGATTTTAATGTTGTTTTGAAATGTGCAGTAAAGAAGATCATGGAGGAAGTGGTAGTCAGGTGACAGAGGTGCATTGACTCAAAGGGGGCTATTTTGAGAAGGAGAGGCACTATGATGAATTTGGTAGAGTAGTGACAGTAATGGCAATATGGACTTGCACGTGACCCTGATCTGCATATTGATTTTACCTTAACAGCAATGATGTTGATGAAAGTGTTGAATACTATCAGCACATTGCCAACACTGGTGGCTTACACTAGCCAAAGTTTCATGATCACAACTTAAAGCAGCATTGAGCTAGAGCACCATGTGTACATCAGTAGTGGGTGGAGCTAGAGGGGTGAAATTTTAGGTGAAAACTCGAAACACCTGATATCTTAACCTGTCAAAATTTTATGACCGCAGCTTACCCCTAGCGCGAATGGCGAGCACTGTCCGGGGACTTTTCAGCCGGACTAAGTATAAAGTGAAAAAGGTATTTTGGCCATCAAAAACCAGGATTTTTTTTGGATATTTTTCACTTCACAAACTGGTGCAAATCGGTACATGTAATTTGCACATTCGCTACCCCCTCCCACAAATACCGACCCAAATCTCAGTTATGCCCATGCCACGAATCCCCGTTTTGCACACCTCTGCCCGGTTTTTTTAACATGGTAAATATTATCATAGCACACCGACCTAACCAAATAACTCTACACCCTTCAGCAAGAGTCTACTGCACCCGTCAAAACAGTCGATCAAAGTTTGCACTCTTCGAATTTGGGTAACACATCACATCACATAAAGACTTTCCAAACATCAAGCTGTGGACTATCAACTGGGCAACAAGGGTTGTCTGTGGGTTGGAGAGAAAGAGCTAAAAGTGCAATTTTGGACAGGAATGTAGCATCGGTTTTTATGAATAGAAGGAAAGGCAGTCATGTGTGTGCCTTGGGTTTTCATGCATTTAAACATCCAAAAGTCATGCCCTGCCAGTTTTCAGTATTGATTGTGCAAATTATAATATCCATTGTGTGTGGTGCCAAATATAATTCAAATTAAATGTAGATCACATACCCACCATTCATCTTTTCGTATATGGTCGTCCAGAATTGTATCACCCTCAGGCTCAGAGGACCTTTGGTTGGACTTTTGTGGGGTGTACATTCTATGTAGATCGTTTTGTTGTTTTTATGTTTGCTGATGCTTTCTATCAAGTGTCACCTTTGTTCTACCACCTATGTGTGTATTAATTTGGGTTCTTTGGTTTGCTCTGAAGGTGCGAAGTATAATGATAATCACCTATCATAGTCAAGCAGAGTTGTTAGAAGTACCCAACTTCTTTCAATGTATATGTACCGTATTTCCTCGAAATACCCCCCCCCCCCTCGAAATACCCCCCTCAAAATGGGCTCTATGAATTTGTGGTCTGGGAAATGCATAACAGACGTTCAAAACACTTACTGTGTTACGTTAGAACATCATTTATACCATCTGCATCCTTATAAAAGGCTGTAAAAACTTATAAATGGTGGTTATTGTTGCATTTTTCACGTTTTTCTCTCAAAATTGTCACTCTAAAAAAATAAACCCCGGGGGTAATTCGAGGAAATACCGTAAATGTTAAGTATGTAAAATTTATACATTCCGCAAATACAGAAAATGTTAATGTTAAAAATGTCAAAGTACCAGGAAAATGTCAAACCCATTTACATTATAAATATGCTTTCATTGGAATGTAATGATACAGTGTGAATCATTTGCACAAGGTTTCTTGGGATTGGGAACACTCACAAATTTCATGTTTGCACTGATACCCACACTACGTGATGAAAACGTATTTAGTGTCACTCCCAGACCCTGTAAAATGTCAAATGTCATGCAAAATATCAATAGTCATGACTTTTATCATTTTACAGGGTATTTTACATGGTATGGGAGTGACCACTGTTTCTGGTAATACATCAACTGGAAATGTGTATACAACTTGAATATTCAATAATAAAAAACAAAACTATTTCCAACACTTTAGGATGTGGGAGAGGTGGATGCAAGGCATTCTGACAGCAATGAGATGACTAGCTCTGAAACACCTACCCTTAAAAAGGTTCAGTTGCATTTTCTGATTACAGTTTTTATAATTTACTAATTGTGGTGACATTGTTCTTGCAGGAATTTTCAGCCATAAAATCGAATCGTGGAGACTTGATGTCAAATTTGGGGAAACAGCTGAATGGGTATGCCGGAAAGACAGAAAAGCTTATGAATAAAGTCATTATGGGTGAGTTCAAATTGGGTATGAAGAGCATGAAGTGTATGAAGAATTGACTAATCTGACTGGAGAAAAAGTCTGGCTTATTAGATTCCATACCAGGCCAGCATGTCACGGATTCGGTAAAAAAAGAGTTGATTTGTATTTGCGAGGGTGGCTCGCAAATATACATGTAATAAATATATGTAAACCGCATATGAACGTCAATTTTTTAACATAAAGCGTAGCATAGAATTCAATCACAAAATCGATAAAATCAATTCTCAAATATTACAAATTTACACTTTTATCTGACAGGCACGCACACAGGCAAAGAGCATGACGCCACGAGTACTAGCGGAGCATCAAGCACAACACAGGCGAGCAATGTCACTCAGCACAGTTCACCCGCAGCATTCCCATTGAATAGAGGCATTGTGAAAAGTGTGGCACAACAAGCTAAGGTTTGCTATCATGTGGTTCGTGTGCAATTTGTTTGGTAAATTGGCTTGTTAATTGCAATGTTTGATTAAATTTTGCAAGCATCTGACATTACTTTTAAAGCTTTTTGCAACTTTTTAAGCTAATAAAAAGACATCTAGTCATATAAACCACTACTCCTCCACTGCTCCTGAGAAGACACACCTTTTCACATGGACCGAGTACATGGCCAAATTCCTATCAGTTTTATCATGATCCTCTCGCCACAATCATAATCCTCTCAACCTGTAAAAATGATCATTATCACAAACGAGTCCCATTCACAGGCGGCAGCCAATACAATTGCACATCATGGTCAAAACCATCCGCAGCCCACTTCAGCAGGTGGTGCCAATATTCCAACCCAAGTTCACTCACAGCACCCCATTTTAGCTCATGAAGGGGGGACCACAAGATCATTGATTGGGGTGGGTGGTACCCCAGCTTTGAACACAACGACAAAAGGTGTTGATAAAGGTCTAAGTTATGCACAGCAGAGACAAAAGTATGCCATTAATCAACAGAAGGCACAAAGGGATAGAATGGTTTTGAATGCTGAAAAGGCTGCGCAGTTGAGGTGAGCACGTAGGAAACTCTCATTGATGGAATAATCTCCTTACTTTATATTAAAATATAAATATAGACACTGGGCATGTAGTTTCATCAGATAAACTACTCAATATTACATTGGTGGAGCACATGCTAGTTTACTGCCAGTAAACTGAAAATTTACTGCACTCATAAATACATACATCAACTTTGAATGACATTTGTGTTCACTGGAATTGGGTGTTCAGTGGATGGAGAGTAAAAAACCTCATTCCAGTAAACTCAAATGGGTTCAAAACTGAATAATGAGTTTACTAAATTTTCAAATTTCATTAGTGAACTAGTGTGTGCAGGAACATTTCCACCTCTACTCAATACCCTCTCTCTCAGTCGGAATCAGGCTGCACTCAAAGAAATCTGCGATTCAGTTCTCAATGGCCAAGGTGTCGGTCTGTTGTCAATCCCAAAATTGAAGCGGCTGTGTGAAGATGAATCGATGCGACAAGTGGTTGCCACCAGATTGAATCTCAATTTGAGACACAAGCATAATAGTGAGGATGAGGAGTTGGATGATGTGGTTTGTTCATGGTCATGCACTTTGAAAATGAGAAAGAGAAAAGTTCTTTAGTGGATTTTACAGTTGACATTTTTATTCTGTTTGGTGATGTATGATGTGTCACAGACTCACATTAGGCAGATTTAAAGCAGATTTCGACACATTAGCCATTTATTTTTTCAATGGAAGCCAAGAAATTGTCGTAAATAAATAGTAATTTTTGTATTTTGCAAAAAAATTGTATGCAAAATTGTAATTCCACATGCAAAATCACCAAAATCAAGACAAATGTTCAATTAATAATAATAATTAAACATTAATTATTTATCGCAGCACCTCTCACGCGCCCAATACAAGGGCTATCTGCGCGTCCTGTCCGCGTGCCTGAGCGGCATCGAGGCGCAATATTTGGCGCCGGGCGCCACGGGTTTGGCGTCAACGTTGCAAATTTTGGAGATTGCCCACACCCATTATTGGGCGCAGGCGGCGAAAGAGCAGCACAGCGGCGGCAGTTTGACTCCGACTGGCAAAGAGTGGATGGGATTGGTGAGTGCATTCTATAAAGCATGACCAGTTGATATTTATGATACGGCTTGTTTTCTATGAGACATGATGCGACTAAGGGTTCAAACGGGACCCCGATTCCGATCCTGGAAGGTTTTCGGATTTGGCAATCCCGATCTTGTTCCCGACCCCGAAACCTCAATCCCGATTCCCGATCCCGGTCCCAAAACCCCAATCCCGATCCCGATCCCAAAACCCCAATCCCGATCCCGATCCCAAAAACTCAAAAAACAATCCCAATCCCGATAGTCAATCCCGTTTCAACCCTAAATGCGAAACTGATCGGATCACTCGTTCTCCCACCATTGGATCCTCTCACTATTTTTCTGTTTGTGGTGTGATCATTTGAGACCTAAAGTTTAAGTGGTGCCACAATTTTTTGTATAAAAGACATTTGAGTTCATAAAAACTTTATTCATAAAATACACCATCCACTTCCAAATGCAGACTAGTCCACTAGATCATCGTAAATCGCCACATTCTCACCAGTCTTCCCGTGAACCATCTCCCAACAATATGGGGAGCAGTGCTTCAGTTTGTGCTAGTCCCAGAGTGTTGGCTAGGTGCCAAAAAGACGCAGTTCATGGTGAGTGGTTAACTGAATGAAAATTAAGTGGTTTTACTTTTTGATTTGTTGTGATCTTATGGCTGCACTTTAGAGTTTTCCCTCTTTTGTACTTTCTACATTACTTGACCGTTTTTTGTTTTTAAGTCCAAGAGTTGTATGTTTTAAGTTCATAAATGACAAACAATAGGTCATCTGCTCAGAAACAATAACAGATAATCCTATCGAAATACCGTACATCCTTGAATAAGGTCCCAGGATCTTTTTCATGGTTATAATTTGTAATATGGTTAACTGCTCCTCACGTGTTTTCATTTCAAAATGGTATCAATTAAATTATCCTTTGCTCAGATCCAATCCTACAACGTCAAGGATCGCTCGACAACATGACCGCACCAAAATCGAACACAGACAAAACACAGAAAAAGCCTGTCAGGCCTCCTCCACCAAGACAAGAATCAATAAAAGAGAATAGTAAACTTGGATTGAACCTGCAAGCCGATGTGTGTAAAAGTTCGAGCCAATACAGTCAACTTTCTGATGCTAGCACAAGTACACTTGTGGCTGGACATGTGAGGGCTGTTTGGGTTATTGACACTTCCATATCTAAATAGATGTGAATTGAATAGACGGGTGCAGGCAGAACACTAGCGGTTTGAACTTGATTTACTCATGCACTCAAATGGATGTGTTCTCATTTTTGTGTTGAAAATTCAAGATAAATAAATAATTCAATAATCACTGGAAAATTTGATCATGTTGCATAAATTTTACTTTTCTTCACCATTTTCTCCAGCGAAATTTTGTACATTTGAAAAATTCAATGTGTATATCCAAAGTTTACACATTTTAAAAGTGTCCTGCACTCCAATATCAGTACCAAATACCCACACAAAAGTATCCAAATCGAAAACAAAAGTACCCCCAACTCTACAGGTGACATCAGACAGCGGCGTGAGTGGAATTGGCAGCGCGTCTCCCCCACAAGTGCTCACACCGTCGCACGAGAACAATTCGGCAGATTCCAGCATCAGTGAGAGTCACCACAAGCAGAAAGTCGAACATAAGGAGGCTGTGATTAAGACATATTTGTACCAGGACCTTTTTCGTCGGTTTTGATGGTTTTGTCGGGGGTTTTTAGGTTTTATTTGGTAGTGGATGGAGAATTTTTAAGAAGCTTTAAATTTTAAAATATGTTTGAAAATAACTATAGTGTGGTGCAGCGCCACCTCTTTACTTGCCAGTAAACTCAACTCGGATCATTGTAGACTAAGAAATCAGCTTTGCACACATTTGAGTTTACCATAATAAGGTATCTGTTAACTATATACCGTATTACCTCGAATTAACCCTCCCTTTAATTAACCCCCTCCCCTTGAAATACCCCCCCCTAAAATTTGCTGAGGAAATAATACCCCCCCTCAAAATACCCCCCTAAAATTGAATGTAAAGAGAACGTACATGACAAATACCACAGTTTGTGATCTGTACAATGCAGAACACACGTAGTGATGTTAAAGGCACCGGTAAAAATGGCACCGCACCGCACCGGCACCTTTGCCAACGCATGAAAAGGGCACCTGGCACCCTGGGGCACCGGCCAGAAAATGGCACCGCACCGCACCGGCACCGGTGCCTTTTGGAAAAAATGGCACCGGCACCGAAGGGCACTGGCGGGTTGCCGGTGCTAGCACCGAAAGGCACCGCACCGGGCTGGAATTTCTGAAGTAAATATCGGCAGTTTCTCAGTGGTCTCACATTTGGCAGTGCATATTTCCATGAATTTTCAACCGATTTTGATGGTTGAACACTTAAAATGATCAGAATGATGTGGCAATCACTTTTATGAAGCAATTACAATGATTACAAATGAAAGATAAAATATTTAATTCATTACAATGTCCATAGCCACTATTGTCTACTGATCGGAGTCGTTGCTGTACAGAGAATGGAACTATCTCTGTCATATACTGACAACAAATTTTGAACAAAAAAGTAAGATAAATATACAATAAAAAATGATTTAAAATTCAACAAAATTTGAGATTCGCTCATCAGATCACGTATCGGGTATAATGGATTTCACAGTAGGTATTTTTATTTGATAGGGAGGTTTACAAAATAGGCAAAAACGGTTGGGTAAATATATCGCTGTTTTTTGAAATATGAATAAGCACATACTATGGACAAAATTGCACAGCACATGAAGCCTTGGCCGGTGCCTTTCCCGGTGCCTTTTACTTTGCCCTGGTGCTAGCACCTTTGGCACCGGCCAAAAAATGGCACCGCACCGCACCGGCACCGGTGCTATTCTGAAAAAAATGGCACCGGCACCGGCATGGCACCCCTGAAGATTGCAATGGCACCGCACCAGCACCGGTGCTGGTGCCCTTCGGTGCCCAGCACCGGGGCACCGGTGCCCCGGTGCCTTTACATCACTAAACACACGTTAAAACCGATGATTGAGTGACGTTAGGGAAGGGTGTTTGTGTACATATATACAGTCATATATGACTATAAACACATGTACATCTATGCAAGTGTTTGATTTTTATACGTCTGAGTATGGGGCATTTCCAAAAATTTCCCCCCTTGAATTAACCCCCCTCGAAATACCCCCCTAAAATTTTGCTGGCGAAATAATAAACCCCCTGGGGGTATTTCGAGGTAATACGGTAGTTGACGAAGATTTTAAGTAACTCATTCTGGTAAACTCTAATACATTCAAAGCTGATCTGACTTAATTTGACGTGCCCACTACCCAATTTGAGTTTACCCACGAATAAAAATAACGCCACATCCAAACACGCAGCCAAATCTGGCGCGCCACAAGGTTCAGTGTGGTCTCGGCCGCGTTTCTGGGAAGACGTGTTCTACGATGCGGTGGCACACGAAAGGGAGGTGGTTGGAATGGATCAGCAGCCACATGAGATGATGCAACGGTGGGTTACTGTCGGGCATGTGCGTAAGCATGCAATGCTAGTTGGATAGTCTTATTCCAAAAGTGCATAAGCACACAATTCATATAAATCTCGTCAACCGAGGATTTGGCATAAATACACACATTGTCTCGCAGATGGTAGAAACAATAGCATTATAGTTCTTTTTTTCCAGATACCGTATTACCTCGAATTAACCCACCCCCCTCAAAATAGGGTGGGGAAATAATAACCCCCCCTTGAAATACCCCCCTTCGGAATGATTTACATCATGTACGTAATAAATATGTCATGTATACAATGTACATGATGTATATTACAGCTAATATGCATTGCAGCTACACATAGACTAGTTTGTGTAGCTATCTACGTTTTCATGTCCAAATATACCCCATTTGGACACATTTATTACCTGTTTTGGGTACGCAAATGCCCACTTTTTACTACGATCCTTACGAAAATTATAATAATAAAACGCCCCCTCGAATAAACCCCCCTCGTATTGACCCCCCCTCAAATTTTGCTGGCAAAATAATAAACCACCATGGGGGTATTTCGAGGTAATATGGTATACGATAGTACTTATTTTCAAAAAAAAGATTTCTTTCATACCAAAAGTACATATCTACACCCTGTAAAATGGGACTTTCATATCAAAAGTGCATATGTTCACCCTCCATCCACCGAAATTTTATATCAAAAGTGCTCTAGTCCACAATCCGCAGTTTCATTCCCAGTTTTTGGAATGAGTATTCATGTATTAACTGTTTGCTTCATGCATCATGAAGTTTGTACATCATTGAGCATGACAAATCACCCATTTTTCAGCTATTCGCAACTATCGGAGGGTGAACGGAAACGTCTGGAATTGACGGAAGACCGATTATTGGCAACATTAATGCACAACTTGGCTGCATTTATGGTGATGTGCGGCGGTTGTCCGAGCAAAGCGGTGCAGCAGAAAATCCGCAGACTATTGGGCAAAAGTCATGTAGGATTGGTTCACAGTCAGCACATTAATCGATTGTTGGATAATATCAATGAAATGGTCTGCTTTTGTGTGGCGGGTGTAATTTAGTATTTATGGACACAACGAAAATAAATTATCCTGAAATTGTCAAGATTTTTAAATGTATCCACTTGTCAATTTCAGCGCGGCAACGACATACCATTAAAGCCGAGGGGCAGTCAACTGATGCACAAGTTTGTGTTCACAGTTCACGCGGGCTCAGATTCTGGAGGCCACCTTGCTTTTATGGAGGTAAACATACAAAATATTCAGTGCCAAATTGCTACATTGCGCAATAGTGACATTTGTTTTCTACTGAAATTTCAAAAATGAAAACGTTATAGATCAGCTTTGAGTGCATTTGAATTACCGTATTTCTTCTAATAGAAGGGCGCGTCTCCAATAGAAGGGCGTCTCCAATAGAAGGGCGTCTCCAATAGAAGGTACACTTTTTCGACTTTATTTGGGCCACGAAATCAATAGAAGGGCGGTCTCCAATAGAAGGTACAGATAGTGCTGGAATTGTGCCAAATGCATAAAAAATTAAAAAATATCAGTGGACGCTGCGATTTAGTGGCTTTCTTCCATTGATCTGGTGCTATTTTAACATAAGATGTTGAATGAACTCTACGAATCGTCATTCTTTTATATGTCTGCTGCGTAACACCTTGAAAAACCTTGGGAGCGAGTGAAAAAAATTTGCTGAAAAAGAAGGGCGGTCTCCAATAGAAGGGCGTCTCCAATAGAAGGGCGGGTAAAAAAGTTGACGAAAAAAATAGAAGGGCGCTCTTCTATTAGAAGAAATACGGTAACTGGAATACCAGTTGTCTTTAATTTCCATCAACAGAAGTTGACAGTCACCTTATTCTGGTAAACTCGAATGCACTCAAAATTCTTAAATAGTTTTCTGGAAAAAAGGTATTTTACTCACATTTACTCACAAGTAAAAGTAAAATAAATTTTTACTTTACATTTTCTGTACTCAGGTGTGAGTGAAACACGTACACTTTACATTTACGTATACTTTGAAAAAGTTCAGTACTTTTAACGACTATATGATACACCCCTCCCAATTTGCAGATTTGTGATGATGCCATAGTGGTGCGCGGTGTATCTGGTGCGGTTATGGAAAGATGGTGGTATGAAAAGCTAGTTAATATGACTTACAGCCCCAAGACCAGAGTTTTATGCCTGTGGAGGAGGTGTGACGAACAGGTGAAGTTTTCTCTTTGCAAATCAACAATGAGCAGAAATTCTGATTGTGAAAAACATCTGTTCGCGAGCCTGCCAAGCATCTCCATTGTCCACGTGCAAAACTATTTAGGTATGCAAAGTCATAACAGCGCTACAAGAGCGTTACAATCCAACGTTAAGGTGTCTTATGCAAAACGTTTCTTAAATATACCTGCGTCTTGCTGAATCATAAATATAATACGTTGCTTTCACTGTGGGTAGATATGTAAAGGCCGGGTACCGAAGGGCACCAGCACGGGTGCTGGCGCGGGGCGGTGCCCAAGGTAACAGGTGCCCTTTCTGAGGACTGGCAGAGGTGCCGGTGCGGTCTCCCATAAATTTCCCGGTGCCTTTACCATCACTAACCGTGGGACCATTTAAATATAATACCAGGTAGATCGGATCACACGCAATCCTCCCCCACAGGTGCTGCTCCACCGGTTCTACACGCGCAAGTGCCGCGACGTGTACGCGTGCGTCAAGCGCGCCATGGAGCGGGCGGCCGAGCGCGGCAGGCTCGCCGTGCCCGGCAGGGAGCTGGGCGGCGAGTTCCCCGTCGTCGATGTGGACGCCGGAGTGGGTGGACTGCTGCAGGTGGGGCGGGTGGGAATTGGGTTTCTGGTGGGATTCGAGTGGGTGTTGAGGGATGACGTAAATATGCATCTACTATTTATTTCCCTTGAATAGTAGAGACATGAATTTTTACGGCTTTCTTACAGTCTGTTCTATGGGAGGTTCCCAAAAAAATTTTCCACAAATTTGAAGTGGTTTTTAGCTTACAGTAGGTTGTTTCATTTTCAGCACAGTTCCAGCTCAATTGTTGTATACTCTTACTCAAGGCCAAGGGTGCTCTTCTATTTTTGTCGTAGATAAATACAAAAAAGGATCAAAAAATTTCTTATTCTTATCGGAACATATCAAAATATCAGAACCTGTCCATTCTATTGGAATTGTGTATGTTATCCAATTTGGTGAAATACGATAAATTGAATCAGACAATCCACATGGTTCATGTTTTACCACAGGTGTTTCATATGCATACTATTACTGACCCACGAAACGTTACCTCACATTCACAGGTTCGTATCGATGGAATACAGATGGTATTTGCTGAAAGCAAGGTGAGTTACTATACTGACGAAAAATAGAGTGCTACTGCTGAGTGATTGAATCTGTCAAACATAATATTTTACTAAAAATATTCTTAGTTAATTAGCCACCTACTTTTCACTAGAAGCATCATAAATATGAATGTGTATATAAATACTAAATAAATATATACCAATCTTTCTGTTTCAGCGATTCATAGAACTGTCAAACATCAAAAAGTGCAATAGTCAGGGAGGAAATGTTTTTGTCCTTGAAGAATATGGTATGTTCTTCCTCCTTATATTTTTTTTATGTGGCTTCCACTTCTAAAAGTCGACAAGCCCAAAATTTTGAAAACTGGGCTTATCACTTAACGGCATCTATGGTTGCTCTCGCACACTTTTATCCAATTTCTTTGGACGTCATTTACCAGATTTTTAGTGTCACTCTTTGGAACATCTAATTTTCAAAAAAAATTCCAAAAAGAAGTCGATAAGTCCATTCTGTGCCCAGCAAAAAATGAGCAAGCAGATGCGTTGCTGACAGATAATTGAAAATGAAACTTAAAATGTAATTTTCTCGAAATCGAATTTTTGGTTTTATCGACTTTTATAGAAGGTGACGCCTGCCTCATCTTTAACGTATCGTGAACCTTGTCGCCTTTCACTGCAGACCGGAGCCAGATGAAAATGGTGCAACGGAAATATGCGTCACAGATGGTCGGTTTAAACGTTTTCAACATAGAATCAAGCATAGGTTTGCATGAAAGGATTGGTAAGGCGCGTAAATAAGCAACATAATTCACTCACGAAAAACTTGGCACCTTTTAGTAATTGCACAGCGCCATTCTGTTGGAGCTATACAGTGGTAGAAGATCGCCTTTCTTTGGTATGTGGCACTAGTTTGAAAAGCGCCTAGTGCCATTTCATCCTTACCAGTTGGACAAAAATGGCAAAACTTCCCCCAACCGGTGTATTTATTCAAGGCCTCTAGCGCCACACTAGAATGATCCCGTAGTAAAATCTGAGATCGCGGTTTACATTGGCGCTATACATCACCAGCTGGTGCCCCGAACCAAGTGCATTTTCCACCACTTTTTCCTCTGCGTGCAGTGTTCTTTCTCATTTCGCCCCACTGTAGTTCTGCCCGTCACTGTCGTGCCGTACCTGTCAAATTTCGCACTTTTTTATTGGTGCTCTTATTTTCCCGATTTGACCCACTGGCATGTGAAAAATGAGTTCCTCAAAATGTTGCTTTTCTGATCTCAGTGCTCATAGAACGTTAAAGGGAAAACATTATATCTTTTTCAAATCGATTATTCTTGACACAAAGTATCGGGACTGGCATCATCTTGTTGAAAGCTATTGGAAGTATTGGGGAGTTTATTTTTTCTTCAGATAGCTCAGAACTGGCGGTATTTCAAGTGGGATTTTTGGAGCAAATACTGTAAATACAGATCGAAAAATGTAAGAAAAATACAGAAAAACGATAATCAGTTTGAAGACAGAACATAATGTACCTAGATGAAAAATTACAACTGTCAGAAAACGAAAATCAGATAGGCAAAGTATTTCCCTTCGAAAACCTTATAGGAGAATGGAAAATTGACCCTCGCCCCTTTTTGCCCCTCGTAACTTGTAGAGTTGACGTGCTCATTTGCAATAGTTTTTCCGGTTTGCATGGCAGCTCTTCAATACTAATTATTAACGACAATTGGGGCATCTAGTTCCGAATGTCGGTAAAGACCAAAGTGGAAAAAAAATGAGTTAAGTGCGGATCTGTGATACGTGCACTTATTTCTTCATGATAGCAAAAGAATTTTCTCAATATCTTATACCGTTCCCGAGATATATATATGCCGATTTTCAGAAAAAAACAAAAAAAATCATCCGAAACAGGGTATCTCCACCTTCAAATTCGAAAAAATTCACTCGAAACAGGGTATCTCCAAAAAGAGCCACCAAAAATTTCACTCGAAACAGGGTATCTCCACCAACGGAAAAAATCATCCGAATTACGGTATAGATTTGAAGCAATCAGTCCAAATTCCCATACAAAACAGAAAAAATCATCCGAATTACGGTATAGAATTCCCATTCAGTTTTTGAAAAAAAATCATCCGAAACAGGGTATCTCCAAAAAAATCTTTGTCCGAAACAGGGTATCTCCAAAAAATCTTTGTCCGAAACAGGGTATCTCCACTCAAAATTTACTCTCAAGTGGGGCCATTCTGAAGGAGTGGCACCATTGACTCCAAGAGGGTGCACCACCACCGCGCAGTAAATCCTATGTACTAAGTGGAGATACCCTGTTTCGAGTGATTTTTCCTAAACAGGGTATCTCCACTGAATCTGCTGACCTGCTGTCAATCAAATCATCATAACTCCAGCTACCGTATTTCCTCGAAATACCCCCCATGGGTGATTGTTTCATAGTGGTCCCGAGAGGGGGGGGGGGGTTAAACGAGGGGGGGTATTTCGAGGGGGGGGGGTTATTGTTTCACAAGAAAATTTTTGAAAACCAAGTACGAAATTGTCGTCTGAAACGTACGCAGACGTCGAAAAATGCAACAAAAACCGCCATTTATAAGGTTCTGTAGACTGATATTAGTATGTAGATGGTATGTACACTGTTCTAACGTGACACCGAAATTGTTTTAACGTGTGTTCTGCAGTACACTGAACACAAACTACAGTTATTGTCATGTACGTTCCCTTTACACTCAATTTGGGGGGGGGGGGTATTTCGAGGGGGGGGGTGATTGTTTCATAGTGGTCTCGAGAGGGGGGGGGGTCAAACGAGGGGGGGGGGGTATTTCAAGGGGGGGGGTCAAACGAGGGGGGGGGGGGTATTTCAAGGGGGGGGGGTATTTCGAGGAAATACGGTATATACGTCGGCCGCAGGGTCGAAAATATGGAAAATGTAGACAATTTCATAAGCTTTTTAAAAAGTCTTGGGCAAGACTTGTCACTTTAAAGTTGCCCGCTCGGGCCAACTTTGAATTTTCAAATGCAATTTTGGAAAAACCTAAAATGATGGAGATACCGACATTCGGAACTAGATGCCTCAATTATTCTCTTCACTGAGTCCTGCATCCAGATTCAACTGAAAATGTATACCTGCCGCGCAAAAGAAATCCGGCAGCGGACGCACGGCAAATCGCAAATAAACTGGGATTCAATTGATTTGGCAATGAAACGACACATCCCGAAATGGTGATGTCGGACACGCCGGAAAATCGGGCAAATTTGTGGCAGCCCGGCAGCCGCCACCCGACAGACAACGGGGGATGTTGATTTGTCGGGCCACTTCTCATTTGCTCACATTTGCATGCGCATGATGGTCGTGTCGGGGAGGTCGTGTCAGGGAGGTCGCGCCGAGTGAATAGGGCATCGAATGTAGGTGGGCTGCCCAGCATATAAAACTACCCATCATGCATGCACATGCCTTTCGGGCATATGTACATTTGCGGTTGAATCTGGGTGCTGGAATCCTATTCTGGTGAATCGAAATCAATCTACCGGTAGTCGATAAAATAAATTGCTTACGACTCAAGTTCGGCACCAAAAAATTTCCTCCTCCAGGGGTTATATGAAGACAAAGTTTGGGCGGATGTAGCCCACATCCTATTTTGGTGCCGAACCTGAGTCAGAAGCAGTTTACATCACTGGAGGAAGTTGCAAAAGAGCACATTCCGTTGTACGTAGTGTAAGTGTTCACCAAAGAGATTTCATCAGTCATTTTTCCACATGAAACAAAATACAAAGGCACCCGCGCTGGTGCACTGCGTACTTCGAACACTGGCCGCGGCATACGCACAACATTTGGAGGCGGAAAGCAAAGCGAAAAGTGGATCAAATGTCGGTGATTGTGATGGACAAAAAGGCACTTTGAAATAAAATTCTTTATTTTAATGTGGTGTTCAAAATTTCCCTGCAATGGTGCACCAAACTGAAGGGCCGTTATTCGAGAACAAATCCTAATCAGATAATGACGTTTTTTCCGCCGGAATGTCTGTTCACAACTTTGCCAGTTCTGTATGGTTGGTGTTGTTGTCTCTTTTCACTCTTATCGTGCAGTGTTGTGAAGTTATGTTTTCTGTGCTACAACAGTTTCTTTCACCCATGCACTGGAGGTAGCATACTAGCATGCCGGTGTTCGGTTTGACTTGGTGTCAAATCACGGGCATGTATTTAGTTGTAATATGTATTTGTAATCTGTAAACACATACCGTATTTCCTTGAAATACCCCCTTCGATTACCCCCCCCTCAAAATTTCCACTAAAATAAACCCCGGGTGTAATTCGAGGAAATACGGTATTCACATGTGACATTCCGATTCAAATGTAGATTGTGCCTTTACTTTTCCTCGTTGTTTTTTACTATTGGAAATACTTGACTACCGTATTTGCTTAATAATACCCATGGGGAATTATTATTTCGTCAGACGTATTTGAGGGGGGAACTATTCGAGGAGGGGGGTTTATTCAAGGGTGAACTATTCAAGCAAATACCGTATTTTGCTGATATAAGTTATAGTTTCACCTTCAGTTGCCTGGCTAGACAATCTTTCTCTCAGAGTTCTTCTCTCACGAAACCCATAATAATATCGTGCATGCTTCTTCAATTATGTTCAGCAATTTCTAAATTCTCACATATTGCATAAAACATGTGCCTTGGCTAGTGATGGAAAAAGCGCCAGACTTTTGGCGCCAAGCGCCAAAAGCGCCATGGCGCTTTTCGAACCCCCAGCGCCAAGCGCCAATGGCGCCAGAGCAAAATAGCGCCAAGCGCCAAAAGCGCCATGGCGCTTTTCTGAACCTTAGCGCCAAGCGCCAATGGCGCCAGAGGGTAATGGCGCCAAGCGCCAATAGCGCCAGCGCCAAAAATTTTTTCTGCAATTCGTTTGTAGAATAATGGATTCATAACTGCGACACACCGCTGATGTCGTAGTGGTCAATTTTACTTCTGCCATTGAAGTTCAATCAACCACTACATGTTTACATTATTAAAATGCCCAGGGATATATTTTTCAGCCAAGCAATGTGACTGGGGAGCTTTCAATGGGGACTTATTTGTTCCCCACACAGCTAAAAAGCGAAGTTATTTAAGGGATGTTTATTTTATTCTCATTTGGCTAACAGTTGGAGTTATTCTAGGGAGAGGACTTATTTAGGTAATTTATGGTATTTTTACTGTGCTACACAGAGCAATTTATTGTTAAAATGTATTTACTGTATTACCTCAAATTACCCCCATGTGGGTTTATTATTAATTAATTCAAGGGAGGATATTTCGAGGAAATACGGTAAATATATGCATATATACATAGGTATATAAACTACTTTATATGTATTTGCTAGGGAAATTGGCAGCAAATATTACATCATGTACATTGCAGTCATGATGTACGTTATTAAAGACGGGAGGTATTTCGAGGGGGGTTAATTCAAGGGGGGGATAATTTGAGGAAATACGGTATATACATTTGTCACCAAATTTTACCTAATCAATATTTAATAAATATTAATGTCCCCTAACACCCTTACCTATATTTATCAATATTTATTCAGTTGTTCCCAAAAGTGGATTTTCACTGTATTTTAACAATTTTTATCACCATGGTTGGCGCTTTTTTGGCGCCATTTAAAATGCCAGCGCCAGGCGCCAACAGCGCCACCAGAAAATGGCGCCAAGCGCCAAAAGCGCCATGGCGCTTTCACAGATCCCGGCGCCAAGCGCCAATGGCGCCAGAGCGTTTTAGCGCCAAGCGCCAAAAGCGCCATGGCGCTTTTTGCTGTGGCGCTAGCGCCAGGCGCCAGCGCCATGGCGCTTTTCCATCACTAGCCTTGGCGTGATTTCAAACACCATTTCAGGGACCACTCCAAGACCATGTAAAATGTCGTGTAAAGTGTCAAGTCATGTAAATGTCTTGTAAAAAGTCAAATTTTCTGTTGTTTTTCTTCAGTGTACGTATAACATCTTTCATAACATTTAACATGCCATTTGACACTTTGCAGGGCACTTGACATTTTACAGGATCCTGGGTATTAAAATGCATAAACTGGACCAACTTATTGCTTACATTTTGGACCCGTTAGATCATAGTAGCTAAAATAGTTTCATCCCTGGAGTTTACCTGCTATTTATAGAGCCTGTGCCTCTCCGAATGTATACCCGCTCCGAATGTATACCTGCACCGCATGGAAGCATACCCGCTCCGAAGGTAAGCCCGGCCCGAAGGTAACTGATGCTACCTGCGGGCCGGGCTTATCTTCGGAGCGGGTATACATTCGGACCGGGTATTCATTTGGGCCGGGTTGGAGATTAGCAGGGGGGCACGACTGGCGGCGCATGTGCACCCATCAGCGCGGTGCGGCAAACACAAAGGGCAAATAACAATACAAATCTGTATTCTGGGAAAAATGGCTACAAACAATTCATAATTGCATGTGACTGCATTCTCTATAATCTATCAATAATCGATTGTCCCGGCAGTTAGTTGCACTGTTGTTTCTCTTTGTCATGCCGCCGCAGCATAAAATCCATGACACTGAAAAACACACTGTTTTCGGAACTCATCTCATCATCTCATCACCATTTGTGTTTCATTTGTGTAAAACATCAATCAGATTAATGTCGGCAGATCATGTTGCACAAATGTTGCTTGAAAAGACACCGAATCGCATGCCGAACCGGGGGGGGGGGGGGCACGCATCAAACATCGGTTGCGGTCTTGGTGCCAAAACATAAAGAGCCATGCATTGTTGGGCCTCATTTGTATTGTTTTTTGCCCTTTGTGTTTGCCGCACCGCACCGATGGGTGCACACGCGCCGCCACTCGTGCCCCCCCCCCCCCGCTAATCTCCAACCCAGTCCGAATGAATACCCGGTCCGAAAGTATACCTGCTCCGTTAGTTACCTTCGGAGCGGGTATGCTTCCATGCGGTGCGGGCATACATTCGGAGCGGGTATACATTCGGAATAGGCCTTGGTCCTATTTGTATGGGTACTCGGCGCTTATGATACTCTGCCCTCGCACTCATTTTTGCGACACGTTGGAAGCGTGCCAATGATGATGAAGCATGCGATTTTTATATCAAAGATATAAAAATTACGGTTGCGAATAAGGTAAAAATGCGTTATAACAGAGAAGACGTTTTTCAATTTTTTTGAAAATCGCATGTGTCAAAAATCGTTGGCATGCTTCCAGCGGGAAGCACGCGTGCAGGGTGTAAAGTGGCTGGAGTCTTGACATCTTTGCCAATTCACAGGCCGATCAAATCTGCTATGCAGTGCTCTGCGTGTTCAGCTATGTCGCCGCGCACCAGAACAGGGCCGCGGCCGCAGTCGCACATCCGTTGGGCCAGAAAAGTACTGTGAGCACTTCTTTGGATATAGACAACAAAAATGACAGTGTAAATGTTAGTGGGTGATCAGATTTGTCAAGTAAATTATGGTTGCAGTTTTCATTTTTCCTCTGCCTGTAATACGGCCATTTACCTTTTTTCTTTAACTTGTCACATTGTGCAGTATAAGTATACTCGGCGGACATCACACTTGTATTGAAACCTACCATAACCCATCTGAATAATCAACCAAAAATAATACGGTTTTTCGTCATAATATTTCGTTTTTACTATGGAATAATTAATTATGGTATTTATCAAAAGATTTTATTCATTAAATTATTGTACGATTCTGCACATAGTTTACGGTCCGCCGAGTGTATGCTTCTGCACATTTTTGTCTGGGCAGATTTTTCTTGACAGATTTTAGTAATTTATTTATTTACATTTCACACGACTTATGGGTAAAATATGATTTTTCTGAAAAAAGAATATGGTACTAATTAGCGTATTTACAGTAACTTGACCGAAATTTCCTTATCCCACAATTACAGTGGACAGTTTTATTTACAGATTAAGGTTTACAAAAGTATTCTGTATTATTTACCGTATTTCCTCGAAATGCCCTCAATGGGGTTCAGTATTCCGCCAGCAAATTTGGGGGGGGGGGGTCAGTTTGGGGAGTTTATTATTGGTCAGAAAATATCATGAAGGATCGTAGTAAAAATGACCAAAACACGCCCAAAACTGGGAATAAATTAGACCAAACAGGACATATTTGAACAAATACAGGGATATTTATATCTAGGTACACAAAATACGTAGTATGTGTATCTGCGATGTAATTTGGCAGTAATTAATACACCATGTACATTGCATACATCATGTACATTATTCTAGATTTCGGGGGTATTTCGAGGGAGTGTATTTTTTCCTCAGGTCTCTCAGACCTGGGGGCATTTCGAGGAGGGGGTCAATTCCATGGGGGAATAATTCGAGGAAATACGGTAAACCTATTTTTCTCACAAATGTACCGGCGCAATTCGCGGGCGGTCCTAGTTCGATCCCAGTTGGGGCGGTTTTTATGATTGATTGAAAAGTGCAGCTAGTAAATTAAGAGGCTTCTTCATGAAAAGCACCATGGCGCTATTCTGACCCCAGCGCCCAGCGTCCGTGGTGCCAAAGAAAGAACCCTGGCCGCAAGCACCAAAAGTACCATGGTGTCAATCGCTTTGACGCTAGCACTAAGCACCCAGCGCCAGATCTTTTGTGTCGGGCACCACGGAAAAATAGTGCCAAAGTGCTCCTCATGGGAATGGCGCCAAGTGCCCATAGTGGCAGAGATTAACGGTGTCAAGCACCAATACGACGGTGTTTTTTGCATTGAACCTAGCATGAATAGCCGCCGCGCTTGTACATCACTAGACCTAACGAGTGTCACACTCTCATCACGAATATCTATTAACCTGAAATTACAACGTGAGGAAAAATGCAATGTTATGTCCAGTTCAAAATGATACATAAAAGTAAATTGCCTAGCTATTCAAGTTTGGATAAAGTTTGGCCCCGCAATTTGTCGTGGCGAAATTAGACGCTCCACACGGTAGAAACGCTGGAATGTCAACTGGTTTGGAGTCAAATCATTTTAGCTGAATTGAGGTAGCAGGATTATTTTCAAGAGCATATGTGGCAATGTCGAAAAGGAATCGATATTGTCATGTGCATTTGAACAAGGTTTCGCGACCAATAAACTTAAATCTTGATGAAAACCTTTGACCAGTTGACATTGGGATGTCAACTGATGTCAACTGCACCAACCGGTTTTCGTCAAGATTTCAGTTTATGGGTTGCGAAACCATGTTCAAATGCACATGGCAAATTGATTCCGTTTCGACATAGCCGCATGTGCACTTGAAATTGTCATGCAATCAAATTGAGCTAAAATAGAGTTGACACTGAAACCAGTTGACATTCCAGCGTGTGGAGCGCTTTACAGACAATGAATAGCCAGTACTTCTGGGGAAGTGCACAAGCATGAGTTTTCGTTCAGTTTACATGAAAAGTCCAGTTTTCGTTCAGTTTTTAAGTCATCCATGAAAAAGTGCACATGCATCTGAATATTCCTTCATAAAATTTTAATGACATATTAAGCTGTAATTTCAAGCAATGTGGACCAGTCCCTTTGTCAACAGACATAAATATTTTACATGTTTTACATTGTCAAGCATAATTTTTATTTGGATACTACTGGTGCATGTTTTTCAAGATTTGTCTAAGTTGCGTTTATCATCCATTTTCCGTTATTCCTACAAAAACACATTTATTCCTAATGGAAAAACCTTGTTTTACACAATTGTCAGATGTTTAATGTGCAGTGATATCGGTTGCACCACTCTAACAGATAATCTATTGTTGTACATATTTACTTCTAAATACAATATCCAAATTATAAGTGTTAATACCCATTCATGTACGCAACACGTGATTTATCAACATCTTCATATAGATAAAGCTGTTCATAAACCCGGGCCAAAACGAGGTTAATTACACGAAATTAAAAAGTAGGTAGGCGAAACAAATGTCTTTCAAAATATGATATTTACACGCAAAAATACAACAAAAATCGGATGAATAATGAAACAACCGTAAACAAAACTTCATCAATCTGGGCGAGGGAACGGGAATTAAAAAAACTCGATAAAAATACGAAAAAGGAAAGCAATCGACCACCAACGATTGTAGCGACATCGATTGAAAGCACGGGCGGGAAATTGAACGCTAGTGACGGTGAAAATGGGATTCGCAGTATCATCTGCCGTGAGCATATTGATCGAGCCCGTTGGGACCGCCGGGCACCGGGGGCAGGCCTCCTGTAAAAATTGGACATTTTTGTGACGGTTTTTCTCTCAGTTGGCTTTAATGGGCCCACGCACGCTAGTTGACATCGCAAATAAATGTAAACTGAATGTCAACTAAATCACACAAAAAAGTTTTATAGCGTCACACTTGACAGAAACAATAATATCAAGTGTCACTATATAATGTTAACTATGCTCTATCACATAGGAAAAGTGAAATAACATAATTAACCAAAATTTAGTTGACAATAATTTTGATGTCAACTAGCATGTGTAGGCCCAATGACTGAGACCTAAACCCATTACACATCTAAACCCATTACACATCTAAACCCATAACACATCTAGACCCATTACACATCTGAACCCATTACACATCAAAACCAGCCACCAATCTGATTCTACCCATCACACATCTAGGATTAAGAGGTTACCATATTATTTGACACACCCACTCTACAGTGGGGGTGGCGGCAAACCCAAAGGCATAGACCTCTATGCATTTGTGTTTACTGCCCACTGTAGAGTGGGCGTGGCGCGACCACTAATATCACTAATCATCCAACCAAATTCGAATGCGCTAATGGTAGAAACAACACATGCTGCCAGCGCTGCTGAATGATGATTAATTGAATGATAGACGTTTATCGATCCAACATGTAGACAATGGCTGACCGCTATATATTCACAGACTTTCTCTAGATGTGTAATGGGCTTAGATGAGTAATGGGTCTAGATGTGTACCGGCACAGGGCCCCCAATGTTACTCAATTGCACGCTGCATGTTTGGCGTCATAAAACACTCGACTGACTGGATTTAACAACGGACGAGTGACAACTGGGACAAGAAGTCCCGACATGTTTGACCCCAGTCAAACTACGTCAATCCAGTTCACAAACCAACCGAATTGCGGATCGGGCACGCTCGGCTGCATGACCCACTGCGCGGTAGCGGCGTTGTTTGCCGCCCGACTGCCGTCGGGCAACTGTCGGGCGCGCTTGCCCTGCTGCCCCGCGGCGTTGTTCAGGCTGCCCGACGGCGGGTGCAGCTGGGCGGGCACGTTGGCGCCGGCGGCCGGCCCGCCCCTCTGCTGCTGCTGCGGCGGCACGATGGGCTGCAGGGCGACGGCGCCGGCGGCGGTCGCCTGTTGCGAGGATGTGCCCGCTAGCTGTTGCTGTTGTTGTTGGGCGGCGCGGGCGGCCGCCGCCTGCTCTTCCGCGTGCTGCAGTTGTTTGGGGGTGACAGGTTAAAGTGGATTAGGCTATTGCGATTTTGTGATTGTTTCCCAAATGCTACCATTGGGATCGGAATTGGAGACTGGGGATCGGGATCCCGTTTGAATCCCACCTCAAAAAACACTCATTTTATAGAAATTTTTGACCATTTTCTACCACTTAAAGCTGTGAATGTGCTTACCTATATACACAATAAAAGAAAAAGCTTATGGCGCCATTTTTTTCGGTGCACCTCAGAGTTGCGAAAGTGTATTTACACTTACCCGAAATACCCGGGTAAATGGGTATTTATATTTACACTTACACTTACACTTTTATAAAATACCCATACACTTTTTTTACACTTTCCTGGGTAAAATACCCGGGTACAGAAAGTGTATTTTTTTCTTTCAGATGGCCCTGTTTTATGCTTTTGAGAAAGCATAAAATAGGGTCATTTATTTACAAAAAATGCATTGAATGTAGAACATATGGCAAATGTACAAACTAGCCTTTGATCTACAACCTTTGATCAGTACTCATGGTATTCTACAGTTTCATCATACCTTTGTAAAAAGGACAAGATCAATGGAAGTTCACCAACTAGACACAAAGTCAACTTTTGCATTGACATTTGCTGCAAGTCCATTCTTGCATTTAAACAGTGTGTATCGCATTGCTTAATCAGTAAAACATCAACACTGAAAAACTGCCATTATTAGGGAACTTCATACCACTACAGTATTTGTTACAGTCTGAAATGTTTCATAAAAGGCTGTAAAATGTGAAATAATGCATGAAAATGATAAATAAATTGATCTAAAGGTGAGAACAGCAGTGTTTTCTAATGCTCAACAGGGAGAGCTCTTTCTAAAAAAATTTTTTACACTTACACTTTTTTTACACTTTCCTGGGTATTTTTAAAATACCTTACACTTTTGGTATCCATACTCAAAATTTGGAAAGTGTATTTACACTTACACTTACACTTTCCAAAAATACCAGTATTTTAACAACTCTGGTGCGCCTTTTTTAATGGAGCTATCTTGCTACCCGATCCCACGTAACTCACCAATTTCAACAAATTCCAATCGAACACGTAATCGTACGTAAATCCCTGTCTGTGGAACAAATTTCTGAACAATTGTCTCAAATGGGCGTAATCTGGTCGTTCCTCGAAGCCCAGGCCGCGGCAGTATTTCAGGTAGTGCGCAAATTCCACCGGAAAACCCCTGAAAAGTTAATTTGGGTGGTGTGACATAGTTTTAGATGATTGGGTTTTTTAAATTGATTTTACATGAATGAAATAAATTTTTACGAATCTGCTGTTGGTGGTCCACTTATTTGATGTACCAAAAATACACGCTAAACTTGGGGTAAAATTTCTAAAAAATCCCTCCAGATAGCTAGATAGGTACTCGATTGGGGGGGGGGTCAGGGGATATTAGCCATAAAATTTGTATCCTGGATAGATTGATAGCCGACCTGGTCCCAGTCCCAGACCCTGTAAAAGACCATTGATACAAAACCATAAGATTTGGATACACCACAATGCGATTAGGATACACAGGGTCCTTTATCAGGGTCTTTTACCACTTAACAGGGTCTTTTACATGACATTTGGCGCTTTATAGTGTCTTTTACACGACATATGACATTTTACAGGGTCTTTCGAATGACACATGACATTTTACAGGGTCTTTTGCACTTTACGGGGTCTGGGAATGCCACCTGCATAGATAGATAGTTGGGGGATTTGAGGGGGGTTACCCCCATCCGGGACCCCTGCGCCACATGGCCCATTTGTCACACCGGACGAAAGGACTGCCGCAACCCCACCCAGCTGCAAAAGTCCTTGATCCTACAAAGAACCTTTGCAACCGCCAACCTGCACAGGTCCTCCACCGGCGTGGACATTTTCTTCTCTGAAATTCTCTCGTATTTCTGTCTCTTGGTGGCCGCCTTGAGGCCCTGCCAGGGTAAGGCACCTCGGTTGAAGTACATCAGCACGTAGCCCAGCGATTCCATGTCGTCCCGACGCGATTGCTCTGTTCGAGGGGTGTGGGGGGTTGCGCGAGGTTGGGGGGTATTGTACTGTTATTGTAATATCGAAGGATTGCATTAAAACAATAATGTTACCGTATTTACCCGAAATAGCCCCAGGGGGTTTATTATTTCGCCAGCAAATTTTGAGGGGGAGGGCTCATTTTGAGGGGGAGGGCTAATTCGAGGGGGTTTATTATTTCGTGAAATGTTGTGGTGAAAAATAGGGTTCAAATAACCAAAACTGGTAATAAATGTGGCCAAATATGATTTGGACTAACCAATGTAAATAGCTATTTGAACAAATAAATCGAAGGGGGCGGGGTTATTTCAAGGGGGTATTTCGAGGAAATACGGTACACACATTGCTACGCTTATTAGTGACAAATATAAATAATTATCGACATTTGGCCTGGACTGAGCATTTTCAAATTGTTTGACTTGTAGTCATTATCTATACATTTTCGGAAATATGTTCTTAACACTAGAGTTAGGAAAACCAAAACGGCATTTGTTCGATGTTCAACATCTTCTATACTTGATAGAATCACAAAAAGTATCACCCCTCGCAAAAACTCACCTATCCCTAGATGAGTATTGATACTCGCATACCTGGCAGTGCCAGTTAAATTCTTCTTCTCTCTGTAGGGTATGTGAGTATCGGACCGGCTGTCGCGATACTTTTTCGCCAGGCCGAAATCTATCACGTACACGAGGTTGCCGCGCTTTCCCAGACCCATGAGAAAATTGTCCGGTTTTATGTCGCGGTGAATAAAACATTTGCTGTGAATATATTCGATACGAGAGATCTGAAAAGGGGGGGGGGGGTTGTGACGTAAGGGGCTCGATGAGAATTTTTTAACAGAGAAGTAATGCATTGTATCACAGTTGTTAAAATGTAAAGTCGGCAGACGTATCGCCCTACAAACATTTGCGTCAGTCTCTCCAGTGGAGAGTGCATGTCGTCATTATTGTGACGCAATATTTTAAATGATTGGAATGGATCGGGTCACGTATGAAAACTTGGCTCCTATCCCAGTTTCCAGTAGCGTATTATACAAATGCGAGTGAAAAGTCAAAGTTAGCTAAAAATCGTTAAATGTTGCTCCACTTTGCCAATTTCCACCTTTATAACCGCTATTTTTGTTTATATACATGGTTATATAGTTGGTGTTAGCCTTTTTTATTCACATTTATAGCGGATTTCGCAATTTTGGCAGGCTGCCAAGTTCTCATATGGGTAATCTTCCATTGGAACGGAGCCAACGAATGAAAAATTGACAAAAACGGTAAAGGGTCATTTAAACATTCCTTCGCTTCGTCATTTCTTCGCTTCCAACGGACAACGTTGAAACGAAACGTTTAAACGGGTGGCGTGCACGCACGGACACGGCGAAGCGTCCATTTCTCTTTTTATATTTTTTTCTTTTTCAATTCCGAGCGTCCGGGTGGGACCCAAGTTTTGTGTTCGCTATATTCGCGAGCGAATTCTAACTCTCCGATTTTGTAGGGTGAAATGTCCGCCGACTTTACATACATTTACTCAAAAAATACGCGTACGCGAGAGTACGCCGTAAATACATTTGCATAAACTTCAAAAAAGTAATGTACTCACTTTTACGCGCACATTTTAAAAGTACACGCGTACAGAGAAAGTGTATTTTTGTTGCTAAAATCATAATTTTCTGTTGCCAAAATAAGAAAATTCTCAAGAAATCATATCATTTTTCTAAAAAATACTAAATATTTAATCACTCAAATACGACATCTATGTATTATGTTGTGGTCCTGATTTGCAGGTAGTGCAGGTAGCGCTTCAATCAATATTCTATTTCCATGTAGAACTACTGCAGCAAAGTTACTATAGGCAATATTTACAAACCATGCACTACTTTTCGTCAACAGTAGCGATGGCAAAAGATTCTAACGTCAAAGTCGATATTTAAAGCCGATCCATACGCAAAATAACGTACCGACGCCAATTTACCCCCCCCCCCAAAAAAAAAAAAAATCAAAACAAACCATCTGATCGGCCAGCAACAGCACCGTTTTCAATGAGAACTTTCTCGAGCAAAAATTGAACAAATCCTCGAGACTGGGTCCCAACAATTCCATGACCATAACGTGATAATCGCCCTCGGTGCCGCACCACTTTACTAGCGGGATGCCCACGCCGCCCTGCGATCGTAGCGGATGGAAATTAACGAAATGCGCAATGCAGGGGTCTCCAATGGGGGGGGGGGGGGTTACCCCCCAAACCGCCCAGCTATCTATCCCGGAGGCAACATTTTGGGCTACTACCCCTTAAACCACCCTCCCCCAAATCGCTCAACTACCTACCTATCTGGAGCGATTTTTGAGAAACTATACCCCAATTTTCGCTCAAAATCACATTTTTCCATAGTATTTTATAGATTGTCACCTCCAAAATCACTAGTTCTTATTCCATTTTCCTATTTTCAGCTATTTTGTGTACTACACTACCGTGCAGAATAGTTGAGACTTTTTGTGCTGCATGATTAATGTTGCCAGAATTTTGAAATGGTTGATATGCAAAACATTTGGATACTATACATGGGTACCGTGGGGGGGGGTTGACTACACATGCCCAGGATGACCACCCCCCAAGTTCACATCTGCGTATATTCCCAGTGCACAAACACATTAACTCAGTTTGTTCATGTTTCAGAATAGTTGAGACTTTTCTTGTTTTGGGCAGTAGCCACCCAGTATCTCACTTTAAAGTCTATATACTATTCCTACATTCATTTTTTAACAAATCTTTTACCATGGCAACTGCTTGCCTGCATTGCTGAGATCTGTGTGCAGCAAGAAACATTCTAAGCATGAACAGCATATGGCAATGCATATATGGAAATGTGGCATTTATTTAGTGTTTGCTGCAGTTTTGCATCCATTGCCAGCAACTCAGAAATGGGGGTAGGCATACTACTTAGTGGGGCTATTTGGTGTGTAAATTTAAGGTTTTGGCTTTGCTCTATTAGGGAGAAAAGTTGGCCCAACTGTGAATGAGTAATGTGCAATTATTTTGGATGGAATGAAGATGGAAGTTTGTAAGTGCTATAACTTTTGATTGGAAAGAGATATTGAAAAAACGTTTTTGTCATATTAATTCTCTCTGTCTTAAGTATGTTATAGACTGTTCAATAACAAAATTTTCATGCTGCAAATCCCAGTAAAATAAATGTAAAATATTTAGACACCATTGAAAACTTTGAAGTGCATAGTAGACTTTATTATTGTTTAATTTTTCACAGCGTGCTAAAAGCCAAAAAAGTCAAAAAAAATCATCGGAAATGCCCTAAAAGCAGGACTTTTGCAAACCCAAAAACCTATTCTACATTATATCCTTATCTTAGCTTTTCAATCGCAAATCAATCACGATTTAAGCAGAATCACTATCAGCCCTTGCATGCGGGATTGTCCTCATTATCCATAGTACATTCATAAGTGTTGGTCTGATTACCATTTTCATCTCTGAATGTTGCCCTTTTGTTCGGCATGGCCAAGTTGAATGGTTCCATTCTAGGTACTTTTTCGGTTTTTCGAGGCTTTAGCGCTTCTCGAGAGACCTGTGAACAGGAAACGATGCGGGAACACAATTGGTGAAAAATTTAGCCGCCGGCGTGTCTCGCACTCCGCAAAATGTCACAAAAGTATAATATTGTGGAGTGTGGTGAAAACGTCCAGGTAAATTGCAAGGGATTGCTTGGAAGTAAATTTTTTTTAAATTTTACTTGTACATCTTCCGAAAAACGTCTCCGGCCAAAAATTATTTGTTGTAATAATTTGACAAGCAATTTTCCCGGTGCTTTTGTGACTCTTTTATGCCACGGTCAAAACCAAAGTTTTAGGTTCGTGGAACAAGTTCTTTGAAGTATGATAGTTCAAATACATGGGAATGAAGGACGATTTTCGGTTTGGCTCACGGACCTCAGCATTTCACTTCGCAGGAATTCTCTGACAAGTGCTCTGATGTGGCGTTACTGGTGCCACCCCCAGACCCTGTAAAAGTTCCAATGTCACGCAATTGTCAAAAGTCACGTAAGATGCTCTAACGTTTGCCATTTTACATGACTTTTGACACTTAGCATTTAAAGTATTTGACATTTTACAGGGCTTGGGAGTGCCCCCTGATCATTTCACACAATTTTTCATCTGGACGGATATCGATGCGGCCGTTTATTGGATAGAGGCCGACTACTTGTTAAATTTTTTAGATTATTTTTGATGTCTTAGATATCTACCTAGATGAACTTTCTTTCTCTTATAGTCGACGGAGATAAAAGATGACTCAATGGCCCTGCGCACACTAGTTTTCACACGAAATTTCAAAAACTCATAAAAGAGCTATGAACGTGTTTGAGTTTTCCACAATGAGTCATTTTTTATCTCCGTCAACTGTAGTTGACGGCCACCTAATTGTAGAAAACTCAAATGCGTTCTAAGCTGATTTGTGAGTGTTCGAAATTTTGTGTGAAAACTAGTGTGCGCAGGCACATTCTACATACCGCATTTGCTTGAATAATTCCCCTGTAAAATGACTGAGGGAAATTTAGGCACATGATTACCTAAGTTGTTGTCTAATTTGAACAAAAATTGCATGTTATTGTGTTAATAGAGCATACCTATTTTGTTTGTGGAATGAGTTAAAAGAAGCATGCTTGACAATTTTGATGAAATAATAATTCCCCCTTGAATAATCCCCCTCTAGAGTCTGACGAAATAATAATCACCCAGGGGAATTATTCGAGCAAATACGGTAACTCAAATGCGTTCAAAGCTCACTTATACATAGGTTTTCAAATTTTCGGTTGAAAACTACCGTATTTCCTCGAAATACCCCCCGGGGGGTGATTGTTTCATAGTGGTCCCGAGAGGGGGGGGGGGTTAAACGAGGGGGGGGGGTATTTCGAGGGGGGGGGGGGGTTATTATTTCACAAGAAAATTTTTGAAAACCAAGTACGAAATTGTCGTCTGAAACGTACGCAGACGTCGAAAAATGCAACAAAAACTGCCATTTATGATGTTCTGTAGACTAATATTAGTACGTAGATGGTATAAACACTGTTCTAACGTGATTCCGACATTGTTTTAACGGGCAAGGGCCCATTCCGCAAAAAAGCCCATTCCGCATTTTTGCCCATCCCGCAAATTATGTGACCCATCCCGCAAATGTGCCCATTCCGCAAACAGGTGATGCAACTTGCGGGATGGGCCATTTGCGGAATGGGCACATTTGCGGGGTGGGCAAAAATGCGGAATGGGCTAGGTATCCCCCCCCCCCGCAGTCCGCACATGTGATGTTACCAAGCGCGGCCCGGGGGGGGGGGGGGGCGAGCAGCCGCGCTTACCGCTTACGGTCGCAACAAAAATGTTTCAATTGTTTCAAGTGTTTTCAATCACCCCCCCCCCCCCATGCAGCAAAAGCAAGCGGCGGCATCGGCTGGCTGACAATGGTCTACACTTAATGGACAATGAAAACAATGAGAAAATGAGCTACGTAAAATTTCTCAATTTCATGGTCGATACTAACCCCTTTATAATCGATTCCCACCCCCAACTACCCAGATTCAACCCACCTGAAAGTCAATTTACAGTGCCCCAGATGTAAAGATCTGTGTGTTCACAATTTCATGTGAGTGATAAGGGCGGTATTGACGTTTTTTACTTGATCGATTATCGATGATCGATCCCTTTTATTCACGTGTGTGGCACGTGCAAATGACATGCATATTATGCTGTCAATTGCGTAGTGCCACTCAAGTGCAACTGCCCCCCCCCCCCCCCCCCGAGCGTGCGTAATTAAGTGGCAGTTCGCGGCTCTGGCAATTACATGTTGCCAGTGCCGTGAACTGCCACTTAATTACGCACGCTCGGGGGGGGGGGGGGGGGGCAGTTGCACTTGAGTGGCACTACGCAATTGACA
>OZ038455.1:15995924-16032878 GCA_964036195.1 Sphaerolaimus hirsutus | reverse complement strand
CGAATTGCTACCAAAAAAGACTTTTTTTCAGAGGAAAAACGTTTTTCAATGAGTTTTTTATAAAAAAGCTGTGTTTAAAAAATGGTTATGAGCCTCCATACCTCCATGATTGTTTCAAAGTGAGATTATGAGCGGGGTGAAACGAGGGGTATTTCGAGGGGGGCTAATAAATTCAAAGTGGTCATTTTGAGGGGGAGTATTTTGAGGAAATACGGTATGCAGGTATGTCAGTCAAGTGACAGTACAAGTTGTTATTTATGGCTGTGGAACCATGGGATAGCATTATAAAAGGAGATAGGTTGGTAGGTGCTATGGAGATTTCTGTCAGGAATATCAGTTTTTGTTTTGACTCGTTACGTAAATACCTATATTGCTTCTTGTCAAATATCTGTCACCGCAAGAGAGGTTTGGCATGTAATAGTGCTTAGGTAATAAGACTTTAAGATAGAAGACAGCACATCGAAAACATAGAAGTGACACCACATGCGTGACATACCTGATGTGTACCGTGCGCATTTTCCACTGTCCGGTGGTGGCGCTTTTTTGGCGCTTTTTTAAATGCTAGCGCCAAGCGCCAATAGCGCCACAGCGTTCTAGCGCCAAGCGCCAAAAGCGCCATGGCGCTTTTGAGACTAGCGGCGCCAAGCGCCAATGGCGCCACAGCAAAATGGAGCCAAGCGCCAAAAGCGCCATGGCGCTTTTTGCTTTGGCGCTAGCGCCAGGCGCCAGCGCCATGGCGCTTTTCCATCACTACACGTGACAACTGGGACCGTCCCAAGTGGTTTTGATAAAAGAATCGCAAACATAACCCTTTGAATGTTTAGAATGGAATCGGTTCAGAATTACTGATTATCTTCTTAGACTCGGGCAAGCTCATTTTGATAAAATTCTCAGGCACATTCAGCAACGTATTTTATGTTGGTTATACCAGACTCCACCCTTTTCTTAGGTATCAAAAATTTACGTTTTTTCGTTTCAAAAATCATCGTATGTTCAGTTTTACAGACACTTTTTCAAACCATCTGAATATAATTTTGATAATAATCCGTGCCCAATCAAAAAAGCCGATTTTTACAACGGGGGGGGGGTCTCACGTGGCCTACTCTGGGAGTTCGAGGTATTATACCTATGGTAGACACCATTAAATTCCGCAAGTTAGGCACGCCAATGTCAAACGCATAAACTATCGATGGCAGACCAGTAATTTGAAAATTTATTTAAAAAATTCGAATTGTTTCGAATTTACCACTGTCAGAAAAAAATATATTGCAAAAATTCTCAACCATTTTTAAATGTTGTTTTTTTGGTCGAAAACATTTACATCTAGGGTTCAAATTTCCGTTTTCCGCAGGCAAATTTTTTTGTTTTCCGGCTGCTGAAATTTTTTTCCGTTCCGTTTTCCGGCCACTTTTTTTCCGTTAAAATTTTTCGGCTCATTTTCTTTACCAGCTAAATTTTCAGTTTTGTCCACCTTTTTTCTGTTTTCCACCTCAATTTCCAGTTTTCTGCCTTTTTTCCATTTTCCGCCTCTATTTTCCATTTTTGTGCCTAATTTTACCTTTACTGGCTCAACTTTCTGTTTTCTGTTCCAGCCAAACTGGTATAAAAAAAAACATTCATGCAGATTGGCAATTACATAAATTTTTTCTGTTTCAAGCAGAATTTCTGCAAATTTTTTCCACTTCCAGCAAAATTTCAGCAAATTTTATCCATTTTCCAGCAAAATTTCAGCAAATTTTTTACATTTCCATGCAAATTTCATTTTTCCGTTTCCGTTTTTCCAGCCCGTTTTCCCGTCCAGCTGCTGAAATTTTTTTTCCGTTTCCGTTTTCCGCCAAGTGCAATTTTTTTCCATTTTCCGTTCTGTTTTCCGGCCGCTGAAATTTTTTTTCCATTTCTGTTTTCCGTAACAAAATTGTTTTGACACCCTATTTACATCAGTGGCAAAACAATGGACATTGTCGATTTCACTTCGGCGCACTGATAAAATAGCATTAAAAAACGAAAGGTGAAAACGTGACTGCGGCAACAAGTGAAAACTCTTTCCAAAACATAAACATTATCCACAATTTCGAAAGTTTGAGAACTTTTTGGGGGAAAAATTAAAAGGTCATTTTGATAACTTGCAATTCTGTTGAACACAAAATAGTAAAGTATCCCTTGAATCGTAAATATGAAAAGAAAGTATTGTTTCGGTGGTTCTGTGTTCTCCAAAAAGCCCATTTGTTTGTTTGTTTTTGTTGAAAATTTCGAGTTTCTGTGTAAAACATTCCTGTACTTAAAATGTGTTTATGCCATCATTGCATACTACTCATTAGTGATGGAATGGCGCCATGGCGCTGGCGCCATTTGAGGGCGCCAAATGGCGCCGCGCCATGGCGCCATTAGCGCTCGGCGCCATTTTTATGTGGCGCCCTTGGCGCCCACTTTCTGAAAAGCGCCATGGCGCCATTGGCGCTTGGCGCCCTTTTTCCGTGGAGCCCTGTCCTAAAAGGGCGACAAAATGGCGCCAGCAGGATTTCTAGGTCAGTGCTACGCAAATGTAAAAAACGAAAAAGCGTGTCCACGGATGATTCGAAATTCGCTGGAAAAATGGACAAAGTTGTGCGAGTGGATGGGAATATTTCGTCCAACATTCATCAGACGTATTTACCTGACAGATCAGAATCTGAGAATGATGAACTGTTACTTGCAGTAAATCAACGGATTCAAATCGTCATAATTTTGTTTTTGTCCAGTTCAAGAATACTCCATTGGAAAAATTTATTGGAAGTGAATGCATTTTTTAAATGACAGTATTCATTGTGTCTAAATTGAATGCCATGCAGGAGTATGACATTATGCAAAAAAAATCATTGCTAGTATCGTTTTGGTGCTTTATCCTGGGAAACGTGAATAAGGAAGTGAATGTATGCTCCACGGTGTTGGAGAAACATTTTTGGCACACGCAGGGTATAGTATGCAGTGATTTAGACTGGCGCCCTTGGCGCCCTAATTTTCAAATGGCGCCATGGCGCTTGACGCCCTCTTACCGTTGCGCCATTGGCGCTTGGCGCCTACTTTCCAAAAGGCGCCATGGCGCCATTTTTCTGTGGCGCCCTTGGCGCTTGGCGCTCACTTTCCGAATGGCGCCATTGGCGCCATTTTTTCTGGCGCTTTTCCATCACTACTACTCATTGAACAGAATCCAGAACGTGGATGCAATCCGACGATAAATTAAATTTTTCAAATTTCTCGCAATCCATCACTTAAATATTTACCACATTCCATTCGAGAAATGTTCTGAAACGCCAAAAAACCTTGAGATGGTATTTCAATGTCTTTCTTATGGTTCCGATCTGCACATGCAATGTTTAATAGAGTTAATAGTCCCAATATCAACACTTTTCCATCATTTGCACGTAAATGTTTTCACAGCAGTAGAATTTTTCAAGTTGGGGTCATGAATATGATCAAAAGTTGCCATTACATGAATGGGAAGGAAGCAGAGTTGGAAAAACGTATTTACATTTACCCGAAATACCTGGTTATTCGGGTATTTATACTTACGTTTACGTTTACGTTTTCCAAAAGTACCATTACGTTTTGTTACGTTTTCCTGACCAAAATACCCGGGTACTAGGGAAAACGTAAAAAAAACTTGTGATCGTTCACGTGCACATGTTCAAATGGGGTGCACCACCTGCAGCCGCATAAATGTAACATGTATAGGTACATACAAAAATGTAGTGTATGAAAAAAGTGACTGCACGCTTGCACTTACACATGGAATACTGGGTACATAGGTATTCATAAATGTGTTCAAAAGCTGAACACAAAAACCTTTTTGTTTGTTTCTGGAGCGTGTGTGATGTGATGAAAAATAAATTTTTTTGTGATGAATTCCGATGACGCCAATTGCAACAACTGTGAGTAGTACATGTTTCGAAACTGGCAGGGCGAGTGCAAGCTCTGGTGCCAATCCCAGACTCTGTAGGATGCCCTGTAAAATGTAAAATTTCATGCAAATGTCAAAACTCATGTAAAATGTCCAGCAAAATGGCAAAGATTTGCCACCTTCCAGGGCACTTTGCAAGACTTTAGACACTTTGCATGCCATTTGACATTTTACAAGGCATTTTACAAGGCATTTTACAGGGTCTGGGACTCCCCCAGAATCACCAGCGTTAGTTGGATTTAGCCACACTTACTACAAAAAGTGGTGCAGATGGAATGATTGACCCACCTGAAGGTGAAAATAATGGTATATTCCAAAGCACAATGGCAAATACGGTGTGTAAATTTTTTATACGTTTACGTTTTTTTTTACGTATTCCTTGGTATTTTAAAAATACCTTACGTTTTAGTATTTATACTTTTTATTTGTTAAAGGTATTTACGTTTACGTTTACGTTTTCCAAAAATACAAGTATTTGCACAACCCTGGAAGGAAGGTACCGTATTTCTTCCAATAGAAGGGCGCTCTTCTATTTATTCCGTTACATTTTTTAACCGCCCTTCCATCTTTCGCCATTTTTTTCAGCCAATTTTTTTAAGTTATGCCAAGGTTTTTAAAGTGTTAAGTCACAGACGATTCGTAGAATAACGATGAATAGAGTTTATGCGACATTTGATTACGAAATAGAACCAAATCAATTGACCAAACCCAATAAAAAACGGCGTCCGCTGACACCTTTTATTTTTTATGCATTTGGCACAATGCCAGCGGTTATGACGTTACTATTGGATAGCAGTCCTATGAGAAAAAATACGGTATTTCTTCCCAGGTAGTTCCCCTCGAGAAGTGTCATTAACTGAGGGGTGACGCATTCTCCCATAGAATGTAAATTATTCATATTGTAATGTAAACTGTGGAATGCAATCGGTCACTTTCTAGAAAAGTTTTAAATGCCTAGTATCAGTGATGTAAAAGCGCTATGGCGCTTGGCGTTATCTTGCTCTGGCGCTATTGGCGATAGTCATTTTACGCCGCACCACGGCGCCCCTTTTACTACTTTTGCTACTTGTGCACCGGTACAGGGCCGTAAATACAGGTGCTGTCCCTTGTGGTAAGGTTGGAAACGGTGTGGTAAATTGTCCAACTTTCGGTACACTATGCTACGATGAATTCTGCCTCTCTAGGACACATATTTTGGAGATTTTCTATGCCACCCTTTAACCCTGTACTGTGCTCAGCGAACATGTAGGGAGTTCACATGGATTACAAATATTAATTTATTGAAAAATAATTGGGAGCTCCGGGAAGACTAACCGACAAAGAAAAATCGAAATCGCGATCGCAATAATTGCAACAAAAGCACGACACAACTTAACGAACAATTTTGAAGATTGAGCAATTTTCTACAGTTTATTGTTTTGCTCGGGCAATATAATCCACACAAAAATTAGTTACAAATTTCCAACAACCTTCCAGACACATGATTACCCGTGGGTAACTCTTATACCCACTCCAGATAAATATTTGAGGAATTGGCAAAACGTTGCCAATTCCTCAAATATTTATCTGGAGCTGGGTATAAGAGGATGTTGCTATGCGCGGCACCACGTTTGCGGTGAGCTTCGTGACGCCCAACCACGTGACCGCGTGTCTCAAAAAGCCATTGAAAGACGGCTTCACTTATCAAAGTGCCCGTGTTTCATTGTCGAGAGATCTCACGATCGAGCAGCGGTGGGAGCACAAAAAAGCACATACGCTGGCGCACTTTTATAATTTGTCCACTTTTGAAATGCGCGTGCGTTGGCGACTCGATTCCACTACTGGCACGGGCAAAATCATGATAAAATCCGAAGACCCTGCTAAACGTGACGAAGAACCGAATTGGCTTTTTCTGGGCGAATTTCAAACTCGCATGGCTGCCATGATTGAAAGGGGCCGTAGAATCGATGACGGCGATTTGGAACCCCCCAAACCTATTTACCAACACCAAATTGCTCAAATAAAATACAAAAAGAAAGAGGCAAAAAAAGTTGCGAAAAAAGTACTGTGTTTTTTCTCTCTTTTTCCGTTTTTCAACTATTTTTGGCTTTTAAACTCTTTCTTTCTGGCGCAGCAAACGGTTCAAAACACTGGGCACGCCGGTTTTTCCGGTGCGAATTCCTCAGCGGCACCTGTGGCTAGCCCAGGTGATTTTTCGTTTGCACAAATTTGCGGCATGTCCGCCCCTACCTTACCCTCAAACTCAAAAACCAATCGCCATGGTCGAGGCTTCAAAAATGTTTACCGGGCGGTGCAAAAAGCTTCACCTATTAAAACCCTTTATTCAGATGCAATTCGTGAGTTGGAGAATGTTTCAAATGTTGTTTTGGCTACTGAAAATTTACAAGTGTCACCCTTGACTGAACAAGTACAAGAAATTAGGCGCAGTCAGCGGAATCTTTCACACATTAATTATAAACATCTTTCAGGCGCCAGGCAGTGACATGTCGGAATTTGATTTTCGTTTTTTGATTTTCACTATTTAGATTTTGTTACTTTTCCAAAAAATTCTCTGTTGAACGGGTCTGTGTTGGTTTTGTGAGAAGCGGGTCATTTTACTCGAGCTTGGTATTTCCATTTTTTGACTTTGTTGGCACTTTTGTTGGCACTATCGCGACTTTATGAACCATTATGATAAATACAACTTTCACTTCCTCGGTAAATGCTAGCGCGTCCGGCGTAACCGACGTACGCCAGCGTGACGAGTTCGTAAATAGTCAACCCAATGACTGTTATACCTACACGTCTGCAACTCCGACTTGTGAATATTGGGCTGATAGTAACCACAATATAAATGCATGGCGCATCAATTTTCACACTCTGTCAGCCAATAGCGTTGATAAATACCAAGGCGCCAAGCTTTCTAAGTGCGACAGGGACAGGTGCCGGACCTGCGCACATTTGAACTTATCAACCTACTTTACCTCATCAGTTACTCACACCAATTTTGTTACCAATACGGATTCCAGCAACCTATCATGTCGCACAAGAGGAATATGTTACCTACTGACGTGTCAATGCGGTTTACAATACGTGGGCGAGACGAAAAAACAGTTACGCGAAAGGTTTGTTCAACATTTGGCAGCTATTTCACGGAATAAGGGTGCAAATTTACTATATTCTCATTTTCGCAATGGAAATTGTGATCCTTGTTTGATTACGGTTCAAATTATTCATGTTTTTAGTAATACTGACCACACTGTAAAAACAAGCGAATACACTGAAATAGAACATGCCTGGATCAATTTTTTAGTCACTGCGCATCCATTCGGTCTAAATCACAAAATTAAATTTATTGGTGATATTACAAATTTTGATTTTACTTCAAATCCTAAAACAAAACTGCCATTTTTTAATAATAATTTTATACGTTTTCCAATAAAAAGACCAAAAAAGTATCACCACAATTTGATCCCAATTTCGGCAGATCATTTTAACACTTTACAAAGTCCACGGCATGTCTACACGTATATTCGTTCTGTAAAGAAAAATATGCTGGAAAAATTTTTTGTATTAGCAAAGACGCTTTTACTTCAACCCAATTTAAATAAAAGAATTTTACAATGTATTCTTTTTGCTTCTGAAGCAAGAAGAAGACACTTTGTTGCTAAATTTAATAGACCACAACACCCGATAAATATTTCATTTAAATATGACACATTATCGGATGAATGTGTTTCAATAAATATTTTCACCAAACAAAAAACAACTGTGCTGACCGTGGCAAAATGGATGGATAAAGAAATACAGAGAATTGATAATTAGGCTCATATTTGCATATTTACTTATTTGCACTATTTTACAATTTATGCACTATATTAATTTACCACGCAAATTGTATTTCCTGCACTATATTATTTACCCATGGAGAATATTCGATTAGGAAAGTGTTCTATAAGTTTTTGATAGGTTTATGTGGAATGTTTAGGTTAAAAGGTCAAATATGTTATTATTAGGTGTATTAATATAAAATTAGGCTCATTCAACTCGCCGTAATTTTCTGATCATGATTATACATACATTTGCATAGTTTACTTGCAGTTTACAAAAGTCAAATCTTGTAAATATTTACGTGCTGCGTAATTATCTAGGCCAGCGTCCTAATAGAGAAATGGTGCCCTGCGTGCAACTAGCATTTACTTTACAAAGCCCTTCGCATAGGTATAATTGTCATAACCCTGTTCACAACTATTTATATTTACTTAATAATTATAATACCTTGCTCAATCGAATATATTATAAACTCTGCTCAATTACAATACCCATTTACCTCAAATAAGTCCCAATTTGCTAGACTATTCAACATACGTTTCCAGGAAGTGATTATTATTATCATGTTGAATATACCTTATTCTATTTACGTCATTAGGAACATTTGCACTACTATTTACAGTTTCAAGCCCTATTTTATTAGTTCCAATGTGCGTCAATGTTTCCTGACAAATTGAAGCAAATTAGTAAATCGGCCGAGTTTGCCGACTTCGCGCCTCTCAAGATTAATAGTTTTCTATTAACCCAATTTGTACCTGGTATTTCTTTACCATAAGTATTTGAATGTATGCACGCGCAGTATAAGGCAACTGTTTCGGCTAGATGTGTTTATTTGTTGCATTTGTGTCTTATTTGTGCATTTGTATTAGGAAATTACTGTAACTGTTTTTCTATACATGATTTCCGTGTCTTAGCTACTTTGAGAGTTTTTACTTCAGTCTGCAGTCTGCGGACCCACCCCAAGTGAACAAAATAAGCTAGCGATAGAAACTTCGACTAGGAAGCTCGCTAGGCTTTGCGCTTTTGTAACACGCTGTATCTGATCGAAATAAAGTACCTGAAACAATTCGAACCCCCTTTTCAACACACAACTACGAAATAAACTCAACTTGGCTGTCGACAAGTGGACGTTCGGCAACAACGGGAAATCAACCACTCTAAAGGCCGTTTCTCACTACGGTCTTGAAGCAGCCGGATTCGGTGGTAGAAGACGCTGACTTCGGTGGCTTCATCACATGGCGCAGCGAGCAGGGTGATTGCATGACATTGTGCTATCACCAAGCCGGAACGGACATTGTGCGGCAGTTGGCAGAACTTCAAAAGTCCTGCTGAACATCAATTGGCCTTGGCTGAGCGTTGGCTGTTGATTTGCAGACAGCACTGTGCCAAAGTCACGGCACTCCTGTCTACATCCTGGGAGCGGTTCTACGCTCACGCGCGGAGGACACTGGAGTTCTGACAAGCCTGTCAGGATTTCAGGCAGCTTTCACCAGTGTTCTGGCAAGGTGCTAGACGCTGGGCGGCACCGGCATTTGACAAGGAGTCATTGTCGGACGGTGGTCAAACTTTCGCTGGACGCTCCTGGACATCTGGACTCCAGTGACCGCTCGCACGTCCTTCCTATGCCAAGGGAGGGTGACCTGACGGAGACAGGATCGCCACAGAGCCACGCTAGTCAAAGGGCTGTTTTTGGGGCATTCGCGGAGGTCCCTCGCTCCACTGGGTAAGAGTGGACTCATACCTCGGAAGTGCAAAAGTAGGGGTATCAGTGTACAAAGGGCTGTAGCTGACAGAGGGCTGTAGCTGACAGAGAGTGGATTTGAAAACCAAGTATTAGGATACTTGGTAGCGTGTAGGGGCTTTGCGGAGCTCCCATCAAATATACACGCTGTGCCTGCTCGGTACCATCAGATCAGACAGCACAGAAGTGCCAGAATACTGCATTGCACAGGCGCAATTGCAGAGCAGTGTACAGAAACACTGCCCAGAATCAGAAAGTGCACCAGAGTGCACAGAAACGTGTCACAGGCGACACGGCAAGCGCAGCACTGCGCACAGCGGCACAGGAGCTGCTCAGGAAGGCAAGTGGCCGGCGTGGTCACAAGGCACACAGGCGTGCCAGAAAGAGCGCCAGAGCGCTCAGAAAGAGTGTGTACGGACCCTCTTTGGGCGCACACTGCTGGGCAAAGAATTTGTTTATTGTCCAGGAAGATTTGACCGGTGTGTTGAAGTCAACGCGTGTAAACAATCACGTCAGGGGCTTTAGGAACACACCTGGTGCCAGTGCAGTAAAGGTCAACGCGTGAGAACACGTCAGGGGCCTGTAGGACTGCATTGGTATTGTGCGTGGCACAACAAATCCGTAGTGCACAGAGCACTGCACAGAAAGACGCAGAGAAGCGTCACAAGCGTCACAGGAGACGCACTATAAAGAGAAACAGTGAAGGAAAATTCATCAGCAAAAATGGTTTCGCCAACGGGTCACATCAGAAAGACCCTGGGGCCAGCAAAGCACAGGGTGGAAAGTAGATTGGCAAGAGAATTTGCCAAGTATGACCTGGAACTATTTGCGGAAGCATCAAAGGATGATAAAAGAACAGAGATGAGAAGAGTGATTGCATCTATCAAACAGGAGGGTGCAAAATTGGAAAGTGCAATGACTGCAGTGAGAACTCAATTTGACGCATGGAGGGATATCGTCAAAGACATTGACGAACCCGATCAGATGGAACAAGAACAGAAGATATACCAAGACTCATATGAGGAATATGCAAATATGTCAGACTTGGTGACACAGAAAGTAGTAGCCATGAATGTGTACATCGAAGAGTTGCAAGACATGATCCAGCAACAGAGCAGAAATACCATGTATGAAGTCAATACAGCATTCATACAGCAGATGGCTGCCCAGATGGCTTTGACAGCTCAGGGAGCTGTTCAGGGAGCCAGTTCAACCAATGCAACCACAGCAAAAAGCGTCAAATTGCAAAAACTGGAAGTGGAACAGTTTACTGGGGAAATTGTCAAATTTCGATCATGGTGGCAAATGTTCGAATCCCACATCCACAATCGGACAGATTTGGAGGACATTTCCAAGTTCTCATACTTGAGGAGCTTGCTGAAAGGTTCAGCATTTGGCATGATCAGTGGATTGAGTGTGACCGCAGAAAATTATGCACCCGCAATTGCAATGCTCAAAAAGAGATATGACCAGCCAGTTGTGGTCAGAAACACGCTGATGAGTAATATCATGAAGTTGCGACAGGCCAGGAATACCTGTCAGGATATGAGAATTTTGTTTGATGCAATTGAAAGGCTGCTCCAGCAGTTGGAGTCACTGGGTGAATCAGTGGAACATCCAATGCTGTTGAGCCAGCTGCAACAGAAAGTGCCACCCGAGGTTCTCAGAGAAATCCAGAAGGAACAGGGAACTGAGGAAGCCTTGATGGTGGAAATATTCAGAAAGCTGTTTGGCAAGCAGCTAGCGCTCAGTGAGGCTGTACAGCACGCACAGCAAACTGAGGCACCAGTTCAGCAATCGCGCCAAGGATTTGGGAATAATCCCCGCGCACAGCAATTCAATAATCGGTTTCAAGGCAATGGGAACCGATTCAGAGGGCCAGAGAACCCAAGGACCAGCACAGGGAGCATGTCTGTGATCCAGAATGGACAGAGTGCACCACAGGCTGGATTCATGAATCCTGGGAGGCCGTGTGTGTTCTGCAATGACACACAGCAATTACACTTTAACGATAAGTGTCCAAAGTTCAAAACTGCCAGAGAAAGGAGAGTGATTTTGTCAAAGGCAGATCGATGCCTGAGATGCCTGCAGAAAGGGCATTACATGAATCAATGTCAATTTACGAGAAGTTGCTTCTATTGCAAATCCAATAGGCACCACACGGCAGTGTGCCCAGAGAAATTTGGTGACAATGGCAATGGAAACGCTGGACGGCAAATTCCAGCATTCAGAGCGAATGGTCAACAGAATGGCCAGCAATCAGCAAACAATGGCAGAAAGTCTGTGCCGATGGCAGGTCGACCAGCACAGAGCCAACAGAGAAAGGCCACAGTAAATTGTGTTACTGTGGAAGAAGCTGGACCAGAAATGGTAGAGACAGAAACCATATCCAGCACAGTGGTTACAGAACCAAATACAAAGCAACAGAATACGTCAGTGAACCTGTCAGTAAACAGGAATATGTCAATGTTGATGACAGCCAGAACCGTGATTGAGGCTTCAGAAATGGATACAGAGATGGAGCCTGAACAGCCACCACTACAGATTCAAGCGTTCCTGGACACAGGATCCCAGGGAACGTACATGTCAGAGAAAGTGGCCAAGAAACTCAATTTGAAGAGTACAGGTGAACACCACATCCAGGTGTACACTTTCGGAAATGAAAAGCCGCACTATAAAGTGGTACAGCAAGTGGAATTCAGAATGCGGCTCAGAAATGGCCAGAAAATTGATATGGTGGCTGATGTGGTCCCAACGTTGACCACAGAACAAGTCAAAGTGCCTGTGTCAGAACAGGACGAAAAGTACCTGCAGAAGTACTTCCCGGATGAGAGTTACTTTGCAGACAGAATTCCCAAGGGAAAAGGGACAGAGTACAAGTTCAAGCCAGACATTATAGTGGGCTTGAATTATTTCTGGGACTTGATGTCCAGAAACACCAGCACCACCAGACTTCCGTCAGGATTGTATGTCATTCCATCAGAATTGGGATTGCTGATGGGAGGTGGGCAGCTGACGAGCAACAGAAATCAATGGACCACGGATGGTGCATATCCGGTGGTGGTCAACACAATTGTGCATCAGATTCAAAGAGAAAAGTGGTACGAGGAAGCACCGCTGTCAATTGCTCCTGTACCAAATGTCAAAGACATGGACAGACTGGATACCATTGGCATAATGGACCAGCCAGACCTCGTCGAGGACGATGAGGCCATCAAGCAATTCAATGAGAGTGTACAGAGAAACCCAGATGGACGGTACTCTGTAAAGTTCATGTACAAACCGAATTTGCATGAACTCCCAGATAACAAAGCAATGGCGTTCAAGAGGTTCAGATACCTCACCAACAGGCTCAAGAGAGACCCAGAATTACTGGAGAAAATTCAGGCAATCATGAAAGCACAAGAGGAGCAAGGAGTAATTGAGAAAGTCCAAGAGGATATTATGGATGGCAGAAAGTTCCATATATTGCCTCATCAACCAGTGATAATGCCAGAGAAAACTACTACAAAGGTCAGAGAGGTATATGATGCCTCAGCAAAACCGCCAGGCATGCCAAGCTTGAATGAGTGCATGTACCGCGGTCCAGTTATACTACCACAGCTGGTAGGGATGCTGATGCGATTCCGATTGCATGGAATCGCCCTGGTCGCAGACATAGAGAAAGCATTTCTGCAGATTAGTCTGCAGGACAGTGACAGAGATGTGACAAGATTTCTGTGGTACAAAGATCCCATGAAACCATCTATGGAGGACAACATTCAGATTTACAGATTTGCCAGAGTGCCATTTGGCATAATCTGCAGCCCAGCGCTGCTAGCGCTGACAGTCAGATACCACCTGAATCAAGCTGGCACAGAGAATGCAAAATTGATCGATGAAAATCTGTATGTGGATAATTTGATCCTCAGTGTGGATACAGAGCAGAAAGCAATCGAATTGTACCAGGAATCCAAAGTGCTGTTCACAGAGGCACAGATGAATCTGAGAGAATGGAACAGCAACAACAAGAACTTTACTTGGCAATTGGCAGAGTTAGATGTGGCCAAGGAAATTGTCACAACAGTCCTAGGAATGAAATGGGACACAGAGAGCGACCAGATGTGGCTGAAAACGCCAAAGACAGTTCAGCAATCACAATTATCAGAAACTGACCAGAAAATCAAACTTCCCACGAAAAGGACAGTTGCAAAGGTGACTGCGGGATGTTTTGATCCAATGGGACTCGTCAGTCCTGTCCTACTGCCAGCAAAGAGATTTTTGCAGATGTTATGGCATTCAGGACCAAGTGCCAAAGAGTGGGATACTCCCCTGTCGGAGGAACAGACAGCAATTTGGCAGCAATTAGAGACAGAATTGCTCAAGGTTGGACAGATCAAGTTCGACAGAAATCTGAATTATCAGAGTGGTGCAGATGCACAGCTGCACATCTTCGTCGATGCCTCAGCAATGGCATACAGCGCAGCAGCATACATATGCCAGAAAACGGAAAATGACAGCGGCACGTCAAGCCTGCTGTACTCCAGATTGAGACTCGCTCCAAAGAAACCAGAAGTGACAATTCCACGGCTGGAATTGTTAGCAATGTTGATCGGCAGCAGAATGTCAAAGTTTATTCACAAGGAGCTCAGGGACGTCAAATTCAGTCAAACAGTCGTATGGTCAGATTCAACTTGTTGTCTGAAGTGGCTGACAACTGCGAAGCCACTGGCATGTTTTGTCAAGAACAGATTGGATGAAATCAGGAAAATTCAGAGCGAGACAGAGAACATGCACATCAGACACATCACAGGACTGGAAAACCCAGCTGACATGGCCACAAGAGGCATGAATATGTCAGAGTTGGAAGGCAGTAACCTGTGGTGGAAGGGACCAGAATGGCTAATGACTGGAGAATGGCCAGAGCCGAAAGTGGAGCCAGTTACGCCAGAAGTAATGGCAGAAATCAAGAGAGAAGAGCTCAAGTTCCCAAAAGCCAGTCCAATTTACCTGGGCGCCACACAGCAAGTGGCCAGTGACCCAGATGCCAGCAATGAGCAAGCTGACGAAAGCAAGCGAAGCAATCCATTGGGAATTGAGATACAAAGATTCTCATCACTGACAAAGTTACTGGATGCTACAGTATATGTGATGAGATTTGTGCGACAGATGCACAAAAAACGCAGCAAAAATGACAGTCAGAATGGATTGTCAGAAATCATGAAAAGTATCTGTGGTACAATAAAACCACAGGGAATTATCAGTATTGAAGAGAGAGAGATTGCGTTGAAATATTGGATCAAAGTGACGCAACAAAATCATTACAAAGGAGTGGCAGAGATTCTGGCAACAGGCCACAGCAGAGGCAGCCAGAATAGCAAGAAAACAGCTGCAGACCAGCAGTTGATCAAATGGCTCAATGTGCAAATGCATCAGGATGGAATCCTGAAGTGCCATGGCAGAATGGAGCATACAGACCCACAGGAGGTCACAGTGCCACTCATACTGTTGCCAGCAACGGCTACAGTGACTCAGCTGATCGTCAGAGACCAGCATGAGAAGTTGATGCACGCAGGAGTGCAACACACATTGGCAGCGATCAGACAAAAGTACTGGATTACACAGGGCAGACGGGTGATCTACAATGTGACCAGAACCTGCCCAACTTGTAAGAAATTGGGAGCTAAGCCGTACCAGCTTCCACCAATGCCAGATTTACCAGAAACTAGAGTTCAGAGAGCCAGACCGTTCCAGTACACGGGCTTGGATTATTTGGGACCAGTTTGGTACAAAGTGGACAAAGATCACAGGAAAATGTGGATCTGTTTGTTCACATGTATGGTGACACGTGCAGTTCACCTGGAAAGTGTGCTGGACATGACAGCACAGGAATTCCTGAATGCAGTCAGGAGATTCATCGCCAGGCGTGGAAAGCCTGAGGCAGTGATTTCAGACAATGCGACGCAATTCAAATTGACAGAGAAAGTGCTCAGCACAAGCACTGACAAGGCCATCAATACTGGAAAGGAATGGTCAGAAATGGTCAAAAGTGGAGCAGTACAGACTTACTGCTCACAGCAACAAATCCAGTGGAACATGACTACTCCTATGGCACCATGGCAGGGAGGAGTCTATGAAAGAATGGTGGGCATCACCAAGAAACATTTCAAAGCAGCTGTGGGGCACAGAATGTTAACCCTACAAGAATTGTTGACACTTCTGCCAGAAGTTGAGGCAGTGATCAACAGCAGGCCAATCTCTTACATCTATGGTGATGTGAAGAGCCTCAGAGTGCTGACGCCAAAAGACTTCCTGACAGGGGAAGGTCAGATTGGAGCACCACAGTTTGACGCAGACAAAGATGGAGAATTTGTGCCCAGAATGGATAACGCAGCGAAACTGCAGAAATATTGGGAGACAACCCAGCAAACTTTGGATAAGTTCTGGGACTTGTGGCATCAAGAGTATATCCCGAGCTTGAGGGAAAGGACTCAGGTGACACATAAACATGGCAGATTGACAGCGACTCAAGAACCCAAAGTGAATGAAGTTGTGCTGATTTATGAAGAGAACATGCCCAGAGGTGCATGGAGGATGGGTCGCATCGAGCAGTTAGAGCCCAGCAAAGATGGACAGATTCGCTCAGCAAAAGTCAGAACTGCCAACAGAAATGTGGTCAGCAGGCCACTCAATCAATTGTATCCGCTGGAAATCAATTCAAAGACAATGGATATCCCAGAGACAGCAGTGACAGTCAAGGTGGATTTACTGGACCCAGCAATTGTCCAGAAACATGTCAGAAATCAGAGCTCGAACAGAGACTCTGTACCAAACCCTGCTCAGAGGAACTTAGCATCAGATAGAGTCCTGAGGAGTGCAACAGGGAAAGCCACAGCAACCACCAGCAGTCTGGTGATTGGAATGCTGTGCATGGTGTTGATGCTGACAGGCATGTCAGAGTCAGCAACGCTGAGAGAAGCCGGCAAGGCTTACAGCGAAGTATTTTCCAGAACATACGTTCTAGAAACCTCGACAGTAAGGCCACCATCATTGGCAGCGCATCATGGATTGCCGCCTTTGCCTTCAGAATGGCCACCAAAATCTGTCAGAGAAATGCAGACTTATGAGAGATTCAAAGACGCAATCAAGGATCATCCTGTGGAACAGGTGATCAGTTCACAAAGCCAGAAGTACCAAATTTGTACCAGTGGGAGGCATGGACATGCACTTACAGTTCCTGAAGAAGTGCAGTGCCATATCCCACCAAGGAATTTTGTCAAGGCAATGAAAGTTACACTTTACGCACAGAGACAGATTCCACAGAAAGAGAAGGCATACAGATGCTACATCAGAATCAAAGAAATCATCACACACACCAGTTTCTGGGGAGCGAAAGGCATTACAGGCAATTTTGAGAAATACCAACAAGTTGGCGTGGTAGCCTGTAACTATGCAAGAATTCACAAGATGTTCAGAGGAACACCTTTGGTGGAAATGGAACCCAGAGTGTGGACAACCAATCAAACCTTGAATGTGGAATATTCATGGTGTTGTCATGACAAAGAAAATGTCGTCAGTAACTTCTACATGGAAGAAGGAACCGTGGCTTCACTTGATGGAAAGACTGTAATCAGCGACTTGCAAGATTTCAGCCAGTGCAGAGCCATGATGGGACATTGCAGAGACCACAATTATGGAATTACAGTGTGGGATACAGAGAACTTCAAGCATCAATGTGCATATGAGAGAATTGGCAGATTCAAATCAGATATATCTGGCCAGACAATTATTGTATCAAAATTGCAAGCAGCATACTCCCACAGTAACAAGACAAAGAGGCCAATTGGCTCAGAATGTGTTCCGAGAGACACATACTACACCGATCAAGGAGGTGTATTCATCCAGTTTGACAGAAGAGAAGATGTGCCTGTAGAATGGGCAATGCCAGGAAAGATAGTGGAGGCAAGAGAGTCGACAATCAGTGGAACATTGTATGCCAGATTGGACGACAGAAACTCCAAGTTTCAGTTCCTGCAACATGTGGTCAGAGAGATGACTCAGGCACAATTTGCGATTGTATGGCATCAGTTATGTCAACTTCGCAAGAACCAGCTGGACATGTTGACTCAGCTTTTCCGCATCGATCCAACACTGGGGATTTGAGCCATGCTGGGAAGACAGGATGTTCATGCAGAATGGGCTGGAGAAGCAATTATGTTTTGGGAATGCAAGGAAGTGCAGCCATACATAATTTATCAGACAGGAAAAGTGGGAGAGACATGCTACAAATACACACCAATGAGATTGGACAAAGATGGGCCCTTGTGGTTCAAGAGCCCAGGCAGCAGAGACTTGGTGGAGAAATCACCAAAAGAGGACTGCAGCCACACCACACCGCACCTGTACAGAAATGAGCATGGACAGTGGAAGTCCGCACATGGAATGGTGCATGTCACAGAGACGCCAATTGAAATGACATGGAAAGGACAATGGCAGGCCTTCACGTTTGATGCGCCTCACCTGTTCACCAACATTGTCAACAGAGCGACCAATTTCATGGATGTCAGAGGCCAGATTCAGAGACTACAGAATTTGGAACATGTGCAGAACCAGTTGATCGATTACACAGCAGACATGTCATTGGATCCCAGAGTGATCAGAAATTCAATAGAAGGCATTGGAGCTGGAATTGGACAGACAGCAGCAGGAATCGGCAAGGCGTATGGTCATTATATATCTGGAGTATCAAAAGGGTACACCAACTTTATGGGAGGAATGCTGAAAGGACCCTTTCAAGTGATCATCAACACAATCGCAATGCTGCTGGGGATCACAATCCTGATAGCTGGAATCGTAGCTGCAGGATACCTGTGGTACAATTGGAGAATTGCCACGGGGAAGCCAGTGATCCCACCATGTGTATACACATGCATATGGAAATGCATAGTGTGTCCATTCAAATGCATATGGCTATGCTTCAGAGCCATCAGATATACTATCAAGAAATCAACTCAGAAAGAGACCAATTATCCACAAAGGAAAGTGCGCAAGACAGAGTTGAGACCAGCAATCAAAAGGAGAGCCAGATCCAACTCAACACAGTCCGTCAGATTTGCCAGAAGAGCAGAAACCGAGGACAGAATGGCAAAGTCACTATCAGCATACGTTCAGCCAGATGAAAGTTCAGCTGATGAGGGACAAGTCAGAGCCAGGAACAGAGACAGTGTTCACATGCCCGATATCCGCAAATTCACCTCACGCGAACGCGCAGGAAGCGACACGGGCAACTACCTGCTTCATCATCAGGCTAGGTCGGCGTTGGCATCACCAACAACCGGACCTGCAACTTCACGCACACCCACGACTTTGCGCACGACCACGTTCACCACCAAGGCGACTGTGGAAACGCCACTCATCACGTTGGCGCCCACCACCACAAGCATGTGACGTTGCTGCAACAACGGGGTGCAGCAACTCTTCCGCCCGGAGTGTGCTGACCGTGGCAAAATGGATGGATAAAGAAATACAGAGAATTGATAATTAGGCTCATATTTGCATATTTACTTATTTGCACTATTTTACAATTTATGCACTATATTAATTTACCACGCAAATTGTATTTCCTGCACTATATTATTTACCCATGGAGAATATTCGATTAGGAAAGTGTTCTATAAGTTTTTGATAGGTTTATGTGGAATGTTTAGGTTAAAAGGTCAAATATGTTATTATTAGGTGTATTAATATAAAATTAGGCTCATTCAACTCGCCGTAATTTTCTGATCATGATTATACATACATTTGCATAGTTTACTTGCAGTTTACAAAAGTCAAATCTTGTAAATATTTACGTGCTGCGTAATTATCTAGGCCAGCGTCCTAATAGAGAAATGGTGCCCTGCGTGCAACTAGCATTTACTTTACAAAGCCCTTCGCATAGGTATAATTGTCATAACCCTGTTCACAACTATTTATATTTACTTAATAATTATAATACCTTGCTCAATCGAATATATTATAAACTCTGCTCAATTACAATACCCATTTACCTCAAATAAGTCCCAATTTGCTAGACTATTCAACATACGTTTCCAGGAAGTGATTATTATTATCATGTTGAATATACCTTATTCTATTTACGTCATTAGGAACATTTGCACTACTATTTACAGTTTCAAGCCCTATTTTATTAGTTCCAATGTGCGTCAATGTTTCCTGACAAATTGAAGCAAATTAGTAAATCGGCCGAGTTTGCCGACTTCGCGCCTCTCAAGATTAATAGTTTTCTATTAACCCAATTTGTACCTGGTATTTCTTTACCATAAGTATTTGAATGTATGCACGCGCAGTATAAGGCAACTGTTTCGGCTAGATGTGTTTATTTGTTGCATTTGTGTCTTATTTGTGCATTTGTATTAGGAAATTACTGTAACTGTTTTTCTATACATGATTTCCGTGTCTTAGCTACTTTGAGAGTTTTTACTTCAGTCTGCAGTCTGCGGACCCACCCCAAGTGAACAAAATAAGCTAGCGATAGAAACTTCGACTAGGAAGCTCGCTAGGCTTTGCGCTTTTGTAACACGCTGTATCTGATCGAAATAAAGTACCTGAAACAATTCGAACCCCCTTTTCAACACACAACTACGAAATAAACTCAACTTGGCTGTCGACAAGTGGACGTTCGGCAACAACGGGAAATCAACCACTCTAAAGGCCGTTTCTCACTACGGTCTTGAAGCAGCCGGATTCGGTGGTAGAAGACGCTGACTTCGGTGGCTTCATCACAACAACTAAATATTTATCCCTAAAACAAAAAGAGTGGTTAAAAAGATTACAACTTCGTTTTTGCTATACTAAGCCTTTATCCCTAAAAGCTTTCAATTACAATAAGGTTCTACGTGATCTTTCCATTTCAGATGCGCAAGCACTTTTTAACTCTAGCTGTGAATGTCACAATTCTCAGTACAAATACATACCTTTTGATCACATTCTAACAGGAGATTGGGGGATAGTACAAAATGTTTCCCTAAAAACCTTTTTCAGCTTTGGAACTAAGTATAGAATTTCACCAGAACCTAATTTAAACCTCACAAAACTCAAATATTTGGAAATTTTAAATAAAATTTCACAAAAACTCTACCAGTTGGACAACGAATATTCAATTGATTATTTTAAACTTTCGGCTGAAAACTCGATTAATTGCAAAATGAAATATTTCCATTTTAATATAGAGCAAATATCTCCTGTAAAATGGTCTAGCACTTGTGATATAGAATTGTCTAAACTACAATCTCGATTTGTGATATGCCCTATAGATAAAGCCTCCTCAAGTTATTCTTTTATTTGCAAAAATTTTTATCTAAAACGGGTATTTGAAGAATTTTCTATTTCTACTGAATTACCATGTTCACGTTGGGGTAACTCAACGTATACGTTTCACACTTCAGATTTGGCCATAATGGAATCGATTTTAGACAGCCACCATCAACTACATATTGATTTTGATTGTCCGCTGGAGAAATATGATCGCAAATTTGCCTTACTTTATGCCATACCGAAGTTTCATAAGAATCCCATTAAGTTTCGCTTTATTGCCGGAGCTAAGAAAAGTTCATTAAATGGCCTTTCTTGGTTTTTACATTTGATTTTACAACTAGTGCAAAAACTTTTTAAATTTTACTGCAATTCAATCACCTCGAATGGAGGGCTCAATGGCTATTGGATCGTTCAAAATAGTAATGAAGCTTTACCGATAGATGCAATTAAACTAAACATTGCTTCTCTCTCCAAGTTGACAATAAGAGATAAGCTGGTTGTTATAAAAAATAATAAGGCAAATTTGAAATCTGTCACACAATTGGTATCCAGCGATCAATATATATACAATTATGACAGGTGTGTTTCACTTTTAAATACAATTTTGGATAACACCTATGTTATTTGTGCTAATAATCTTTTCAAACAAAAATGTGGTATTGTGATGGGTTCCGCAGCTTCACCCGAACTGTGCAATTTAACTCTGTCGTGGATGGAGTTTTCATTTATAAAATCCTCACTAAACCATCAAACCAGCTATCGTATTCACAACAAAATAGTTCGTTACATTGATGATACACTATATTAACTGTCCAGATTTGACACAAATCGCTTCGCAAATTTACCGCAGTGAACTGACACTAGAAGAATCTATTTTGGAGAATGGTAAGCGGTGTCACTTTTTAGATCTTGACATTAAACTTTTACCGACAATTTCTTTCAGTGTATACAACAAGAGAGATGATTATCAATTTAATATTATTTCAGTGCCTTTTTATCATTCAAATCTGAGAAGCCAAGTTTGTTTGAACATTTTATACAGTCAGGCACTTCGTTTTGCTCGGATTTGCACAAAAATTGAAGATTTTCAACAACGGCTTGTCAATTTATTACACATTTTGCTCTGCCAGAAGTATCTAAGAAACTAAGTAACACTTTGCGACATTTTACTAACTTAAATTTCCCACTCTTAAATAAGTATAATTTACTGAGTGGTGAGGAAATAACACAGTGGGGCAACGAGATTTTGAATAAAAGTTTGACACTTTACAATACAGCTATCTCTCACAGTGCTTAATTCACTGTGGGAGTTTTTAAAACCCACTTCACAGTTGTGATTCTGTTACAATGCTGTATCCTATTCATATTTCGTTGCCTCATGATAATAAAATAAAATTTATAAAAAATTGAACAAAAATTCTGTCGCATTTCGTCGATAAACTTCGAGTCAGTTACATTATTATAATCTATCTATTTATCGCACCCTTTAGTTTATCATAAATACGTCACAGAAAGTTGTCGCTGCGCAAAATGTCCGTCAAAGGCCAGATGAACGGAAATGCAGCGAAACGCTTGAAAAGGGGCAGCAAAGTGACACCTGAGCGAAGATGGGGTAGCGACAAGGTTGGAGGACTTTTGTTACTGTGATAGTTGTCCAGACAAAAATTTTGAGCAATTTGGCACATTTATTTTTTCCCCAAAACGCTGACAAGTACTCCGAGGTACCTCCACTTAATTTCTTTTTACACACTTTTTTTGGAATTTTGCCAATTACCCAAATATTTATCTGGAGTGGGTATAAGAGTTACCCACGGGTAATCATGTGTCTGGAAGGTTGTTGGGAACTTTGTAGGCGAATGAAATGTGAAAGTGCGAAAGTAATTCAACTATTATTCGACAAATTTGCTAAAGAGAATAAGATGTTGACACAAACGAAGCTGCTGTTCATGCATGTCACCCGAAATCGAATTTGCATTGCATGATTTTGATGTGGTGCATAATTTCGATAAAATATGAACGAGCTACTCACGGAACTTTCCGGCACCATTGCATCACGCTGTTAAATGTAATGAGCTGACAAAAACGATTTTTTGGCAAGCACCACTTTTAATGCTCCACAGCCGTTTGCAGTGTGGGGACTTCCGTTCCAAAAGTTCACAAGCGCCAAATCCAGAAAAATCGAGTTAGCTGTGGATTCGACATCCACATATAATTCTGATCATTTTCGTTAAAAAAATCAGTGTTATAGTCCATTTCGTTCCCGAGATACAGTGGTACCGTTTTTCAGAAAAATCACAATTTTCATATCGAAAGTGCACATATCCATCTCAGATCCCCTATGAAAAACAGGACTTTCATTTCGTAAGTGCACATATCCATGTCGGACCACCGGAGTTTCATTTCATAAGTGCACATATCCAAAAAATAGTTTCATTTCCAAATGTGCATACGTGAATTTTCAAATATATTTTGCTCTATAAATCAAGTACGGGTATAAATATAGATATGAAAATTTAGGTTTGTGTACTTCTCGATAAGGGCTTCTCAGTGGTGTAATTGGTTTTGCCCTGCGATGCACCGTTAGGAAGTTATTTACATTTCAAGTTCAAATTTTCAAATTTACTCCTTATTTTGGGTGGTTTACAAAATATGACATAACTCCCAAAATATTTACCAGCCGACAAAATTTAGGGACACAAAAATTGTAGACAAATGTCCGAGATATTTGAAAAGTGCAGTGCAAGCTTTGTCGCCCAAACATGGCGCTGCCGGGCCAGCGCCAAACTTTAAAATGCGATTTTGAAAAATCGAAAAATCTGGATATGTTAACTTTTGGAATGAAAGTCCCCGTGTGCGTAACGACAATGAATGGCGCCACCAAAGAAATTTTATTTACCTTTTTGAATAATTTCAACAATTTATGTCCGAGAATTACAGTTTTTCTAGTACCTAAGTATTGGAATTTACGGTTCATTCGATGCAAGTTGTTATGACGTTTGTTATGCATCGCAATGCAAGCAACCACTGGCCAATTATTTTGTATACTCGGCAGACCGCATGCTATGCATTTTTCGGAAGGAAACACTCCATCATGACGTCATCGTTAATAAAAAAAATTGTTCCAGCAAAAAAAAAGAAAAAACGTTTCGGAAGAAAACAGACCTTTACAGACCTTTTTCTTTTTTTAAATATTTTTCTTTTTGTGAGAGTGCATCCATAAGTATCCTGCTCGCGCGTTATTGACTAAGACATAAGTAATTTTGGGCGCATACTTTGCGGTCACCAGAGTACACTCAAATTGGATTCAAAGCGATTCATGGAATTAAAAAATTGTAAGCCAGACATACACGGTCTACTTTGAAATATCTTTTGCAGCGACGCTTCTGCGGCTCTCACAAAATTATTACAATTTCAAACAAGCCTTGTTTATTTCACGCAAACTCGTGTCAATTGGAAGCGAAATTTTAAATTTAACAGCGTTCTTAACGAATCTATAGATATAATATATGGATGAACTCCCTCCAAAATAACCAGCAAATACAAACATGATATCTTTATGAAAAATGCACAATAAAGCAAAAGATGCACAAAGGGGGATAGCACAGAATTTAAAATAAAAATTGCAGAGCTGACTTTTTGACATGGAGATGACACATAATTGCTTACGACGTAAAAATAAAATATCACTTGCTGGTTTTATTAGCGTGCTCATATTTTTTGATCAACGCCTTCACATACTTTGAAATTTTGTCCACCTTTGGTGTCCTCGAATCTTGGCAAATCTGCACATCAATTCGAGGATAAATCTCGAGTTATTCGTGGTGATAACATGCCCTGTGCCGGTGCACTATTCCGCATGTAAACCCATCCCGCATGTTGACCCGGAACACATTTAATTCTACCTGGCATGTTGAAAAAAGGTAATAAAACACATGACCTCGTTATTTTGAAGGTGAAAATCTATAAAAAGTATGAAAATTAGGGAATTTTGGTGAAAATTAGGGTGAAATTGCTCAAAAGCGCTCCAGATAGCTACGCAATTTGCGGGTGGGGGTGTTCAGGGGAATGTAGCCAAAAAAAATTGCGCCAGGGATAGACAGATAGCTGGGCGGTTTGGGGTGGTGTTACCCACCCCCCTTTTTTACCCCTGCAGGCATAATGTGTCTATAATGGGTCTACATGCGGAATGGGCTTTGATGCGGAATGGGCCCTAGCCGTCAAGTATACTCGGATCACATTATGCCGTAAATTTTTCCGGAGGAAACACTCCATCATGACGTGATCGCTTTCGTCGCCGTCATCTCTCGCCATCACGTCGTCTTCATCACATTCACGTATTCCATAAGTTCTCGGCTGGCCGTCTGCCAGCCGAAGACATAACTCCTATCTGTTTGACAGTCTGACAGTTTGTCTGACAGTATCGTGTCTGCCGAGTATACGAGGGCTGCACCTAAGCACTGAGCCTAAATTAGCACCGGATATTGCTACTTGTGCAACGGGTAAACTTGTGCATCGGGTAAACTTGTGCATCGGGTTCTAGCCCTGAAAAACATACCTTAGTAACTGCTTTTTTGATGACGTCCTTATACTGATCCTTTGTGATTATTCCTTGACGAAACGGTTTTCTGAGGACATTCTTCGCGGCATGTTCCACATCGTAACGTTTCTCATATTTCGGGGTTAACTGCGATGTCATAAAAGGAAGTATAAAAAACGAGTTCCGACACTGGGGATTAAAAACGTTTTTCAACGACTCAGGTTTTGTTAAAAACAAAACAAAGTTTTTTTAATTTACTCCAAATGTTGTATAACTTGCAAAATACCTGGTTCAACCTAAAGGAAAATTCTACTGGGCATTTGACATTTTACAAGTTTGAGCGAGATTTACAGGATGCGCAGGGACCGGTACCAGTATTTATCATGACCGACGTGTGATCACCAAACCGTGTGATCACATTCCCAAATTCGATAAACCTGGTCGGTACATCCCAGCCCCAAAACCTCCGGAAATATTAATGCAAAAATTCCAAATTCCGTGATACTAGTCCCATCACCTTCAACTGGTTTTCCAACTGTATTTCAAACCTCAAAAACACAAACCTTCGCCATTCTCTCCCTATCCAACTCGGTGACAGGTTTACCCTTGGCGTCCAAATTGACTCCGCCTTCTCTCATCCACTGTACAATTTTAGCCTTGCGTTTTTCATCCAGCGCCGGCTCGTGTTCCACGGGCGGAAGTTCGAAACTGTCCACATTTTGACCGTGTCCGGCACTTTTTGCACTATTTTGCTGATTGGACGGGCCGGCCGTTTGTTCAATTTGATGGAATTTTTGCGGTTGCACGCTGGCGGTGGATTCTTGGGTTGTAGTCGCGGCTGGCGGGGAGGCAGACTGAAAGTTGTCATTTTGATATTTTTTTCAGTTTCATAGTGGAATAACATATAATCTTGAAGAGACACTGCTTGGAACAGTTAGGCGCCTTTTACACTGTGAGACTGTGACGACAAAAAATGCAATTTTTCAGCCATTTTTGTTGGATGCATATGAAATATTTTACATGTGTGAAGCCTCAATCGATCATGACTTGATCAGCCCCACTGCCTTAGACAAACATCAAATTATATACATGGCGTGTTCATGCACACTAGATCACACTTTTTTGTTGTCGGAGGCTGTCGCTGTATTTGTTACAAGGGCGTTGTCAGCGGCCTCGTTAAAGGGGCTGGCGACAACAAATCAGCGACGACCTCCGACAACAAGAAAAAAGTGTGATCTAATGTGCATGAACACGCAATGTATATAATTTTATGTTTGTCTTAGGCAGTGGGGCTGATCAAGTGATGATCAATTGAGGCTTTACACATGAAAAATATTTCATATGGCACAAAAATGGCTGAAATATCGCATTTTTTGTTGTCACAGTCTCACAGTGTAAAAAGCGCCTTACAAAAGTTCGGAAAGAGACCTCGTCCACGAACCTCCAACTGTCTAGTCAGTTCCGAATCAGCAATAGCCGACAATTGTCCAAAATTATGCCTTTTAAACCTCTCCAACGCATCTCTGAGGGACGATTTGATACCACCCCCATCGTCTTTGGCGTCACTTTCTGGCGCCTGGCGCTGATTTTGCACAAAATTGTCCGCTACAAATGCGTCCGCTTCGTGGGACATGGGCTCGCTGCCGGCGGACGCGGCCGCGGGCGACGCGGACAGAGATCTGAAAAATATTGAGTTTGGGAAATGTATTCTAAAACGATCGATATACTTCTATTGAGTGTTATCTGCTACTACTACTAGTCCAATGGGGTCTCGAATGGGGGGAGGGGGGTTTGGGTTGACACACAAATTAGCCGCGACAAATTGGCCGTGGACAAATTGGCCGCGCCATACTGTCCGCGAGACAAATTTCACGGTCAATTTGTCGCGGCCAATTTGTCCTCATATTTACAGGGGGGGGGGGGTGAGGGTGGGCTAACTCACTCCCCCAAATCGCCTAGCTATCTATCTATCCCGGAGGCCGCTCAGTGATTTTTCGGTATTTTTCTATCCGTACCCCAACCAAACTCAAATTTAGATGGCGACCTAAATAAGTTTTAAGGCATGAAACCCCACCCACCGATCAACATCATCAGTGGGCTGCGACGGGTCATACAAATCCTTAATCACAATCGCATCTGTTTTTTCAACAGTAGAGCCAGCGCTGACAACGGGCTGAGTTTGAGGTGGTTCAGTACCGGGCTCAAGTTTTGCATTTTTTGCAGGCGGCGAAGAAACTTTTTCTTTTTTGGTGGGTGAGGGCTCGTCCGATTGCTTCAATGACACCTGTAAACGTTGGTAATTGAAATAATGTGGAAACTTTGGTCACGTTCATTTAGCCATATATTGAGAACCGATTACCAGTTCTCCAGTTATTCACTGAAAATGCATGTTTGAACATAAAAGGAAAAACTCCAACGAGCTCAGCAGCAATACATTGCAATTATACTGAATAAAAGTGAAAACATTAGGGCGGTGTTTACAGGAAAAATTGACAAAATTTGATTTTTCAGTCTAATTTTTCAAAAAGTACAAAAGTGCTTTTTTTAAATTCTGTTGTCGCGGCCGCGACTGATCCAACAGAATTTATTTTAACGCCTCTAACGTATGAACAACTAGCACAAATTATCTGAAACTTGACGTATACCTCACTACTTTTTTCACAAAAACGAAACTTTTTTCTGAAATATGAAACTTCAAACACTTTTTGTCGTATCTAATTTTTGCCTCAAAACACCGCCTAAACTGACATTGTGATTTGCGGGCGGCGGCGGCACCGGGATGCAACTGAGTAGATCATCCGACGTGACGGGCGCGGTGAAATCGCTCGAATGTGATGCGTCCGCAGTGGGCTGCTCACGGCCGGTAGCAGAGCTGTCGGCGGGTCTCTGCGATGCAAGCACAGTATTTACACATTTTTACACAGACAGATTGACCACGGCAGAAATCAGACAACTCTTCCGGTGGGTGACTTTTACACTAGCTCAAGAACATTATTTGAGGAATTGGCGACGTTCCAAAAATGTTTTAAAGGTAGATTTAAGTGGAGGTACCTCGGAGAATCGATAAGCGTTCTAAACACTAAGCGAGAAGATCGCAAACCGAGCAAAACTGAACAATCAGCTGTCCGACCTGTGCACCAGCCTGCACAGGTGCGGCATCATGCTGCAGCTGTTGCTGTTGTCTGAGTCGCATTGCATGTTGGATAGCCGCGGCGTGCTGTTCCACAAATGACTGGGACTGGTGAGGACCGGCGCCCAGCTATTAATATTAATTAATCCGAGTATTAATGTTGATAAAAGTAGATATTTAATTATTTATGACGCTTTTCTTTAACGGAGGTCATTAAACGGCGCGAAACTACTAGTTGAAAAATAAGTGCCCGTAAACCCCCCCCCCCCTGCAGTATAGCTACTTTATCGAGAGAGAAAATTTAGACAAAAATTATGCACTCGCGCCGGTGAAAGCTACGGCACGACAAAAAAAAACAGAAAAATAATTCCACACTCAATCATCCCCGTCCCGCTACTCAAGTCTCCCAATCAAGCACAGGCGAACAAACTAACCAGCGCGGGGTGGGTGTGCTGCGCGGCGGCCGCGTGCACGTGCATCTGCGCGGCGATGTGTCTGTGCATGGCCACCGCCTGGTGGTGCATGAACGCCTGCTGCTGCTGCACCATCGCCGCCATGTGCATCGGGTACGGCTGCATGCCGCCCTGCGAAACGGGGCACTTGTGGGAGCGTTTTAGGGTTTTTTTTAATTTCATTCTTATACTCACTTACTCATTTTTACAATATTTTATTCACAGAACAAACGCCCACATTGCAAAATTGCAGAACGCCAAATTTACTGTCATCAATAAATTGAAAAATTCAAGGTCAATCTGAATCAAATTTACCACATTTCTATGCAGTAAGCGGTACGGTGCGGTGAATATTGCAAATGTGGTATGGTACAGTAAATTCCTGCCCCTACCATGATCACCAAACAAATACACTCGCCACTTTCAGCAAACATTTACCATCGGCCTTCGATGCATTATCATAGGGCCGCCGCTGGGGCCAAACCTTGGCGCCATGGCGCCAACGCCAGTAGTCACAGGTATTGCCTCGGGAGCAGTGGATACAACGGCGGCAGCGCTGGCGACAACATTGGCGGCCGACTGCTGCTGCAGCGCGGCCACTTGCTGCTGCAGCGTGAGCAGCTGGTTCACGCGCGACTGTTCTTCCGCGCTGCGATTGGGTGGGGCAAGTTGGCAGAGGGTAAAAAAGCGCTTTGGCGTGCACGCTTGGAACTGTTTTAAGTGAGGTTCCGATCACACAGGGCCCACACACACTAGTTGACAACTGAATGGCAACTAATAAAAGCGTTACACTTAACAGAAACAATGAAAATCAAGTGCCAGATATAAAAAATGATGCTTTATCACATAGGAAAGTTGAAATCACATAATAAACCAAAATTTAGTCGACTTTTCATATTAACTAGTGTGGGAGCCCAAAGATGCATCAGGTCACAAATTTGGCGCACCGCGCCTAACACCAACTCCAAGACCCCAGAGCAATGTCAAAGGGGGCTCATAACATGCGGATATTACCTGATTTCCCCGCCAAAAGCATGCGTCCTGGGCGCCGCGCGCTGCTCCATCCTCTCATCGATATCCACTGGCCCACCCTCAATTTTGGCAACGTCTTTCACATCGTCCCCACAAGAATCCGCATCAGTTATCATCGATTCATTTTCGACCAATTTCGACACATTTTCACACTTGAGCGCACTGAAAAAATGAATATATTTACGGGTTGGAAAGGTGTGAAAAATTCCGGCACACACTGTATTTATTTCTAAATGAGTTCCCCAATGAATGTCGATAAATATGAACAACTTGGAAGTGTTCCAGGGAATAAAAACCGAAGAGAAAATATACTGAAGAACGTAATTAGCGCATACCTTGATTTCATTAAAAATTCCAGATCATACATTTACAAAAATTATCGATATACCAGCTACACCTCATTCTATTTCAACAGACCAAGCGATTTAACAACACTTATTACTAAATTACGGGTTCTAATCAACATTTTGTATCAACACAAGATAGCCCATTGAAAAGTACTAGCTGTACAACAATTTATTTGTAATCACTTTGGAGGGATCTGTTATGCATTAATCAGTTATTGTTATCGGGGAATGACATTTAGCTGTGATTTTACGCGATTTTAGGTAAAAGTGATCTGAAATTGGAGGCTGTTTCGCTGAATGACCCCAATGTCAATGTATTCATGTAAATCAATAACCAGGGCCGTATCCGGGGGGCGGGGTGAGACCCGGGGTGAGACCTAAAAACACCGCGAAATGCGACTTTTGGTACTAAATTTTCAACATTTGTGTCAAAATTTTGGCACAACCCCAGGATACACATTATATTATCTTTTGTTCGGTCCCCATAATCAGAAATTGTACTCAATCATGTATCTCTCGCTGTACATATATACTCCGGTTACTTTACACCCTGCATGTGTGGTCCCCGCCGGAAGTGTGCCAACGATGGTTAACGCGTCCGAGTTTCATAAAAAGATGACAAAATTGATTGTTGTTATAATGTTATTCATTAACATTTTCACATCGATGAATTTTTTTCATATTTTTACAGAAATCGCATGATTTAATAATCATTGGCACGCTTCCAACAGGAGACATAAATCAGTGCGAGGGCAGAGTATCACGTACGCCGAGTATACGTATATTTACGTACATATACAGCGGTTCCTGGCGCTAGCACCAACGCCAATGGCGCCATGGCGTGACGCCTAAGAATGGCGCCAACGCCATGGCGCCATTACATCACTTTGTAGCTCAAATTTTAGGGGGGTGGGGCTGAACCCCCCCCCCCGTTCGCGGGGCTCCGTAAACAAACAGCCCACCGCTCAAAAATCATGGATACGTCCCTGTCAAAAACAAAATATTTATGCAACACGCATTTTCCTGTGTATTTCGTATGCCATGTAACGTAAATGCATCTGACACTAGGGTTCAAACGGGACCACTTTTTCGGGCCGGGACCGGGACCAGACATTTTTCTCATCGGGACTGGGACTGTGGGATCGTACCAGGACCGGGACGGGCATTTTTTTATCGGAACCAGGACCGGTACCGACTCAGTCTCGGAATTTTGACGAACCATCTACCGGGACCGTGGGCCCGTTTGAATCCTATCTGACACATAAATAACATCTAAAAATGGAGCAGATAGAAAAGCAAAGTAAATTAAGCGTAAGCATGGCACGAAGAAAACAGACACGAAAAAATTTATCACAGATAAAAACCAAAAAGACCAGTAGAAATAATTTGGAATGAGTAGCCTTGTCTGCAGCATACCAAGTGCGTTGATCTGTGCAAAATTATTAGAATTCTAAGTGGTATGTTATGCAGAGTTGTTAAAAGTACCGAACTTTTTTCAAAGTATACGTAAACGTAAATTATTTATTTTTTACTCACCCCCTGAGTACAGAAAACGTTAAGTAAAAGTTTTTTACTTTTACTCATGAGTAAACATGAGTAAAATACTTTTCCCTCCAGAAAACGTATTTTTGAAAAATTTTGGCCCAATTTTCACTCAAAATCACTCATTTTCGTACCTTTTTGACCATTTTGACCTTCAAATTCACAAGTACATGTGTTATGTGCCTATTTTAGCCATTTTTTTTCTCCTATTTTTCGCTTTTTCTCCACCATTTTTCCCCATCTATGCCTTGAAAAAGCCTAAAAAGCTTATCTGAAATACGTATTCTGTACTCGAGTACTTTCAAAAAGTATACGTAAAAGCTACTTTTTTCAAAGTATACGTAAACGTATTTACTCTGTACTCGAGTATACGTACATTTTGAGTAAACGTAAATACGTTTTAACAACTATGGTGTTATGTTCTAATTTGGAGCACTTTCTACTAGAGTACATCGATAAATAGATGAGGTACTTGAAAAATAATTATACAATGTGTGCCGTGAAAGTAAAAAAAAACATTCAGAAAAAAAACAGACCAAGCACTGGGCCCGTCTTGAGACACTCCTTCAATCACCTCCTTTTTGCACTTTATATCCGCTGTCAGTTCTGAAACCGGAGAAATAAACTGTAAACTACCTATATAAAAATGAAAAAGTCAATGTGCCTACACACACTAGTTTTCACCGTGACTTCGTGTGAAAACTGAAATTTTTTCAAATGCAAATTAAAAATCACGGTTGAATGATTTGATTTGATTTAAATTTGAGTTTAAATAAATGATAGTTAAACTTTGAAAATTTGAAAACTAAAACACATTAAGCATACAAAATGAGTATGCTGGATGTCGCCATGTCGCCATTTCAGTTTTCACATCAGTCACGGTGAAAACTAGTGTGTATGGCCAATATTAAGGGCGAAAAATTTATAACGAAAAAACCTGCACTTTTTCTTTCATCTACATCCGAGTGTGCAATTTTCTTGTCGACAACTTTTGTCGTTTCCATTTTGACATCATCGCTGCTGGTGATGTCTACAATTTTTCCCGTTTCCATTTTGACATCATCGCTGCTGGTAACGTCTACAACTTTTGTCGTTTCAACTTTGACATCATCACTGCTGGTAATGTCTACGGTGGTGTCAGGGGATCTTCTCTTTTGATCATTTCGATTTTTATCGACAGAAATAATTTTTGTCGGAGTCGGTGTTTTTGGCTGTTTTGCGCGCCACCGCCGCTGTTTTTCAGCCAGCTGAAAATTTGCAGTTTTATGGCTCAAATTTTGCGATATCGAGGCGAATAAAAATCTCGGTGGTTTTAGTTTGATCGCAGCATAAGGCGCAAGGCATTCTTCAAAATATAGTGGCCAAGTTTCGTTCAAAGTTCAATAATAATCTTTGTTTAGCACAAATATACTAAATATAAGACAACGAATAATAAAGAGAAGTGAAAATGTCCAGACGATACTTGTTAAGCCCACTGGGAGGCTCCTACGCACACTCCAGAAATTGTGAATAGTGGAACTGGCAAGGTTCCAGGAAAAAAGAAAAGTGAAAAAACCATCCATGTCACCGCCGACAAATAATCGCGAAACAGACCTCTTTCAAACGTTGCTCGTCAGCGGCCAATGTGCCATCACGGTTAATCTTGACGCAATTAGATGGCGCGCGCAAGACTTTTTGGCCCTCAAAAATGCCATCCAGGAGATCCCCAGCTGGAGATTGAGCTTTGGTCGAATTTTCGGCAGGTTTCGAACACACAGTCGGCCGCTTAACCACTGAGCTACGATGCTCAGTTGTCGGGTTGGGGACGTGGGCGGAGCGTGGCGCCTTGCCAAGTGGGTTCGATACTATGGCTTTTGGTTTTGAATCGGCCAGTTCGTTTGTCAATGGGTGTGAACCTGTGGATGAAATGAATCAGTAATGAATTAGAAAAAGGCAACTTGAGAAAAATCGCCAGACAATCCAATATGTTTAGGGTTCGTGCATTTTACTTTCCAACAAACTCTGAGTTCATGCATCTTTTTCCATCTTTGGTGAGGCTTTGAAATATTGGAAATTTTCCATCAGAAAATCCCGATGTAAGCGATGTGAAGATCCGCCAAGTGTGTTTTTCAAGTGCGATGCGCTCCAAGTTCCACAATAACATCTCAGTATTAGGAAAAAACCAGTGAGCCCAGTCTTGCATTATGCCTATACAAAATTTATAGCAAAAGAAAGACTAACAACTTCCGGAACTCGACGGTAAATCTGCATCTGCATTAGACAATACTTTATCTGATGGTTTTTTCTCCACATTGGGAGACGGGTCTGCAGTGGATCCGCCCCCTTTCTCTTTGATGCCAGACCAAATTTTCACCGCATCGGCGCGCGCGGCCGTGGGCGATCGGCGCCGCGGGCTGAAAAAAAACAAAGACAAAGTAAACAGCGAAAATGGAGCCAGAGGCAGCGCCCCCCCCCTTCACGGAGCAAAAATGAAGGATGCCAGAGGCCAGTTCCGCAAGTGGAAAAGTTAAGAGTTAAAAAACTTAACGAGTTGAGTAAAATGGCAAATTACAAGTTATGAGTAAAGTTAAGAGTTGAGTAAAACGACAAATGATTTTACTCAACTCTTAACTTATCATTTATCATTTTACTCAACTCTTAACTATTTACTCTTAACTTTTCCACTTGCGGGACCGGCACCAGGAATGGCACTTTTACATAGCCATCCCGTAGGCAGTCTGCAAACACACGTGCGCATTTTCCAATAGCACAATATCTCTGATTCAAAAATATCTGTGTTTTAGGGGTATAAATAACACTCACTGCAAATATACTCAACTTGGCGCTCTGTACTGTATATTTAGGGTATATACAGGGGTGAGCATCTTCAGTTACCGCTGGGAAAATGCGATAGATTGAGCTACGGTTGAGCTATCAGAATGAAATTTTAACACAATGGAGTAGACTCCATAGGACACCTATTCTGAAGTTTGCAACCCAAACGGCCACATTTTGGGTGAATTGTGGAACACACGGTTTTTAGTGTAATTTTGTGACTTGGCGTCACCCATAGGATAAATCGAGGGTGGCATTTGAGGGGGGGGGGTCATCGGTTGTTGGTGTCGTCCCATTCTGTCGTACATTGGCCGATTTTGATGCCCTTTGAGTATGTTGTGGTCGGGGCTACTACCAAATTCTTTTTTTACTCGAATAGTCCCCCAGTCCCGAGATAAGGGGGGTGAAGTCACAAAATTACACTAAAAACTGTGTGTTCCACAACTACTCCAAACTGTGGCCGTTTGGGTTGCAAACTTCAGCATAGGTGTCCTATGGAGTTTACTCTATTGTGTTAAAATTTCATTGTGATAGCTCAACTGTAGCTCAAGCTATCGCGTTTTTCCAGCGGTAACTGAAGATGCCCACCCCTGTATGTAGTACACAATTAGTAGGCACCAGTGTTGGTGCCAACGCCAACGCCAACCCCACCATGGCGCGACACCTACAAATACCGCCAGCACCATGACACCATTCCGCTACTGCAGGGGCTAAATGTTGGGGGGTTAAACAAGTAAACTACCGAATCGGGAGATTGAAACTGCGCGCATTTCTGCTCAGCGGTGCACCATCGTCTGTGTCACTCCTGCGATTGGACAATACAATAGCCACTGGGCACAACAAAGTATTCCGGCAGTTATTAAATATAAAAACTACCCAGTGAGGCTAAATGTCAACTCAATATTTGTATACTCAGTAATGATGTTCTTAATCAACTGAGAAAAAATACATTTGACGAGCATCTTCTCACCACAAATAGTTTTTCTAACTCGAATATTGCATGCTGCGTATTTTATGCTGAGTTGTCGATTCAAACATTTCGGTGAGGATAGAAATGAAATAACAAGGTTTACATCAGCATGCGCGTTCGCATGTCCATAGTAACTTTATCCACCCGGCAAAAATACAACAGTCTAAAAAGTGAAAATAGAACCCTCCAATAACCCCGTCTTACCCACTCTCATCTGCACTACTGCCATCATCGAAACAAGGATCAGTGACGGTACTGCCAAAAAGACGCAAAGGTTCATTATTTGGCGGCGTGCCAAAAAAGGGTGCTGAACCAGTTTGGTCGCCGGAATTGGAACCGCCAGATTTTCGAGAAGCAATTCGAGGCAAAAAGTGACCCTTTTTCGGTGGTGACACACCCAAGGTGGCAGCCAGACGCTCACGCGGAGATTTTGACACCGACTGAAAAGTTTACGACTTTTTACGTTTCTTTCATACTTCATTTCAGTCTGCATATAGGGGTCTGGTATGGGGCGGTTAAGCGACTAAGCCCCAAGTTCTGCGGTAAGTGAATCTCCATCTTAGGATGAACAGAAAAATGTGCCAACAAGTACAAAAATTTCAACTGAAAGAAACATGTTTTTGGGAAGGTGTACATTGTTATAAGTAATTTGTAATTTTTAAAATTTCTCAGTTTTCAGTTAGGACTGGCCCCTATGTCGTATATTATATTAGAATATATTATAAGGGTGGCTAGACTTTTTAAATTCGCTTTTTAAATGAAAAAAGTTAAAAAACACAAAAACAATTCCTCTGTAGAATTGTGAACCTCATGTCAGCCAACAAACCGTCGACACGGCCCTCACTTTCCTCCGCGCGCCCTTCCTTCCCCTCCTCTTGCGTCGTCTATAAGTGCGCTTTTTCTTTCGCGTCGGCTTCTTTTGCGTTGTCTTTCGCGTTGTCTTTCGCGTTGTTGATTTGCGTTTACGCCTGCGTTTCGCCGGGCGTCTTTTTCGGCTAGTTACGCGTCGTGTGGGTGGCGCCTGGGTGGATATGGCTAAATATGACAGTGGTACATTAGATTGTGTTTGTATCCGTTCAGACGGGGGGTTGGGGGGGGGGAGGGTTCAAACTGGATCGACTTTTCGGGATCGGGATCGGTTTCTTGAGATTTCGGGATCGGGATTAGCTTTTTGAGATTTTCGGGATCGCGATGGGATTGACCCTTCAGAATCGGGATTGGCATTTTTTCAGTTCGGGATTTTGACCAAAAAAATTGGTTCTCAAGGGATAATCTTTCACAAAAGTGTCTAAACAGATGTCAACATGTGGGATAAAATGAACAGAATGGATGTATGGCATTGGCTAC